>JBBPDJ010000023.1:8841168-8860400 GCA_037974625.1 Cucumis cinereus | reverse complement strand
TTGCAAAGAAGGGGAAGTTGAGTCCCCGCTTTATTGGGCCTTTTGAGATTCTGGAGAGAATTGGCTTTGTAGCGTACGGGTTAGCGCTACCACCGTCCCTCTCTACAGTTCATGACGTTTTCCATGTTTCGATGTTGAGGAAGTATGTGGTTGACCCGTCGCATGTCATCGATTATGAGTCCCTGGAGTTCAATGAGAATTTGAGCTACAAGGAGCAACCAGTGGAGATTCTGGCTAGGAAGGTGAAGACGTTAGGCAACAGGAGCATTGCCTTGGTAAAGGTTTTATGGCAGAATCAACAAGAGGAAGAAGCCACGTGAGAGCGGAAGGACGACATGAGAGCTCGATACCCGAAGTTGTTCGAGGATGAGAGCTTTCGAGAACGAAAGGTTCTTAAGGAGGGAAGACTGTAACATCCCAAATTTTAAGGTAAATTGTATTTTTTTTCAATTATTTTACTATTGGTTGGTTAATTTTAATTTGGGATGTTTGTGTTCATTTTTAATTTTGAGAGTAATTGTTGGAATAGTTTTATTTGTTTGTTTGTGGTTGGAGAAAGGAAAAGAGAATTTAATGATGAGTGAGGGAAAGGAATTTAATGAGGAAAGAGGAAAGTGTGAAAATTTGAAAAGAAAAGGAAAAATAATAATAATAATGGTATAATATTTATTAATATTAATATTATTATTATTTTATTTAAATCAACCTTGGAACGCGTGCAACCAACATCTTTTCCATCTTCTTCCTTAGAAACCGTAGTTGCCCATCTTTTCCTCCATCGCCGACGAGCCACCCACGGAGAGACGCCGAAGTCGCGCCACTTCTGTCGACGCTAAATCGTGCGGCTACCCGCGTTGAAAAGCCAGACGACGTCGCGCCGCTCGTTGCCGTTACCCGCTCCACTCTTCTCCGTCTCAGCCACATGTGCAGCTGCCCCATTGCTCAGCCACGCCATCTGTGCCGCCCCGCGTGAAGCCTCGCGCAGGTCTGTGCAGACTCGACGTCGAGCTGAGGAAGCCCTCAGCCGTACGTGTCTAATCTCGTCTTCCCCTCATCGTCTTTCGTGCCGTGAGCTGCGAAGCCGACGTTCCATCCGCACGCTAGTCTGCAAGCCGAGCTGTTTGCGACGTCCAGATCTGCAAGTCGAGACGCGAGCCGCGAGCCGTCAGCCGAGCTGAGCATTGAGCCCAGTTGAGTCGTTTACTTGAGCCTTCTGTTATCTTCTGTCACCGTCGTCGCTACTGTCTGTTGGTGTGTTTGGTAAGGTTTAGAAAGAATTCTGTTTGGGTTTTAAAGTACCCAATTTAGTTAATTGAGGATTTTTGCTTGGTTTAATATGGATGTTTCCTATTGTTGAAGGATCAAATTGAAGATTCAATCGAGGTTATTTGTGGTGCAATTGCCTTGGTTTTCATCTTGAGTGGTGAGTTTGGAAATTGTTACTGAAGGGGTAGAATTAATATTTCTTTTGGGAAGAAATTATTAATTAAAGTTCTTGTGTGTTTAGGGTCAATTGGAGACTACGTCGTCTAAGGGAATTCTTGTAATTTGAGATAAGAAATACTTCTACCGAATCTAGGCCTTTGGCGTATGAGGTGTGGAGATGGTTAGTGTGCCTGCATAGTGGTGTTAACTTCGGGTTTTTGAATATATTTTGTATGGAATATGTATGACCCGTCTTCCTACTTATCTGTGTTATCTGCTGCATAAGAATTGTTTGGTTATTGTGATTACAATATTTTGGACTTGATTTATTGGTTACGGTTTCTGTTAACTTTACCTAATGAATTTTGTACTCGGTGGGAGAACGATGAGTCAGTTACAAGCCTGTGTGGCGAATTTGTTTTTGAAGGTCGGTTAACAAACCTATGTGACAAATTTTTCCGACGTATCCGTTCTAGAACGATGAGTCAATTAGCAAGCTTGTGTGGCGATTTGCTCTGACAAGGCCAATTACAAACCTGTGTGGCGAATTTGTTTCTGAAGGTCGGTTAACAAGCCTGTACGACGAGTTGTTCAGACGTATCCGTTCTGAGGACAAGCTTGTGTGGCGATTTGCTTTGACAGGGTCGGTTAAAAGGCCTGTGTGGCGATCTGTTCCGACATGTCTGTCTCTACTCAACCACCCGACTGTGTGTTGTAAAGTACAAGCCATTAGGGGGAATTAACAATCACCTAGTGGGATAAGTAGTGGGTTCCTTACTGGGTATATTTTATACTCATCCTTTCTATGTTTTATTTCAAGCAAAGGTAAGAAGGGACCAACGAGGGACAAGTAGAACCAGTGACCATATCGAGAAGGACTAGAAGACCTTTTTGCTTTCGCTGACGACATTTTGGCATTGTTTTCTTTACGGTTAATTGATCCCGTTTAGGTACTTTTCTTTTGACAAATACTTTTTTTTACTTATCGTAATTATTTTGGTTTAGAAAACTATTTTAGGGATCCCGTTTAGGTACTTTTCTTTTTCTTTATTTTGGTTGATTGATCATTTTGATAACTTTTTAATGTTTATTTTGATTAAATAAAAGTATTTGTTTCATTTTATTTTCATTTTTTAAAATTGATTTTAACGGTTTTACTTAAGTAACGACCTCGGGTTATGGTTGATAATCTGGGGCGTTACATCATCTCTCCAATATTTGAAGCAATGATCCCATAAAATAAGTAGAATAAAAATTATAAACTTGGTCTACATTATAATTGAGAGGAACTTATTCCTCACCTAAGTGAGAAATTAGTATAATTTCTCATAATCGGTCATAAGAATAGCCTTCTAATAAAGAGGTTTTTTTTATAAAAAAAAAATGTTAACTAAATTCATCTTTTCTTGAGAATCTTAGACTCCATAAAATGTGACTCTGATCTCAAGAATTGTAGAAAACTAGACTCCCGAATTTTCTAGATTCTGTTGTAAGAATTAATTTAAGAAAAATTGTATAACTTATTAGAAAACCTTAATTAGAAAAGGTTTTAAAACAATAGATTAATTTTTTAATGTTGAAAATCACTAAATTTTAATTGTTTTAGGAAAAGGTTTATGAAAGACTTTAAAGTTTAAAGAAATTTTGAATTAAAAAGAATTTCAAAATTTTGAAAATTTTTTAATTAGAAATCAAATAGAAATTAAGATGAACAATAAATAAAGAAAGCACAATCAAAGAAGTATCATAATAAATTAAACAAATATACGTAAAGAAAAGCATATTGAATTTTTAAAAAATATTGGAGATCAATCTTGGAATCTCAAAGAATCGATCCCCTCACCTCAAGAATCTAGAAAAACGGACTCCAAATATTTCTAGTTCCGACGTTGGGGATATATATATATATATATATATATATATTTTGAAGAAAGTTAATAAAGGTTAATAAATTTAGGGTAATAAATTTATGACATAATATGGACAAATTAGATAAAGTGACATATCAAACATGTTTGAGAAGGAAAATAACTAAAAACAACATTTAAAGTTAAAAAATAAAAATAGGTAAATGAAATACAAATAAAATATAAAAAGGAAAGAAACAATGGCAATAAAAATAATTTTTTCTTATGACCTTTTCTGTCTCTCCATTTATTTGAATCTAAGAGACAATAACGAAATTGAAGGTTGAAATCCAGAATCTGAAGCCGTTTTTTGTCTAAGGTGTAGATCTTTGGGACAAATGTCCTATCAAAGTGCAACCTCCAACAAAGCTAGACCTCTTTCAATTATATATTTTTGGATTTTGACTAACCTCTTATGAATCTCACGGTAAAAAACTCACCTTTTTTCTTCATCTCTCTATGGTTTTTGTGTGGTAATGTAAAAAAAGATCCTCTCAAATGACCAAAGGTCACCCAATTTATAGAAAATTCAAGTTCCTTTCATTTAAAAAATGATTAAACCAAATTACATTTAAAAGAAAAAAATTAAATTAAATTAAATTAAATATATGATTGATCATGCAATTGATTAATTTAACCAAATATTATGTGATTGATTTTTTTAAAACAAAACAATAATATGTGATTGATTTTTACCAAAATTGATTAAATTGATTTTCTCGTAAATAAAACATCTCATCGTTCAGATTTTTTTCCCTTCATAAAACATTTTATTTCACAATTGTTTTTAAATAAAAAACATACTTTTAAATGTTAATTAATAAAACTTTATTTAATTATTATTATTATTATTATATTATATTTTTTAAAATTAGACTCAAATTAGAAATAAACATAAGTAATCAAATTAAGCCGAAAAAAATAGGTGGCCACAAAGGCAACTAAAAAATTACATTAAAAAGAAAAAGTTTAGTCTTGCAAAAGTAGCAAAAAAAAATTTATCGTACGTAACTTTTTTTTAGATAGGAGGATAAAAAATAAGGGAAAACAGGTAAGAATGAATAAGAAAAACTGTTCTTATTTAGGTAATTCAAAGAAAATTTATTTTAAATGGTAAAATTGTTGAAAATTTTACAAATACAACAAACATTTACTTTCTATTATTTATAGACAACAATAGACCTAAATAGATATTATCTGTGTCTATCACTAAAGTGATAAGTTTTCATTTGAGTCTATCACGGTTTATCATGGATAGAAAGTAAAACGTTGCTATATTTGTAAATAAGTTAGCTCATTTTGCTATATTGGACAACATCTCGATCAATCCTATACATTCAAATTTCATTATGCTTAATGACAAAATTATTTTAATCTATATGACATACCTTATGCAACATATAGATCGATATAATTTAAAACATAAATAAAATGCACCATTATACTATACAACATAATAGACCGGTATTTGACATCCTAATTAAATTTGAAATATTAAATAACATTAATTTAATAAAGTAAACACAATCTAGCTCCATCTTCCTAGAAAAAACGTCTACTACATCCGTCACGTCAATGTTAGATGTATTATCTGCTATTTTATCTTTTGAGTTTTAATTTTATTGTGCCAAATAAGTAGAAGATAATTTCTAAATTAATTAAAAGATAATTCTAATTAAACACTCTAATGGAGGGTGTGTATACGTAGAACTCTAAGGATTGATCCTCTCTTTACTTCATTAAATTATTTTCTCTTCGTTAGGAAACCTAATCAAATTTTAAAGGAAGGTCTGGAGAGAGAAACACAATCTCTTTGGAGACTATTACCGTGGATCAAAATATGTTATTTTAACTAATGATACTGTGAAAATCAATCGGTTCAAAGATGTTAACATTTATTGTTTTTATACAATATCAGAATTTTTAAAATTTTATTGTATAAACACGAAGTTAAAACTTACAGCACGGCAGTGCTAGTCAAATTTCACCCATCAGCGTCGCGACACCATCTCACTCAAAAATTGCCTCGTATATGGAGCATCGTGGCGCTAACGCACAACATTATCGCTCATTTACCTCTATACCTTTGGAGCATCGCAATGCTGCGGCACTGAATGTTGCAAAATGTGTTTTTCTACACTATTTTTTGTTCTCTTTTACAATGCCTTACAGGAGTTGATGTACAAACAATTTGGCCAAAAATAATGGGTCCTTACAATATTGATTGAATAAGAAAAAATGTTTGTAAATTTAATGCCAAACACCGAAATTGTGTATGGTGGAAAACAATCACAGAAACAACATTGTCTCTATGATGAGATCGAATTTCCAACAGAAGCGTTTCATTACTTTTGTTTTGATTTGGGGAAGATAAAAAAATATATATATATATAAGAAATCTAAAACAGACATCACATGCTCAAAACGGTTTAGGGTTTAGGCATGAAAATAGAAGTAAAGAATTGGTATATTTTTTAAGACTCTTTATCCAAGTAATTTCCAGCGGTGCTTTGTTTTTCGAATCTCCTTCTCAACGAGAGAGGATGTCTCTCAAGGGTCTTCCTTTCTATGTGTTTTGGCAAGAACCCACTTGTGGGAGTGGCTTTTACAAGAGATAAGAGAATTGTGAATGGGAGGATTTTTTGTAAGTACACAACCTTACTCTTTAGTATTTTTTTTTTTGTTTGAGAGGGAGAACAGTGGTAGCCTTTCCTTTTATTGAACCCTTCTTTGATTTAGGTCACACGTTTACCACATTTGGGGCGTAATTCATCAATAGTAAGTCATCCAATCCAAGAATCATCTCCTCTCTTCTCTCACAAATTTCTCTCAAATTAAATATTTCTTAGTTTTAGTTTGTCGAGCAAGTCTTTCAATTGTGTTGATTTTTTTATTAATTCTGGTGCAGTTCCGATCGAGTCTCTGGCTATTTTATTCTGAGGATGACGTGGCAATTTCAAGCTGTTTGCACTTCAAGCAGAACTGCGAAACGTCTTAAAGAGAGCATGATCTACGATTTAGTAGCTAGTTTTTTAGACGATTTTCTTGCCTCTGATCTCAACCGCCCATTTCAGTTTGAAAGAGCACATTTCAAACGGTGGAAACAAAAGATGTTGTTTTTCCTAACCATCAAGAAGGTTTTCGCCGCATGCACCACCAAGAAGTGAAAAATCTCAAAAACTGATCCAACCCATGAAAAACTCAACAATTTTGAAGCATGGAAGGAAAATGATTTTATTTGTAAAAATCTCATTTTAAATTGTTTGACTGATGAGTTGTATGATTTTTACAATACAAAGTCCACGGCGAAAGAAGTCTGGGATGCCCTACAAAAGAAGTATGATACCCAAGAGGTTGGTTCAAAGAAGTATGCAGTCAGTCAATACTTACGGTAGCAGATGATGTATGAAAAATCTGTAGAGGCTCAATTCCATAAACTTCAGAAAATTGCCCATGAGATAATAAGTGAAAGGTATGACTTTAGATGAACAATTCCAAGTTGTTATTATTGGTAAGTTACCTCCTAAAGCAATTTAAAAAATACCCTGAGGCACAAGACGAAAGAGTTCTCATTGGAAAGTCTAATAACACGCCTGATGATGTATGTTTTAGTTTTTTGAGCAAGTCTTTCAATTGTGTTGGTCTTTCGATCGGTTCCGGTGTAGTTTTGATCAAGTTTCTGGTTATTTTATCTTGGGGACGACGTAACAATTTCAAATTGTTTGCACTCCAAACAAAGCCGCGAAATGTCTTAAAGAGAGCGTGATCCACGACTCAGCCGTTTTATTAATCAGTTTTTGTTTTGTAGTTGATCAAATTGATCCGACATTTTGTCCAACAACTCAGCTCCACCACATCGTGCACCAACAATTTGTGTTATGTAATCGTAATAAATCGTAATAAAATGTGGGGTAGTTGCCAAAATCTATAATCAATATTGTAGTTAGATTGAGAGATTAAAGTGATCAATCTGATTACCTTTTAGAATTGAATGGGACCTACTAACTATTATTATTGAATTTTATGTCCCAAAACTTGTGATTTGTGAATGTTAAAATATTCTATTATTCAATAAAGTTGTTGTTGAAGTATTGCTCAATAAATGTGTTATGATAATAGAATAAAAGATTTGTTTATGATAAATCTCTTAATCTAATAAACAAGGTTCCGTGACTATAGTATGAGTACTTGAACTTTATCTAGAGACACAAAACATGGATCAAGTTCGAGTAGTAGTCTAAATGGCCTATAGTATAGGAATAAGGTTGGACGTCTTATTTTGGGGACACTATGTATGTGGCACACTTTGTATTTAGTACAAGCCAAATGGTCCCAACATGCTCATGTAAAGATCACATGTAAGTGGAGGCATCCTATGCAATGAGATTGTATAAGACCAGACTATGAAATAGTCATTTTTACATTTCGATTATAGATGACCTAAGTGACTCGACCTAAGTAAGGGCAACTCATCAGTGCTTGCTTGACCTCCCATTTTAGGGGTAAGACCAGGTGTATAACGCTGAAGACGTAGGGTGTAAGATGGAATTCACTCCTGCCCGCTTTTAAGGTTAGTAGATAGGTTGTTCCCTAAGTGACTCATCAAGATAAACAATATCTACCATTGTATGTTAATAGTCAAATACATTTTTTTATTTAAAAATTAAATGTATGTTAACTACAATAGTAACTATTGAGATTTGTTGCGTTCTTGATCTTTCATTCTATGTTAATAGTCAAATAAATTTAAAACTATGGATTTAACCTAAAATTTTAGTTGGTGAGAAAATTGATGTAAAATTGGGATCAATTATAGTATTTTTGAACTTTTTTAAGCTCAAGGATATTTATGAAACTTTTCAATAGTTCATGGATATTTTTCAAACAAAACATTAACGGTTTTCATCCAAAACTAACGGTAAGGGTAATTTTTTTTTAACTCTTTTTGAAAGTTTTAAGGACATATTTGAAACTTTTAAAAGTTTGGGGGTATTTTTGACACAAACTATAAAGATTAGGGAGATTTTGTATAATTTAACCTTAATTATATTAGAACCATATATTTAGTTTTATGTTTACTTGGTCTTTAAAAAAATATTGTTATTTGTAATTTATGTTGCTAAACTTTAGTTTAAAGTTTTATTTACATCGATAAGACATGGTTTTAATAGAAACATGAGGTACAATTTTTAAGAAAGTAGGTTCTATGAATAATTATCTCAATTTAATTTTTAAATATACATAAAAATTGAGGTCATTACAAAAAGAGGTTTCTTCAAATATAGGAAAAAAAAACAAATTATTTACACTTTATAGAAAAAAGCCACTAAAAGACAAAAATCAAGACAATAATCAATTACACTTGATTTTTCTAGGAAGTGTAAATATTTTGTTAATTTTTCCATTTTTGATAATTTTCCTTATAAAAATTGTCCGAGAACTCACTAGAACCCTTATTTCATCGAATCCACCAATACCATTGGGATATTGGTCAAACCAAAAGCCATCACGTAAAGTCCATACATGTGGTTCGAGATGTTGTTTTAAGAATATCCTGCTACCTAATCTTTATCACCATCTCCTTATGAAAACAGTCAATAACAATGTAGTTCTGCGGTAAGGGCCACTCAACAACGAATTATATGTTTTTGGTAACTTTCATTTGTTTTAAGTCTTTTTATCCTTACTTTCATATCCTTAGGATCCCTCTCATTCATATGTGATATCGGTTTATTCATGTCCCCCTCCCAAACTCTGTACGTTACATGCCCACTAGCTTCCGCTTGGTTCATCCCCAAACCACATCTTACTGGGAGAAGTTTCGCTTTGATACCATCTGTAACGCTCTAAGCCTAGGATTTAGACAAGGACTCGGAATTCGAATTCAACCCCTAACAGTCCCGACATTCCCTTGCATCCCTTGCGACCTGGTAGCATCATCCATATCATCCTTCTTTTCAGCATGTTTTGTCTTCACTCACATGCATCCTAGAAAAATTTCCAAGAGATCACCAAACATAAAATTTCCCAAGATAACACGCTTAACTTTGAAGTTCTTATGATTGGGTCACCGAAAAGAAAGGTATACTAGTTAGTATAGGTAGTAACTTTCATTTCTTTTAAGCCTTTTTAACCTTACTTTCATGTTCTTAGGACCCCTCTCATTCAGATGTGATATCGATTCATTCATGTCTCCCTCCTAAACTCGGGGCGTTACAGAAACCCATCAAAACCGTAGCGAAAGCGAGCCTTCATGAGGCAATTGTAATTGCTTATAGTCTAGAAATATCAAACGAAAAAAAAAAGATTTGTCTAGTCTGTAAAATAATAATAATAATAATAATAATAATAATAATAATAATAATAATAATAATAATAATAATAATGTACATTTTCTTGAAACAATTTTCAGGTAACTGTTTTACGTCGTTGGGCATGCTTTAGGAGTATACTATAATTTCAAGAATGAATTAATAATAAATAGTAAAGAACAATTTGTTTTGAACAATTGATGTCTTTCACATCCAACTATAACAATAATCATTTTGCCACAAACCGACTCCTTGCTAGAGACATAACGGGAAAGACCTTATGGAGGCATCACTGTTCGTGATATCTATTCGTTGGAAGAGTTTTTTAAGCCAAATTGAATCTTTATGTGTAAGTTTAAGTCACATTGTACCACAAAATCAAGATCAACATGGAATAAAACAATTGATAGACGTCAAAGAGTGCATGCTTTTGCCATCTATTTACTACTTATTTTTTCTAGCAAATGATATGATG
Organism: Cucumis cinereus; assembly: GCA_037974625.1. Taxonomy (NCBI): domain Eukaryota; kingdom Viridiplantae; phylum Streptophyta; class Magnoliopsida; order Cucurbitales; family Cucurbitaceae; genus Cucumis; species Cucumis cinereus. The sequence goes on along the minus strand of JBBPDJ010000023.1, from coordinate 8,850,282 downwards.
TTTTAGCCCCAAAATGGCCTAAAATAAGCAAAATGAGTAAACATGTATAATTTAACAACTTTAAGTTAGTTTAAACTGAGTTGAACCAAGGTCATAAGCTTTTACATTTGTTTTCATCAATTTTTCAGAAAATATCAATGACGTGATTGCATCGACCATTCTATGTGCCCTAGACCAAGTGGAAGCATGCTCCAATCATTCAACCTCATTGGTTTTGTTTTCATCATTCACCTATAATGCTAACCAATAGGTGAAAACTGAAGAAACGTCAAATACTCCTTCAAAGAAAATATCACCAAAACTGTGAAGGGGTAAAACCGACATATTATAATTTCGAAAAATCAGTGAACCCCATAATTGATATTTTTCTTATCCCTCAATAATTTTGATATTTTTCTAACCACCTCTTTTTTTTTTTTTTTTTGCTATATCCCCGAATTTCTCTATTATTATAGTGACCTAGACATAGATCATAATTTTAAATTGACCATACCCTTACATGATTAGTTTTTAAAAATATGTTTTTCTTTACGTATTATATTATCATATATACATATATTTATCTTAATTTAATTTGATTTTATGATGTTTGGTAATTTAATATCCAACAACTCCTAAAATAGTTATATTAAGTCGAAATAATAATTAAATATATAAAAATAATTAAATTAAATTTGACAAAATATTAAATGAGTGACCATCCAAATGCTTCATGATTGGTTTGGGTTTATTATTCAATAAAGGTTATTTGGATTGAAGAATTATATAACTTGAACAATTGCATTGGGTGTAAAAAGGGCTAGAATACCCAACCCAACAACCCACGAACACCTCCAGTCAGAGTATATACTTGCACTAGACCTCATAACATAATGTAGTATCATTCAAACACATTTTGGCATCAACAGTATCCGGGATGTTAGCCAGTGCTTCTAACGATCAAACGACCATGACGACAAAAGTCGCCTTGACAACGTTAATGAAGACTATGTATCGAGGTCACAGACTAAGGAGATATAATGTGAAAAGACATATAGAGAGAGATCTAATGGCAGCGACCTACCTTCATTGGTTGACAGTAGCAACCAACAAGCTGTGCGGTTGCTAGAGCTGATCGACATGAACAGCTACAGGCAACAAAAACCGAGCAATTAAATTGAAGGGCGACATTACCCGGGTTTTAAACAAAGAAGATGAATATGGTTTTCTAGGGCAGGGGAGGTTGTACAGCGGTTATATAAAAAGAATGAATTTGTTCACTTTACAAACTAGCTCTAAACCCTAGTTGACTTGAACTTTAACCAATCCAAAGTCCACCATTTCACTCCCTTAGCCTAAAATTAAGCCTAATAATCAACCATTCAAAAGCTGATGTAAATTTATACACTTGAAAATCTGGGACATTACAATATCAATATTTAGGTTTTAGAAAACTGACCGCAACCCTCAAAAAGATTTGTCACGAATTAGGAAAAAGAAAAGGTGTACATAACTACTTGAAAAGATCATGAACGGACACTTAGGAGAACAAGAGAGTTGATTCGTCTAACTACTAGACTGTAAATAATGTTACTATAACAAAACGAGCCTCTATTCCATTTTCTTAAGACATGCCTCAAACACCCTAAGTGATTAATTATAGCTTACTCAACCCATCTCAAATTTAAACTCCAACTGCCCCATATATTTTTGTGAGTTAGAACCAATTAATATCAGTAGTTAAACCTGATTCTTACATTCAACGTACAAAATTAAGAAGATAATGGCCATCGGAGAAATGTTGTCTTTTATTTTGAACTCTTCCCTGAAAAATAGATCTAGAGAACGATAAATAACCATCCAACTAAATTCTCAGAGAAATGGAGAACAAGCAGAACATAATCAAAACAAATATAATAATATATTAATCATATAACACGTGTATGCAGTTCATGTCAAAAATTCAATCCATTTCTAGGAGACAGATTACAAAGTTATTCATCACCTAACATATAAAATGCATGGCATCCCCTTTTAACTTGCATTTTTTTTCTTCTTTTTTCTGTTCTTCATACCAATGGTACAAAAATATACAGGACAGGATGAATTCCTGGAAAAACTCATGTTAGTTTCTTTACAAATAGATAAAAACTTGACAAGATTGCTCAAATGAGAAGGGCAAAGGAAGAGCAGAGTTTTATGACATAATAAAATACAATTATATTGACAATACAGTCGATAAGAAGTCATTTCATCAATATTTAATCGCATGTTGACGCCCTATCTGTTTCGGATATTCCTGGAAAGTTGAAGGTTTGAATAAAAAGGGTAAGTACTGAATCTACTGTAAATCCAAGAACAGTAAATATTATCAAGATTCACATCGAAGCACTAGGTGAGTACATCGCAATGAAGCTAATGTGAAGTCAAAAGATGCAGAAAACATGAACTCTTAAAAAGGGTGTTCACTTACTTGAAGCTAGAGGGGCTATTATAGTCCACTCCTTGTTTGGGGCTCCAATTATATCAGTTAATGTTTCCAACTATTATGACTTACAATTAACTACAATATTATTATTTCAAATCTCTATTTGTTACAATGTTTACTATTTCCTACTCAGATTTACTATTTCTTACTCATTCCCTATTTCTATCTTTGTCATACTATGGTCATGTGGTGTTTCCTATTCTTATTCATGCTAAAATAATCTACACACGAAACAAATACTATTATAACCCATACTAAAATAGTCTACGCTGCAAACTCAAACTATTTTAACCTACAGACTGTTATATAACCCACTGATTATAAGAACCATGGACTCCAACCAACTCAACACTCCAAACGTCCTCTAAGAAACTATCCATTTTATAAACAAATAAGGGCACCAGTATAATGGACAGGGTAGCAAGACAGCATATTCTGCACAAACATATTTTTTGTGTTTTTAGGTCTTATTAGTTACTTGTTTCAAAAAGTTATTATCACAAATGGCATAAATAAGCGTCTCCTAGGACTTGCACAAATAAAGGAACTCACCTGACAGGAAGTGACTGAGAACCAACTACAGCCCCCCTAGGAGCGCTCTGGCGTCGTGGCCTTTGATCACTTTCCCTGCTTACACGCATAGCAGCAAGTTCCTTCTCCATTGCAACTACTTCTCTTCGCATTTTCTTTGCTTCGACTTCCATTGCTTTATTCAAAGTATCGACCTTCTTTGCCAACATCTGTACAAGAGCAAAATAAATGAATAATAAGCTACATGCATGAAATACAGGAGAACGGAGATGAATGGATAATCTTCACCTCAATTGCATCATCCTTGTCTTTGAGGGTTACATCCTTTTCATTGCAAGCTTTCCTAAGAGATATGACTTCTTTCTGTAACATGTCATACAATGCTCCAGAAACAAGATCTTCTTGCTCTGTTTTGGGTTTTTCAACTCCAATACCATCTTCATTCTCTTCATATGGAGCAGTTGTCTCAGAAAATTGAATCTCACCACTTGTTATTGTGGTTGAGTTATCTTTTACCACCACATCTTGTACAAGTTTGTCTCTTTCCAGTGGTCTGCTACCACCGTCAAATGATCTAGAAGAGATTTTTGTGGTCTTCAACAATGCACTGGCACTATTTGATTGGAGCGACCCAGTGTGTGAGTTTGTATTTCTTCTGGATAAATAGCCATTTGAAGTCAGTCTAGTCAGTTCTGCTCCTCCAAGAGATTGACGTCTGGAAACTCCAATGCTTATGCCTCTTCCTTCCAAAGCAAGTTTTGGGTTTCCATTAGATGATCTAAGCTTTTCTTCTAAAACCTTGAAGCGTAATTGATATTTTTCCTAAGTTGCCAATCACCAAACACAAGGAAAATTTGTAAATGGTTTGCGAGGCACCACTGATAAATGATTGAAAAAGTTAATTTTCCTCACTTTCATTTGTGCTTCAGCTTTTGCGGTGCGTTCAGCAACTGCTAGTTTTTCACGAAGTTGCTGCATTTCTCCCTGCAAGTGTATGCAAGACAACTTTAAGTAAGTTGAGTAATATAGCTATTATGCATGGAACTAAGTAACAAGTTTTACTATCACAAGTATATCCTCCAATGATGTAGCTACGACCAAGTTCTACATTGCAAACCTTTAGGGCGTTTTAGGAGTAAAAGGTTCAAACTTAATCTGAACTGGAATTTTAAAATGTTTCACAAACAGAAATGGCAACAAAAGGAAAAGACTCTTAGTCATAAGAGGAGATGAGGCACCAACCCAACTGTTTTAGTATATGGATGGAAACAATTTCCTTTCTTTTATTTGCAAGGGAATAATTACTTTTTAAGTAAATGGGTAATATAGAAACGAAGTACAGTGATAAGGGTATAGATAATGGTTTCTATCCATATACTAATGGTAAGAATACTTTTGAACTCTTGTGGAAAATTTAAGAGCATTATTATTGCAACATTTAAAAGTTCAGGAGCATTTTTTAGACAAAATATTTATCGCATTTTCTATAAGTTAGTTTATATGAAACATAAACAATTACAGATGAACTACACAGATACATGAAAAGAATAATACATCAGATTCCCTATTTACTTACTAGAGACACTCCATTCCCGCCAGATAACTAAGTTACAAAGGAGCCGACACTTGCTTTGCTCCATCTCCAATTCCATAAACTGAATTTCTACCAAGTACAATTCACTCCCTGTTGCATCCACACATTTGGACTACTCCCATAGAAAATCTATGTTTCCAAGGATCTGCTGTTGAGTTCTTGATTTCTTGAAAAGTGTTTGGCGATGGTTTCCTCCAATGGGAAAGCCCATACAATTAGGGGTCTAAATTGATTTTCTTCCTAATTTTTATACAGATTTTTTTGGTACTTCTATAAACAATTACACTTTTTGAAATCGCTTGGAACCCCCTTGAGGGCACATCAATTGAACCCATTGACTTAATCTTTTTTTAGAGAAGAAACATTTCATTGAAACATTGAAATATTCCTTCTCTAAAAAAATGCTTAAGCTGATGGGTTGACTAGGGATTTAATATAATAATACAGTAAGTCACGTGTTAGAACCCCTCTAAAGCAATTCCCTCACCATTTAAAATTAATTCTCACTTCTTCAGCCTTCTACAGGTTTTCAAGCTCACAGTAGAAGGGAAGCATCAAAGTATTGGTATGATTAAATTTACCAATTATTGTAATCATTAAAAACTAAAAATAAAATAAAAATAAAAAACCACAATTATATAATGAGAATCCCAATTTCCCGTAGATTATAAGTGAACATCATAAGATGTTGGTATTTCTTTCTGACAAAAAAAAAAAAAAAAAGAACTTCCAATTCTATTTCTACAAGGAAGAAATAGGCCTTCAAATTAGATTATAACCCCTAAATCTATGAATCAGGGACACTTGGCTTTCGACAAATGCCGAACATGAATATGTCCGCACACTCTTTGGATGTGTCTGACACACTAAAAAACATGTTGGGAAAACAAATCTAATTTTGGACATAGCTTGGACACACCTAGACATGACGCTGAAAAATATTTAAGCTGAAAATTAGGGGGAAAATTGAGATTCTTTTACAGATAAAGTTGCTCATATCTAGGATGACATCTTCATCCTATATACAGGGCCAACAAAATCTTTTTATATCTTTTAAAATTTTAAATTTAAAAATCACCATTGGTCCCTGAACTTTGATAAAGTAACAATTTAGTCCCTAAACTTTCAAAAGTAACAATTTAGTCCCTATACTTTAGAAATGGTAATAATTTAAACGATTAAGTCCCTATACTTTAGAAATGGTAATAATATAATCCTTGCCTTCAAAATTCCGTCAAATCTCTAACCCTTCCTCTCTTCCCTTCTTTCAAATTCATTTGATTCTTGTTTACTCTACTGTTTAGAATGGTTGAACTTTCAAGTGCTTTCAGAAAAGGACTCCACAACTAAGCAATATATATCATTTTAAACAAGGATAGAGGTTGCAAATCAAATTCCCTACTTTTTGTGAATGCTCTCCTGGGACACAGAGCAACTTACACCAAAAACAAAATCTATATTCATTTATAACAAAATCTATCATTTATAGAAAAGGATACTATTGAAAAGAAGACAAAGTATACATGGAAAACCCTAGTACAGGGAGAAAAAAACACGATAGAGGCCGCTCTTATTATTTTCTAATAATCAAAAGAGTCAAAAGGGAAGAATATATATAGGCTATAACAAGCCCTAACAAAAAAAAAAAAAAAAAAAGAAAGAAATAAAACTAGGGCAATAAATTACACAAATACCATTGAGGTTGTAAACACTCCTAGCCCCTAATTCTAACACTCCGTCTCGAGTGGTGGAGCGTAGATGTCAATTAGACCCAACTTGCTAACACAATAGTCAAAGGCCTGCCTGAGTAATCCTTTAGTGAGGACATCAGCAATTTGTTGACTAGAAGGAATGTACGGGATACAGATACTGTCATTGTCAAGTTAATTCTTTATAAAATATATGTTTATCTCCACGTGTTTTGTTTTGTCACGTTGAACTGGTTATTGGCTATGCTTATAGAAACTTTATTGTCACAGAAGAACTTCATAGGTAACTCACAGTCTTGGTAAAGGTCAGACAAAACTTTTTGCAGCCAGATCTCTTCACAGATTCTCAAACTCATAGCTCTGTATTCGACTTCAGCACTAGTTCTAGCGACAACACCCTACTTCTTACTCCTCCAAGTAACAAGATATCCCGCACAAAGGTACAGTATCCCGAAGTGGACTTTCTGTCAGTAACTGATCCTGCTCAATCAGAGTCTGGTATAAGCCTCAATACATTTTCTGTCAGTTTTACGAAACATTAGACCTTTACTTGGAGTAGTTTTCAAGTATCTCAGAATGCGATTCACAGCTTCCATGTGTTCTTCGTAGGGTGCTTGCATAAACTGGCTAACAGTGCTACCTGCATAGGAGATATCTAGTCTTGTGTAGGATAGATAATCAACTTTTTCACTAAACGTTGATACTTCTCTTTGTCAACAGGAACTTTGTCACCAGAATTTCTCAGTTTCGCATTGAATTCCATAGGAGTATCAACAGGTCTACATCCAGTCATACCTTTTTTCTTTTAACAAGTCAAAGAGTATACTTCCTTTGTGAAACAAAGATCCCTTCCCTCGATCGAGCCACCTCCATCCCAAAGAAGTACTTCAGATTTCCTAGGTGTTTGATTTCAAACTCGTCAACCATCTTCTTTTTTAGCCTAGTAATCTCAACAGTATCATCTCTTGACAAGACAATATCATCGACATACACAATCAACACAGCAATTTTCCCAGATTCAAACCTTTTTGTAAACAGTGTGTGATCAGAATGTCCCTGAGAGAAGCCTTGAGATTTAACAAAGGTGGTAAATCTGTCGAACCATGCCCTGGGAGATTGTTTCAAACCATAAAGAGATTTTCAAAGCTTACAAACATAGTGGTCAAACTAAACTTGAGAGCCTGGAGGAGGACTTATGTACACTTATTCTTCCAAATCACCATTTAGCAAAGCATTTTTTACATCAAGTTGATAGAGAGGCCACTCTTTATTGGCTGCAACAGATAGAAGAACCTTGACTGGGTTTAACTTTGCCTCAGGAGAAAAAATCTCTAATAATCAACCCATAAGTCTAAGTGAACCCTTTTGCAACAAGCCTAGCCTTGTACCTGTCTAAGGTCTCATCTTATTTGTACTTCAAAGTGAACACCCATTTGCATCCCACCGTCCTGTGCCCTTTAGGAAGAGTGCAAAGATCTCATGTCTTATTCTTCTCAAGTGCTCTCATTTCTTCCATGACAGTCATCTTCCACTTAGGACTTTCCATAGCTTCATATATGTTCTTTGGTATTGTTGCAGTGTCTAGACTTGTCGTAAACACCCTGAACTTAGACGATAGATTACGGTAAGACATGTAACTACAAATAGAGTGCTTCGTACAAGACCTAGTACCCTTTCTCAAGGCAATGGGCATGTCAAGACAAGGATCATAGCTCTCTGACTTCTCTGAGTCATCTGAGCTAGTCTCACTCACCTGTGTGTCTACTAGAGTTTCATCACTAGCACTACTGGTAGTCCTGTTCTCTTCTTGAACTATCATATTAGTCACGTCCTCCTCAACCACATCAACAATATCATCCTCAACACACAAGTTATTATTATTAAGTTCAGTAGTACCTTGAGCTTGTGTTGATTCAGATTCATGAACCGAAGTTGGCGAAGCAGTAGGGGACACCCTTTTCTTTCTAAAATCCTAACAAAAGTAAACCTCAATTGATCATACTTCTTTGAGGAAGAAATAGTCCTACAAATTGCCTAAAAATTAGATTATTATTTAGAGTCACTCAACATGAGAAACAACAAATAAGCATAAGACAAAAGAAATGTTCTTCCCGCATTCCTCAGTTCGTAGCCATCTACGCCGCCATGCACAGTTGTTTTCTTCAATACCACGACTTCCCCATCCAATACCACCTCCTTGTCACCAAATATGATATAGCCAAATGCTTCTACGGATGTCACCTTCAGGTCTCCATTATCACTATCTTCAGGTACAAGTTCATAACATCTTCAAATCCTCCTATATTACCAGTTTTGTCGATGATGGCCAATTGATGAATTTATCTTTGTACTTAGCTTCTCTCAGATTTCTGGATATTTGAAGAAGTTGCCATCAGCTTTCATCATCACTTATGTAGAATAACGTTTCCGTTTGAGAAATTCTGCAGATAGACAGAAGTTTTCCCCTTCTTCAAGCTTCTAATTCTCTTTTGGGAGGGGTAGGTTTATCGAAATATCAAGATAGGGAAAAATGCATCCTAATTCTATTTCTAAACCCAATTAAACGCTTCTTTGTTTGAATCTGCATGTACTTTTGTTTACTTGGCCTATAATTAGAGGAATTATTGAAGTTTTGATTTTGTTTCCAAGTGTTTGGTGTTTGTTCTAGAGAGTGGGGGAAAGGCAGGGTGAAGATGCCTCATTTTCACCTAAAGAAAAGAAGCTTTTGGGTATTGGACTGCACTTAAATACTTGTGCAAGCTTCAGTGTGCAAGGGGTAAGTTGTCACATTGAAAATGAAAAGCGGGGGAGGG
>JBBPDJ010000023.1:8822420-8840949 GCA_037974625.1 Cucumis cinereus | reverse complement strand
TGGGGGTGAAGGGAAAAATCAACTCCACATGTCCAACTTAAGTCTAATTCCATGTGTAAAAAAATAATGTTAAGAAATGAAGCTTTAACGATTAATGATTATGTAAGAACTTGTATTCTTTTGGGTTCATTCTATTGTTTAAAGCCTCCTCAGTAGTTCAGTACCTATAAATTCAACTTAAAAATTAAATTACGACACTCATTCCAGGTATTTAAATGTTTATATCTATGACATACCTGAAAAAATCTTCTTTCTTCAAGCCATTGTTTTACTGGCATCACTTTATCATTTGCATCTTTCCATTCATTAGCAACAACAGTAGCAACCCTGTTGGCAGTAACTTTTGCACGAGCTACCTCACGTTCTAAAGTTCTTCTTTCCTCCTATACGAGCAACAATATTTTAAGTTGATGGGAAAGTTCGTAACATGTACTAAGAATGAAAATAATTGAAAATTTAAATCAGGATTATTACACTCATCTCTTGCACTTTTCGTTGGTAATCACGCACAGCATTGGCAGCAGCGCCACCAGCCAAGACAGCCTCCTCTAGCTCACGGACAGTTTGCATTAGCTTTTCAACTTCTGCAACCTTTTGTCTGTGCAGCCTGTCCAGTATCTTATTCTCCTCCTACCATTGTGGAGTATACAAGTTAAACTAAAGCATTCTGTCAGATATTTAACAACTAAGTGTACACCAATAATTAAGGAGGTGGCCTGAAAACTACTCAAGCACTTTTGTGTTATCGAGAAACCTGGCATATTTCAATTTGCTTCATTAACTCTTGGTTCTTATTTTGTAAGTCATCAACCAGGGATGCTTTTGCCAAAGCAATCTGGACGGTTCTCTCAGCCTCAAGTAGAGCAGCTTCCTTGGACTTCGTAAGTCTATCCAGAGCTCTATTGTCGTCTTGCAACTTTGCCACCTAGAAACCAGACAAGCATTCCAAGGTTCAAAAGATCTTTCTTTTCCAAGACATATGGCAAATAATCACTCTCATTGACTTGTAATGGAGCTGAAAAAAAAATGTTGAAATGGCATAGCAATGTACACTCAGATGAAAAATGTAAGACAAAAGTTTTAATTCTACCTCCAACCGGGCTAGCTTAAGCTCTGCCTCCAATGGAGCTATAATGGCCTCAATTGGAGGCATTTCATCATCTTTTTGAGCTGTGTGCACCCTTCGAAGGGTGGCTTCAGCAGCAAATTGTGCAGCTAATGCCGCTTTTTTCTCATCATTAATCTTCTTGATCTCAAGATTCTACACTCACAATAAAAAAAATGACATTAGTGGATGTAGTAATAGGGGATGATTATGGGACTATGAACACCTATCAAAAGATAATATCAACTTCATACATTACCTTGCTTTCCAAAAGAGCTTCAGTCGCCTTGAGCTTTTCATCTACTTTCTTCAACTCGTCTGTTAACTGAAAATATGAGTCAAATAGAGAGTGAGTATAATCTACTCACTAATTTCTTACCATAACAGAATAGGTATCACTAATCCAAAGGTTGTAAATTAAACATTGAAGAATTGTCATAAAAGAAAACAACAAAGAATGGCTTGCAGTTTGCAAAATCAATAGCATATTGGATATGCAATTGAACTCATGGGCCACCAATAACTTTTATGAAAATATACCACAAAAGGAAAACTACAATGATAGTTTTCTTTGAAAGCAGCAAGAATTTATGGCGTATAGGAATCAGGACCTAAGACCTTTGAATCAAGGGGGCCATAACTAGTTAAGCTATGCTTTTGTTGGCATTCCATTTTGGTTCATAATGAACTAAGAACTGTGACAGTTGCTACAAAACTAAAATAGTACCTCTTCAACCGCCTTTTCTTTGAGCCGTTCTGAATTTTTTAATGACTTAACTTCAGCAAGGGCCTCCCCGAGTTCCCTATCTTTATCTGTATACATAAAAGAAATGTATTCAATAGGATCCAATGGTCCAATATGTTGGGGGATAAGAACTTCCCACTTCTACTGAGAAATAACAGAAAAAAATGACAAAAATTAAAAGAAGCAAATAAAATAAGAAACACAAGAATTTGCAAGAAAATCCAAAATTGGGATTAAGATTGGTTTGCTTTTCGATTATAAATAGAGTATTTGTCTTCTTGTATTCACAACTTTTAAACATTAATAAAATTACTCATTTGGTACACATCAGTACCACTTACACAACTAGAGTTAGTATGTGCCTTAAAGTGTTTCAGATTGGAATGATTTGAAAACCAAAGTCATAGGCTTCTTTTGTAGTTCTTCAAGACCATCGCTTTCTTAACCCTTTCAGATGTGAGATTACTCTCTTGTAATATTTTGCCAAAAAGTAGTACTACCCATAGAAACCTAAGAATCTTCTCATTCTTGTCATACTTCCTTCTTAGAACATGAGAAAAGACTGTTTAACATTTCCAAAACTTTAAGTTTTGGCATAAGGAATATGAAATGCAAAACATTCAATATAGAATGGTCATTTAAAAGGACACAAATCCTACTACTATTACTCGTAAGTACTAGTAATAGATAAGCTTAAGATCGTTGCAAACGACGCATAAAAACAAGTCTTAGCACGAAAGCAAGATGCAGCGTGAGCCATAAAATCAGTTATGGAGGAAAAAAGCCAATAATTTCTATTCTCAAGGTAAATTATTTGGTGAGAAGCTGCCTTATTGTAATCTTCAATAAGACAAACCATAATATGATATGTGCAGGTCATTAATACTCTGTAGTTAAAGACTGAAAGCAATAACTAATTGTAGTTAAATATTGCAAGAACCTAACACTTACCATTGTTGAGTGATGACATAGTGTAAGGATGCAGCAAAGGTTATTTACAATTTTGTTTAGAAACTGATTATTTTTTGGGGTGACATGAATTCAATATCAGAAATGCTTTCTTGAAAATTTCCAACTTCTATGTTGGCTCCTGATGTTTCAGGTACAGCCAATCTTATCATAGTATCTCTTTCACATAATTTAGTTCTTTTGATAACAATCTCCGATAATAAAGACATAATTGATGGAAGTTCCATTTCAACCTCCTTAGGTGTAGGGGTCAATATACCGCCAGTGATAAAATACTAAACCCTCACTCAAAAACAAGTTTTGAAGACCCAAAAATAATAGCCTTTAGTACTATCTGACAGTCTAAGTTCAAAAGTTGAACAATGAAACAAAAATATTGAGCAACGAGTTGCCCAAACACAAGTGACAAAGAGAACAACTAATTAAAGATTGAAACAGATAGAATCACCTCACAGAGATATCAAAAGACGCACGTTGTACAATAAAAGAATTCAGGCACAAAGTTCTTTCCAAAATGATGCTTTCAACATTAATGTTTGACAAAGTTTAGCACAATATCGAAGTAATCAGCTATTTTCAAGGGGGTAACGGAAAATATAGGAACTTTTGCAAAATATTTATTAAAAAATGTGACACGGTTACCAGCTTCCAGTTGGAGAGCTCACGTAGAAGTTTTGGTCATTGAACCAATGGATGCTTTCCATAAATATTCTTTTGTTATTTCCAGAAGTTTTGTCTTCCTGTTTTATGTATATAAATAGACTGCTGATTTTTTTTAATCCAAAATTGGAAGAAAAAAAAACAAATAAATAAGATCCTGCAAACATTTTCAGGAGAAAATACAACACCATCATCATTAAGCTGAAAATAAAGAATTGCTTTCTTCTAATGCAAAACACAATGAAATTCTCTTCAACCATATCAAGTGGTTTCCTCAACTATGAACTGATAAACTGAAACTATAAATAAACAATCCAATTTACAGAAGAAGACATGCAAATATATCAAGAAAATATCGAGGTTAAAAAAAGGAAATCGGAAACACTACGAAATCATGATGCAGAAAATTCCGCTAGCTCGTAAGCAAATACACCGGCTCAATCTTTATAACAACGTACATTCCAAAATTCCATCATTAATTTTCTCCAAGGTGGATAAACTCCCAGTTCCGATTCCACTTTCCAGAAGAACAGTAAAATTATCCAAAATGTAGATGCACAAAATTCAAAATCGATCCAACATCTGAAGGAAACAAACACATCAAATCTGGAGAAACAAAGAACAAAACCCAACCCCAGATGGAAAAAACACCAAATTCAATCCCAACAAAGCAAAAGAATAAAAAGACCCTCCCTCCACATAGTAAATTAATTTCATATGAACAACAATCATTTTGCAACAGCATTCCAAAACAAAAGCAGAAGACACAAACAAAAAAAAAACAAAAACAAAACAAAAAAAGAGAGAGAAAGGACCTCGAACTTCATTCTCGAGACGATTGAGCTCGACACGGACTGGATCAGAGCCGTGCAAGAGAGTAATAATGTCATCCACATCAGAGCCAGCACGTGAAATTGGCGGAGCAGCAACATTAGGCTTCTTACGAGCAGCCTTGAAAGAAGCAGAGGAGGAAAACGCAAGCTTAGAAGAGTCAAGAACATCCCCACTAAAAGCAGTGGAGTTAATGTGGTTACTACTGGCCATTAAAGATCTAGCTCAAGACTTTCCCGCGCTGTGTCATAAAGCGAATTTCTGTGCAGCAGACCTAAGAAATGGCGAAACCCAGAAGGGGAAATGGGAACAAAGGAAGAAAGAGATGGAGGAGAGAAAGAGAGAGATGGGGAAAATGGGTAGTGAGAGAAAAGGGAGATTAAGTGTGGGGTTTAAGCAGGGGATTTAAACGAGAGAGATGAAGATTAGTTTTGAGGTTAGGGAAGCTTGAATTTTGATTTTGGAATGTGAGAGAGAAAACACACTAAACAGAGTGAAGAGAGCAGAGAGATGATTGTGTACGGTGTGATCTGATTTTTTTAAACTGTTTGGTACCGTCTGATGGTTTAAGATTTAAGGATCATCATGTGGTTGTGGGACCTCTAATTTGACTTCATCTCTACATGACTCATTGACTCTAGTCTTCTATTTTATTTTATTTTACTTTTTTCTATTTAATCATGTCTGCCATCCCTTCAATCACAAACACAAAAATATTTAAACATATTCAATTAAAAAAAATCACTACGTATCAATTTGTAATTAGATATTTGGGTGAGGTGTAAACACTGAACTTTTGATTCTATATTTAATATTAAATTTTTCAAAGTATTTTTTCATAACTCTCATGTCTTTTAAGATTTTTTAAGGAGATCACTCAACATATAATTAATACAAGTTAAACATATTTAACTCTGGAGACCATATAATTAATTTACCGAAAATAGTAGCTTGATTATACTTTCATATTCTCACGATGTCTCTCATTCGAATGCGATACTAATTCGTTCATGTACCTCTTCTAAATTCAAACATTACAAAGAATCGATGCACTGACGATTTTCAAAACTACTTCGTAAACAGTCTTAAGTTGGTTTTACTTATAACAATCGAAAGGTTTAATAGAAACACTTATAACTCACACACGATGTTTTTTCTAATGAAATTTGAATTAGTGTGTAAATCTGTATACTTATAAAAGTCTAAGGCGTGAATTAATACAAGTATAGTTTAAGATTTTAATTGATATATTTTTCGAAATTTAAAGATATTTGATTTCTCCTATTGAGACTAAAACAAATTCTCTAATCCTTTGGAATCTTCTTGGTTGAAAATTCTAGATATGCGAATGAGGTTTAGGTTTTTTATCGACTTCATGTGTGATTTTATTTGCAATGGTTTTATATTGGCTTCCTTCTCGTCAATCAGAAGAGTAATTTTGTTGCTCATAAATTTGGCTTTTCTAAAACCATGATTGAAGATCGACTTTTTAGAGGTGAACTTCTGCTCTTTGTTCTGATTTGTATTTTCCTCAAACCTTTTTTAGTTTCCTCGATTGTACTGCAACATAACAACTAAAAACCAAAATGAAAACTAAATAGAAGAGAATAATCAACCCATTTTAAAAGCTCCTGAGATGATTTAAATATTTGTTACAATATTTAAAATTTCCATTCTGACATTTACATATACTTGTCATAATTTTTCATAGAAAAAGAAAACAAGACCGACTAATAGATGGCTAAAAGTCAGTTTGGTAATCATTTTATTTCGTTTTAATTTTTTTAAAAAGAAACATTACTGGATAGCCAATTCGATATTATATTTTTAAAATCTAAACGCCCGTTTTTCTTTTACTTTATAAATAAAATTAATAAAAGATATAAAACTTTTTAAAAACATACAACATTTTGATGGTTATATTTACCAACTTTGTTATTTTTATTTAATTAAACAATTAGTTGTAAATTTTTACATTTTTCTTTTATTATTTGTGCCATAATTGATGGATGAAATAGATAGGAAACATGTTGTTATAGGTTACAGAGCAATTACAATAATGCAACGTTTTAAAACAACTTTGAACAAGTTTTATGTGGCACATTAGAACTCTATTTAAAAAAAAAAAAAACAAATAATATTATAAAATAGTTGGCCATATATGCATTCTACAGAAAACAAAAACAATATTTATCAAATAATTTTTTTTGTTTTTTGTTTTTTTCTTGAAAAAAGCAGTAAATCAAACAAATTGTGGTTTCCTTTTTTTAGAAACAGAAAGCAGTAAATGAAACAAAAGTAATAAATACTACGGGCCTTCCTTCGTCTCCCATACCATTACTTCAAGCTTCTGATGAATGAGAAGGTAACATTTTTGTTTGTTTCCCATTTTCCATTTTCCATTTCCAATTAGGTTGCATGTATACGGTAGAGATTGCAGTGTCCAATTGATTTTTTATTTTGTAGTAGTTCTTGTTCGTATTGTGGTTGTGTTATTGTTTGCGTTTTTTTTTTTTTTTGGGAGTTTTAGTTAGGGTTCTTATCTTTTTTTCATTCTAATTCTAGTTCTAGTTATACAATCTAAATCGTATACATGCATCCGGAATTGGAAATGAAAAATTGAGAACAAAGATGTTGTCTTCAATGAAAGCTTGAATAGTAATGTTGTGGGAGAGGAACGGATGTGTCAACCGACCACTTGATTAGTGGGTGGGATAAAATGATGGAGAATGGAAGTTGTAGAGAATTTGGTTTGAGGAGGGAGTTTGGGGACGAATGAGAGGGAGGAGAAAAAAGTTTGTAGGGTTTGGGAGGAACAAACGAACGAACGAGGACAAGAGAGAAAGGAATGACTGATTACTTTAACTCAAAATTTTCAAACGGCCAAAATTATGTTGGGCGAGAAAGAGTAATGTCGGATGAGAACAAGAAAGAAAAACGAGAAATTTGTATAAGTGGATTAGTCTCACTTGCATTTGGGGTTATTTTGGTAAATTTGCATGCAGCTAACGTCATTAAAAGGCCATTGTTCACTGGAATTTGAATTGTGGGTCACTTTTCATTTGAAGGTCATCCATATTTAAGTTTTCAAGTGTACAACACACATGTGATCGAAAATGCATATGTTTTATAACTTTTATAATATTATTTGATTAAAACTCCAGTGTTTTAAACACATTTGAGAGCAAGAAGCTGAAGAAGAAGGTAGAAGAATCAGAATAAGGTGAGATTCACGAACACACTCCTATTTTGGTCATTTTTAGTAATTTCACTTGATGATGTAAGCAAAAGGTAAAAAAACCATTTGTTTTCAAAATTTAGGTCAAATTTCATTTGGGCCTCTCATTTTGAGCTATCCATGTCATTTTCTCATTCTCTCATAATTCATATGCGTAAGTTTTCATGTTGCGTTATGCATTTTCTCTACCTCTTTCTCTAAATTTTAAAATTTATCGAAAAGTTACATATTTGAACTCTACATCCAAAACACAAATTTAAATAACGAATAGACCAAAGGAGGTTGAAATAATCACCAAAGGAATCAAAATGATTATGAAACAAATATTGATTATTGAATTTTACAAGTGTGTTTAATGAAAGAAAGGAATGAAGTTAGGACTTAATTAGGAGGAACCAAAGTTGAAAAGGAGGAGTAAGTTTGAAAAATGGGGAAAGAGAGTGGTCCATATTACCACCAAATTTAAACAACCTTCCAAAGCCAAGTGGATAGCTAAGCTGCTGGGCCACCCTACCGTTAGACCCGCTCTCACTCTCTCTCTTTCAAAATTATGTTTCAAACATTGTATATGCCATTTTATATGGATTTTTTTTATTAAAATAATGCTTTTTAAATAAATATTGTAAAAAATAGTGTGGTGAAAAAAATATTGTAAAAAATAGGTGGCGAATTTGTGTATCCAGTACATGATTACATTAAATCGTGGACCCAGTACACGATTTGGCATTGAAGTCGTCGGTTGCTAGTGATGTAATTTATGTCCACACTTCAATGCCAAGTTGTGTACTCAGTCCACGACTTCAATAGGATCTACAAATTTATTTAATGTTCATTGAGCATTTCATTGTCAATGACAATTTTTACTTAAATTACCAATTGATTCCTACTTATCTTTGATAACTTTTTGTTTTTTAAAAAGGAAAATGACTTTTAATTTTATATCATCCATTAGGTTGACAACTTCCATTTTTATATCTAAATTAAGATTAAACTTTCGATAATTTTGTAGGCATTTTTACTATCAAGCATTTTTTTTAAATGTGCATATTTGTTGGGTCCACCTTTTAATTTGGACTTAATTTTCACTTATTTAGGAAAAATTTTAGTTTGGTCAAATATTGATCTTAAAATTTTTAATATGGTCCTAAAATATTTTTAAATTCTTAAATTATACCGAATTTTCTAAAAATATAATGAAAATATTAATTTATGACATTTCACATAAAATATATGACATTTTATTTAAAATAGGTTTAATTTATGACATTTTATCATAAACCCTAAATATCAAGTATTTTAATTTTACAAAATATCAAAGTCCTAATTTTAAAGAAAACAAGAACAAAAAACAAGCATAACTTCAATTTAATAATTAAAAAAATTAAATCAAATACAGAAGTGATACACGACACACGACACACGACTCCAGTCATAAAATTCGACCAATCTTCAACCAGTATTCAACGACATAGGCAGTGATGGATTAAAGGAAGTCGTGTACGGGTACATCACTTCTTTCCACATCAAAATCACTTTACCTATTTTTGTTATTAGTTTAAATAAGTCCATTATTATTTAAATCAGTCCCATTTTATGCAACTCCTTTCCTTGCTCTCTTTTTTTATTTTTTTTAATTATTTTTTTCTAACCTCTCGTTTGTTTTGTTTTTTTTTTTCCACTCAATTTGTAAATGTCTTCTACATATTATATATAAGTCAAAAAAATATTTTGGAAGGATGGGCTAGTAATTTATGGTTTGATCTATAAATAAAACTAAAATGTTAACATCTAAGTGCTATGTCCACCTATATCTAATAAAACAATTATTTAATGAAACATCAATATTTTGTAAACAAACATTTTCTTAAAAATAAAAAATAAAATCACTTCTACTTGCAATTTGTTAGTACATTAAGGATGAAATAGAGTACATTGATGATTATGTTTAAAATAATCAGGAACCTTAAGTTTACTAATTTGATATTTAATAAAGCATCACCATTGTGTAACCTAAGCATATATTATGTATTTAGCTTGAATCTACAAAATTATTATAATATGAATTACACTACACGTGAATATCCAACCCATAACACAAGAGTTACGTTTAAATTGATTTTTTTCTTTTTTAGTTTAACAATGTGGAGATGTGGAGATTTGAACCCATGACTGTTAGTAAAAACATATATATCTTTAACTATTTGAGAAATACTTAAGTAAGAGCCTCTTTAGAATGATTTAGGAAAAAAGAATTTTTCAAAAACGCATTTTTCATTCAACACTTTTGATGAAAGCTCCTTAAAATTTTTTTTTAAAAAAAACATGTGTTTGGTAACAATTTTTTAGAAGTGCTTTCATGTAAACGTTTGTTGATTTGCTATATAGTAAATGTGTTATTATTAATTTCAAATTACAATAGAAGAATTTGCTCGTGGAGGTGATGTCGGAGTTGGTCAACAGTCATCGGGGATGGTAGTTAGAGGTGACTGGCGGCGATCGCTGGAAAATGGTGACCGAAGGTTGGCGATAGAAATTGTCGGAAGTTGGTTGACAACGATCATCAAAAAATGGTTGTCAAAAGTTGGCCAACAACAATTGTTGTGAAAACAGTCCCCAAAAAATAGTTACTACAAGCTGGCTGGCGGAGGTCATTGAAAACGGTGGTTGGAGGCTAGTCAATAACGATAGTTGAAAAACGAAAAATGATGACCAGAGTTTGATTGCCAGTAGTTGGCGAAAACGATAATGGAGGTTGGCCGACGATGATTGTCAAAAAATAGTGATAGGAGGTTGGCTGGTAGTAGTTACTAAAAAATGATTGTCGAATGTTGACAGTGATGGTTTTCAAAAAGTGATCGACAGAGGCTGGCTGAGGACGGCCACCGAAAAATAGTCGTCGAGAGTTGGCCAGCTACAGGTTTTTGAAAAGTAGTGATGGAAGGTTACCAAGTAGTGGTCATTGAGTAAATTATTTTTTAAAGTTAGCCATCGATGGTCGTTGGAAAACAGTTGATGGAGAAGGTGGTCAAAGGTGGCTAGCGACAATTATTAAAGGTTGGCCAACAGACCTCCTCAAAAAATAGTCAACAAAAATTGATGGACGATGGTCATTGCAAATGTCGTCAGAAGTTCGTTCGCAACAATTGTAGAAAGAGGTCATGGAAAAACTGTGACAAGAGGTTGTCGACAACAATCATCAGAAAGTGGTCATCGAAGGTTGATAAGTGGTGATCATTGACAAAAGGTCGTCAATTTCAAGACCATGCTAAAAGAATACGATTAGGAATAAAATATTGATGCAGATTTCCTAGATTTATTTTTTTGAATATCCATCTAAATGATGTCATTTGTTCTAAAGATCAAAGTTATTAATAAAACTTTTTCGAAATTCAAAGAAGTCTTTTTAATTTTTTTAAAAATATATATTTAAAAAGTAAAAGAAAAATCAAAATGTTTTTTAAACTAGTTTAGCTCAACTAACATTTCTCTCTATATATCAAATATTTGATTTTTGATCATCTTCACGTTGTACTGAAAAAACTCTTTGAAATCTCTAACATATTTTCATTTGGACCAATAAAAAAACTCTTTGAAACACTTTCTTTTTCATTTATTCTTTTACCACTAAATAAATCTCTCTATGGGAAATTCGGGTACAAGACAAAATGTTTTGGACTTAAACGACGTCGTTAAAAGGGCAAGTAAAAATACCAAACCTTCTTTGTTCTTCTCCATCTTCCTCTCTCAGAAGGTAGCTTCCCTTCCTTTACTGCAAAACCCAGAGCTCAAAAAGCTAGCTGCTTCACACGAAGACCAAAAGCCATCTATCGTCCTCAAGCTACTTCACAAACTCTTCCTCTTTCTCTCTTCACACCAATTTTCTCAATTTCTTAGCGATGCGTAACACACAAGTGCACGTGGTTAAGTTGCAATAAAACGGCTTGGAAGGCCGAGTATTGTCCTCAAGGATCGATTTTGATATTAATTTAGCTGTTCTAGAATTGATTTACTTTTATCTAGGGTGATGGAAAATGAGATTGGTATATGAGTCAAAATCTTGATGGATGTGCAAATGAAGAAGATAGATTGGAAAGAATTATAATAAATAAGACGTTCTAGGGTGATGAATCCATTACTTGTTTCATTGATTAACAAGGTGACATTTCATGGAGTTTAGTATGAACAAAAGCTTAAGTCTAGAAACTTTAATCCGGATTATTTT
This sequence comes from Cucumis cinereus, assembly GCA_037974625.1. Taxonomy (NCBI): domain Eukaryota; kingdom Viridiplantae; phylum Streptophyta; class Magnoliopsida; order Cucurbitales; family Cucurbitaceae; genus Cucumis; species Cucumis cinereus. The sequence continues at coordinate 8,829,179 of JBBPDJ010000023.1, read as the reverse complement.
ATTTAAAAAACAATCTTTTCTCATTCAATCTTAATGATTACTAATTTCTTGAAACCAAATTAAGATACATGACAATATGCATGGTCATTATCAACTTTTACTATTCTCCTAACTATTTGCATGATAGGTTAATAGTAATTCAATGTTATAGTTCCAACTAATCATACAATCTTTTGAATTGAACATTTAATTTAATAATCATTGATAACCCTTCAATAATAATTAAGTATAATAACATTGAAAAGTTTAGAGTTCAACAATAGCCATGAAAATGTCAAAATATCAATTCAAATTCATAAATAACTTCATCGACACCCTAAAACTTAAATAGTCCAGTCACTCATTGTTCTAAGTGCCATAATCTCATATGGAAATATTAAAAATAAAAAAGAGATAGAGAAACCAAAGGACTTTTGTAGCCTTCGACGTCAATGGAAACCTCCAAAAACACTGATGGACTTGATTAGACACCAAATAAATTCTCACACTCTTACTATTTTATCACTAAAAAAGAAGAGAAAATGGACTAGAAAGGGAGAAGAGAGGATTAAGGATGAGCTAGATGGAATAGATTTGAATTGGGATGAGATGAGATGGTTTGGAATGGAAATTTGAGCTCTATTTATTGTGGTTGAATTTAGGGCGGTGTCGCGCGGCTTGGAAGTAGCATTGTGATGCTATCCCATTATTGGGGGGAACAATTTCGTCTTAAAAATGCTGAAATAAAGATTCTGTCGCAAAAGTGAAATAGTGCCGCGACGTTGTCGGATAGTGATGCTATTGTCATTTTGTGCCAATAGCCGCACGCGAATTTTGGACAAAACACATTGTTGGACCGGTATGGCAACCCTAGAGAGGAGGAGTGAATAGGGTTTAATTAAACTTTTTTTTTTAAAAAAAAATAAGCTCAAGTTAAATTCATTATATAATTTTAAAATTAAATTAATAAAAATTCTAACTAATTTATGCTAAATAAAAAGATTGATAAATGTGTGTAATAGAATATACAATCAATCTCAACCAACTAGAATATGCTACTAAAATTAAATGCAAAAATAATTAGACAAAAGTTAAAGAATAGGACATCGTAATTTTATAGTGGTTCGGTCAAACTCGACCTACATTCACTTTTCCAAGCACCTCTTGAAATTTTGATTGAAAACCTTCTTTTGACTCTTTCCACGGATTATAGTCAAACCGCTACCTTGCTCCTTTTTCGGGTTCAAGAGCAAACCCGATCCTTTCCACTGATTAGGATCCAACCGTCACAAAAGTTTGAAGCTTTAAATCACACAAAGGAAAAAGACTCTCTAAAAAGAGCGAATATACAATTTTGAGCTCACAATAATTAATCCTCACACTACAATAAGAATTCTCAATGAGAGAATAACAATGTTGGCTTTTTCAATTTTTTGAGGATTGTAAAGTTAAAAGACATTTGGGAAAAAATGAAGTATTTAAAGAGAGAGGAAGAATATTGAAATCAAAAAATTATTTTGAGTCATTGGATGTAGATAAAGAAATTAAATAGTAGAGATTTAATTTTAACTAGTCATTAGACACACAAAAAATAATAATATATATTTTTATAAAATCATTTCTTTTAAAGCCCAATAAAAACAAGTCTAACATTTTTAAAAAATTAGCCATTAGATACAAACATAAAATAATATTAAATTTATTTTCTTTTAAGTTCATTTTTCTTTTTAAAGTCAATCCAAAAATTAAAAGACACATGTTACTCTTCCATTGCTCCAAGTGGCTTTCTCTAACTGGCTCAATTGGATTATTTGGCCGTCACGTCATCATCTCGAGTATTTTTCCGTTAAGTTTCTTTCAACAATATATTCTTCATTTGAACTTCGAGTTAGTGATTCAAGAGGCGTCAAAATCATTGTTCCAAGTTTTACACTATGGACTATTCAAAATAATAAAATTGTTAGTAAAAATAATTAGATTTGTTATCATCAAAACACTAGTTAATTAATTAATTTAAAATAATTATTTTGAGATTAAGGGTCAAAAAGCCAACAAGCTCCCCCTTTTTTATGATGACAAATCATTGAAGAAAAATAATTTGAAACACACATAACCATAGCAACACATGTAATCATTAAGTAATTTCAATATCAAGTATGCACATCACCATAAAGTTTATGCTTGAAAACAATTTAAAAGAGATACTTCTCCCCTTTAATTAATTCTCCCTCTAAAAGAATACATTATTCAATAGAAACGATTATGCAACAAATTCATAAAAACATATTTTTCTTATACTTCTCCCCCTTTGGAATCATAAAAAAAATAATAAGATATAAAATACATACAAAATGTCTAATTCTTCCTATCAATATGCATTCTATAACAATATCAAGTAAGACATCAAATCAAGATGTATCACAACGAATAATACCAAGCTCAAGCCTATTTTTACAAAAACTTTCTTCATTCAAAGGCTTGGTAAATATATCCGCTAATTGATTATTAGAGCTCACAAACTCAAGAGTAATATGATCATTTTGCACATATTCTCTAAAGTGATGTCTAATATCAATATGCTTAGTTCTAGAATGATATATAGAATTTTTAGTCAAATTGATGGCACTAGTATTATCACAAAGTATAGGCACATTATCAAATTGTAATCCAAAATCACAAAGAGTTTGTTTTCAACCAAAGAATTTGTGCACAACAACTAGCAATCGAAATATATTCCGCTTCGGTAGTGGATAAAGCAATCAAATTTTGCTTTTTACTAAACCAAGATACTAAGGAACTACCAAGAAATTGGCATGTCCCACTAGTACTTTTATGGTCAAGTAAACTACCGGGAAAATTCACATCAGAATATCCTACCAAATTAAACTCAACATTTCTAGGATACCATAATCCAACATCAATAGTTCCAAGCAAATATTTAAATAATCTTTTAACGACATGCAAATGTGATTCGTTAGGACAAGATTGAAATCTAGCACAAAGACATACACTAAAAATGATATCGGGTCTACTAGCAGTCAAATTAAGTAAAGATCTGATCATACCTCGATAAGTCTTTATATCCACACATTTACCTTTTTCATCTTTGTCAAGCTTAGTGGTGGTGCTCATAGGAGTTTTTGCAATTTTACCTTCATTGAATTTGAACCTCTTGAGCAAATCCCTTGTGTATTTTTCTTGACTTATGAAGATGTCATCTTTGAGTTGTTTGATTTGAAGACTAAGGAAGAAACTAAGTTCTTCCATCATACTCATCTCAAATTCATTATGCATACACTTAGAAAATTCTTCACACAACGATGGATGAGTAGAACCAAATATAATATCATCTACATAAATTTGCACTATAAGCATGTCATTATCTTTAACCTTAATAAAGAGAGTATTATCAATTTTTTCCATCTTAAAGCCTTTCTCAAGTTAAAAATTGCTAAGTCTATCGTACCAAGCACTTGGAGCTTGTTTTAAGCCATAAAGAGCATTTTTCAACTTATAAACATAATTAGGTAAATCAAAACTTTTAAAACCCGGAGGTTGTTCTCATAAACTTCCTCCATAATATAACCATTCAAAAAGGCACTTTTTACATCAATTTGATACAAAAAGAAATTCTTATAAGAAGAAAAAGAAAGCAACATTCTAATAGCTTCTAATCTAGCAACCGGTGCAAAGGTTTCTTCATAATCTATACCTTTTTCTTGACAATAACCTTGAGCTACAAGTCTAGCTTTATTTCTAATGATATTTCCATTTTCATCCATCTTATTTCTAAAAATCCATTTAGTTCCAATTATAGATGCATTAGAAGGCCTAGGAACCAATTCCCAAACTTTGTTCCTTTCAAATTGATTTAATTCTTCTTGCATAGCTAAAATCCAAAACTCATCACACTCGACATCTTTAAAACTTTTAGGTTCAATTTGAGAAACAAAAGCAAGATTACTAAATAAATTAAGAGAAGAACGAGTTTTCACACCTTGTTCGGGATTACCAAGAATCAAATCTTTGGGATGAGATAAAGCAAATCTCCACTCTTTAGGCAAGGATGAAGAATCATCTTCTTTCTTTTCTATGATGCTCACATCTTGCATACTTGAAACAATTTATTTGCCTTTCTCACTAACAAGTAAATCTCCAAAATATTTTTTTAAATCATCACTACAAATAGACTCATTAGAGGCATTATTATAAGACTCATCAAATAGAACGTGCATAGATTCCTTAATAACTAAAGTTCACTTATTGAAAACTCTATAAGCTTTACTAGTAGAGGAATATCCTAGAAAAATACCAAGATCCGTCTTAGAATCAAAATTTTCAAGCAACCAAAAACTTTGAAATACCCAATATTTGGAATTTTGTCATGCAAAGCTCATAGAGAGTTTTATCTAAAGATGGTCTAATTAAAACTCTATTTAAAACATAGCAAGTGGTGTTAACGGCTTCCGTCCAAAAATATTTTGGTAAACCATACTCATTCAACATTGATCTAGCAAATTCTTGCAAAGTACAATTTTTTCTTTCAACCACACCGTTTTGGTACAAGTTCTTGGAGAGAAAAAATTATGAGAAAACCCATTTTCTTCACAGAAAGCTTTGAAAGCATCATTACTAAATTCTCTTCCATGATCACTCCTAATTTTAGAAATGAAACATTCTTTTTTCATTTTGAACTCTTTTTGCAAAACTATAAAACTTTTCGAAGTATCATCCTTATATTTTATCATCAAAACCCAAGTAAATCTAGAAAAATCATCAACTATCACAAATGCATAATAATTTCCTCCATAGCCAACAATTCTAGAAGGGCCAAATAAGTCCATATGTAATAGTTGTAGGGTCTAGTAGTAGAGATCACATTTTTAGATTTGAAAGAGGACTTAGTTTGCTTACTCTTTTGACAAGCATCACAAACTTTGTCTTTTCAAGTTTAAAATTAGGAAGACTTCTAATCAAAGAATTCTTGGAAATATTTGAAATTAAGTGCATGCTAGCATGTCCTAGTCTTCTATGTCATAACCAAAAATCATCATGCAAAATCGAAAGACATTTATCAATAATAGGACAATCATTCAAATCATGGGTGTACACATTTTTATCCCTATTTCCAACAAACAAAACTTTTCTATCTCTAGCATTTTCAATTATGCAATTCTTTTTTATCAAATACTACTCTAAATCCTTTATCACACAATTGGATAATACTAAGTAAATCATGCTTTAAACCATCAACCAAATGAACATTTTCAATCAAAGTAAATGAATCATTTCCTATATTACCCTTACCAATTATTTTACCTTTTTTCGTTGTCACCAAAGGTTACCATGTCTCCATCCTTTTTGGAGAAAGAAATAAGCTTGGTTCGATCTCTCGTCATGTGTCTTGAGCAACCACTATCCAAGTACCAATTTGTTTTTTTTAGGCTTTCAAACAAACCTAAAGACAACTAAGTTCAAGTTTGATCCTTTGGTACCCATACTTGTTTGGGTCCTAAAATGTTAGCATTTACACATTTAGGGATCCATTTCATTATTCCATAGATATTAAAAACATTGGATCTAGATAAGTAACAAGAGTATTCTTTATGTTCATACTTGCCACAAGAAAAACAAACAACATTATGCAAGGATTTATCTTTCACAACAAAGTTATGCACTCTACTTTTCTTGAAGAAATTCTTCCTTGGAGCATTGTAAAATTTTGTTCTTTGTGAAAAATTTCTTCTTGAGGAAGTAGTGTGAGCATACTTCAATTTAAAGCATTTAGGTCTAATGTAACCTTCAACACCAGAATTATGACATATACCTAGATTTAACATGATTAGACACATCATTAGGCATATTAAGCTTAGGCGCAATAGAAGATGCTTTAACAAATATAGTTTTAGAACTTGAAGGAGTAGAAAATTCATCAATATAGCCTAAACCTCTCTTATCACCATAAAACTTCCCTACTTCAATAATTTTGTCCAATCTTTGAGCACCTATTGTCAACTTTTTAATAGTTTCCTTAGTTTTATCAAGGTCTTGTAAAATATTCAGTTCATTTTCTTTAAGCACTTCAATCAAGTTATCTTTTCCACAACCATCATGCTCGAGAAATCTAACTTTATCAAGCAAAGCATCTTTCTCATTACAATTACAAAATTGCTTATCACAAGAGACATTTAATTCTTCAATTTTTTCAACATTTTCATCTCTTTAAAGCAAGAAATTTTATCAAGTAAAAAGACTTATTTTCACTAGTTAAAACATTGTATTTATTCTTAAGCACAACATACTTAGAACTGAGTTTTTCTAGGTCATTTTGCATACTTTCAAAATTTTCAAACAATTCATCAATAGAAGGAGGTTCTCGAGTTACCTCATCATCATGTTCATCTTCTTTGTCACTATGAGCCATGAGAATAAGGTGTGTCCTTTCTTCAACCTCACTTTCACTTTCACTTTCACTACTATCATCCCAAGTAGCTTTCATTGCCTTCTTAGATTTCTTAGATGATTTGAGGAGAGGACAATTCGTTCTTATGTGACTCGCCTTTTTGCATTCATGACAAATCACCTCATTCGTTTTGGTTTTCTGACCTTTTGACTCTCTTTGGGTAGATAGGTATTTCTTGGAATGCTTCTTCTTTTTTATGAAATTTTTGTACTTACGTGAGAAATAAATAATGTCATCTTTATCAAGGTCATCCTCATCTTCGGGATCAACTTCCAAGGAGATGGTCTTTAATGCAATGCTCTTCTTCTTTTTGGACT
>JBBPDJ010000023.1:8797166-8822320 GCA_037974625.1 Cucumis cinereus | reverse complement strand
CGGCGACGGACAAGAAGAACCAGTGACCATGTGTATGGGGACTATATTGACAAATGCTTCCGCTGTTTCCGCTGTGTTGTTATTATTGAAAAAAAAAATGCTTCCGCTGTGTGTTTTGTTAAGATTATGAGTTCTTCTTGTATAAGTAACGACCTCAGGTTGAGGTTGAAAATCCGGGGCGTTACAAAAACTCTACGAATTAATTATGATAGGAAGTTCCCAAATTGACGTTCAATAACCACGAAAATGGTGAATTAAATTCAAATATTAATTTTCCCAACTAAAACCTTAGATGGGTATGTAAAACACCAACTACAAAATCTTACCCACAATCAACCGACGACGGCGGCGGCAGCGGAACTGAACGACATGGTAGAGTGGCTCGACTCCACAGACAGACGTATGGCTTGGTGGCTCGACTCCACGGATAGGTGCACGGCTTGGCAGCTCGGCTCCACGGATAGGCGCGCGACTTGGCACGAGTCGAATAAAGCACCAGTGCGGCGTGGTTGGCGTTGGCTACGCTGCTCGAATTGCGACAAAGGTTGCAGCACGGTGTCAGGCAAAGCTCGGCGTGCGGCAGCTTTGGGTCTCAGCTTGCATGCGGAGCTGATGAGGAGGTCGCGACTTAGCTGCGTGACGCTGGTGGGACTTGAGCTTGTCGGCGGTCAAAGGTGGATTAAGAACCGTGGTAGCAGACGTCGTCAGAGAGTCTTGGCCGACAAACAAAGGAGATGATGAAGAAGAAAGGGGCGACAATGCTTGAGGTGAGGAAGAAGAAAATGGGTTAGGATTTGCACGCTTCACGAGGGGCCCTATTATAATAAAAACTTAATGATAGTAATAATGTAATATTAATATTATCATTATTCTTATTCCTTTTTTTCTTTCCACCATTAACTCACTTTTCTCTCTCTTCATTTAAAACCCACTTTTCTCTCTCCTCACTAAACTCACTTTCCTCTCTCCTCAAACACAAATATTCAATAAAACCAAATAAAAATCAACAATCTACCAAATAATTTCTCAAATCTCCTCAAAATAAACCAAATACATCTCAAACAAATAAACTAACAAAATCACATATATCACTTAACTCATAAATTAAACAAGATAATTGATAATTAATAAAATTAAAAATTAACTTAAAATTTAGGATGTTACAACATGTTACTCTTCCATTGCTCCAAGTGACTTTCTTTAATTGGCTCAATTTGATTATTTGACTGTCACGTCATCATCTCTGGTATTTTTCCGATAAGCTTCTTTCAACAATATATTCTTCGTTTGAACTCCGATTTGAGTGCTTCAAGAGGCATCAAAATCATTGTTCCAAGCTTTATATTATGGACTATTCAAAATAATAAAATTGTCAGTAAAAATAATTAGATTTGTTATCATCAAAACACTAGTTAATTAATAAATTAAAATTAATAATTTGAGATTAAGGGCAAAAAAACCAACACACATCATTTTCAGATTTTAGACAACCCTACGACACTATAAACAGTAACTCATGCAAGTAACTCGTGAATAGTAACTTAGGGGCATTTTTTGTAATTTTGTTCGTTTTCTCAGTTTTTAGCTCCAATTTCACCCAATTTTGTATCTTTTGCTCCTAATTGATGTTTTGTTCATATTTTGCTAAAAAACACTAGCAAACAATTAAATCTACTAAAAATAATTCTAAACAATAAGTAAAAATAAACACATTTTAGGTGCTTATCACAACTCCAAATTTAGAATTTTACTAATCCTGAGCAAAACAAAATAAGAACATAATAAATTTTCAATTTAATGTTCTAAAGATTATTCATGCCTCGGAGAATAGGTAGATAGGGAACTCAAAGAGGGACATAAATTGATCATAACTCAATATATTACTATCTTATTTCCACAAGTCAACCATATGCATATTCAAACTTCATCATGAACAATCAACATCCAAGCACACGAAAAGAGCTTCAAAAGATCAAAAAAATTTAAAAACTTTAAAAATTCTTTAAAATCATGCATATAATAAATAAATCCAATTTAACATGCATAGAAAATACTAAAAGGACTAGTGACCCCCAAACTAATAGTTAAGCATTGTCCTCAATGTCTAAAAAGAGTAATAAAATACAAGCCTGATATGATGCATTGGTTCGTCAAAAAGAAGGGTAGATGAAGTTTTTGTGCTCATCAAATTTCCTAAGAATGTTTGAACAAATGAGTGACTCATGTTTATTTTAAAAGAAAAACTTACTAAAATTGAATGCAAACACACAACACACGCTTTGTGATATGAACTGGCCAAGCATCAAATTAGTAATTAGACTTTATTTAATAATTATGATATATTTTTAATATTTTCCAATTTTGTCCTTTTTAACAACATTTAAGTAGGGTTAATTTAGTCTTTTTACAATGCATTAGGGTTTTATTGGAAGACTATTTAAGCCTTGTCTTTAGATTGTTTAAGGAAGTTTTTTATAATTGACGTTTTAGGGTTTTCTATGAATGAAAATTCTTTGAAGATGACAGTCTCATTGCCATATTTTGGAATTCTTGATTTAGAGTTGCAAGCCAAGAACATTCAGGTAAGTTTGATCACCTTGCTTGTGGAGTGTTCGAATTTGGAGTGAGGAACTTGTTCTCTTTATCTCTTGGCCTTCGAATCCAAATCTAATACATTCTCTTAGGTTTTTGTCAAATTGATTTGGGATTTTAGAATTTGTTATTACGGGTTCGCCAATTAGGTTCCTAATTTTCAAATCCTAGGGCTTTCACATTATTTGGTATCAGAGCCTAGGCTCTAGATTGGGTATATGTTTAATTTTTTTTTTGTTGAGTCTAGCATTTTAATTAGTTTTTTTCTTTTTGATTGAAAAAAATTGAAATCAAGTTTTTGCCTATCTGATTGAAGAAAAAACAAGCTTAAGTTTCTGCTGCAATCGTAAAAAAAGAGAGGAAGAAAGGAAAAAAAAGAAAGAAAGAAAAATAAAGTCGCCTGGAACATCTAAAGGGAAAAAAAAGAGGAAAAAAAAGTGAAAAAGTTTTCGTGAGAAATTTGGAATTGAAAGAATTTTTTTTTTTTTAAAAAAAGAATTCAGTTTGGCAACAGTGGAAATATATGTTATAGTTTTTTGTTTGAAAGTAGGTCAAATAGGCACGCCAATTAAGCAGCTAAAATTTCATAAGTTATAAGCAGCTAAAATTTTATATGTATACAGAAAGAAGATGTTTGAGAAATAGTTACGTAGATCGAATCATGCTTCCATTATTCTTTGAAAAATCTTCAGATCTAGATGCGTATCTTTTATGGGTGGAGAAAATTGACGTCATATTTGAATATCAACATTATAGTGAAAATGAAAAGGTAAAACTTGTTATTTCTACATTTGAAGAATACGCACTAACATAGTGGATGTATTTATTGTCGAAAAAGAGGAGAAGAGGATATCATGCAACACTCTCATGGGAAGAAATCAAGGCGCTAATGAGAAAGTGTTTTTCTCTTGAGGGTTTCTACAAATTGCTAGCTTTGAAGCAAGGGAACAAAAGTGTGAACACTTACTATGAGGAACTGTTGTTACTACTTGAGGAGGCTAAGATATATGAGAAAGAGGAAACTAACATGGATTGATTCTACAATGGACTTAATGAGGCAGTTGTCGATATGCTTGTCGACCGAGAATAAATTTGACCTTGTGAGAACATGGAAGAAATGGTGCACGTTGCCATCAAGATAGAAAGGCTACTTCAAAGGAAATCTGCAAGGTACATTAAATCTAAGCTCAATTTTAATGTCACCACAAGTAAAGAGAAGCGTAATAATGTTGTGTCAATGCATGAACATGTTATTTTTGCTGGGTTTTATGTCCTAAAACTCGTAGATAGTAAATGTAATTCGTTGACCGTTATTACTAAAGAGTTATTATTTCATAAATAAATAGTTATTGATTATTTTTGTCTAATTAACCCAAATCCAATAAACTAATATCCTAAGCTGTTTTATGAGCCTTGAACTCTATGTTGAAACATACAGGGATCAATATTCAAGATGCAGCTTAAAGAGTCATAGTATAGGGATAATGTTAGGTACCTTATCTTGGTAACACTATGGATACGGTCCACTTTGTATTTGATAAAAAACACAATGATCCAACGTGTTCGTGTAGGTGACACGTATGTGTAGGTATCCTATGCAATGAGTTTACATAAGACTGGACCACGAAATAGTAACCACTAGATGTAACTCCATTGACTAGTTAGGTTTCTATTTCAAATAGGATGACCTAGGCAACTTAGTCTTAATCTTGAGTGTATTATGAACTGAGAGTGGCTAGATTTTCGACTCATTTTAGAGACAAGATCGAGTGGAAAGCTAAGAACACAATCACACAAGATAGAATTCACTCCTTCCCGACTTTAGGGTAAGTAGATGAGTGTTTCCTTAATTGATGTCTACGAGACTTGAACAAAGGGCCCTACCCTCTCTTTGGCATGAGAGGAATTTCTACTTATTGGTTGGATCATAAATAGGTTGTTCATTAGATGAGCACTTGTTGGCTTTTTGGCCCTTAATCTCAAATTAATTAATTTTAATTAATTAATTAATCAATGTTTTGATGATAACAAACCTAATTTTATTTATTAACAATTCTAGTGTTTGGGTGAGTCTATTGTGTAGAGCTCAAAATTATGAATCCAACGCAATTTGAATTGCCCAAATCAGAGTTCAAACGAAGAAGTTATAGTCGAAACAAGCTTAACGGAAAAATACCTGAGGCAATGACGTGGCGGCCAAATCGTCAAATTAGATTCAATGAGTGTGTGACATGTGGAGCTTATGGAGGAGAAACACATGGTTGATTATTTGGATTGACTTTACAAAGACAATGATTTTAATATTATTTTTTTAAAAAATGAATTTAGTATTATTTATGTTTGTGTCTAACGACTAGTTTTGACACATGGTGGACTTTTGTTTTTTGATTGGTTTTAAAAGAAATTACTTTAAAACATATATATTTTAGTATTTTATTATTTTATGTTTGTGTCTAACGGCTAGTTTTTTAAAAGAAATGATTTTATAAAGATATATATTATCATATTATTATTTTTTGTGTGTCTAATGGCTAGTTGGATTTAAATCTCCACCATTTAACATGTCCTTTCTCTATTTAAAGACACTATCTTCTCCAAATTCATACACACACAATTTTGAAACATCATTTACATATTATTTTTCAATCCTCTCCAAAAATTCTTGAGAGAGCTTTATTGTATTGTGAGGATTGATTTGTTGAGTGCAACAATTTTGTAAATCTACTCTTTGAGAGTCTTTCTCATCTTGTTCTTCATTTCAAAATTCATTGCTAAAGGAGTTGCTCTTTATCCTTAAAAAGAGTCATTTGTGACGGTTTGATCGTGATCCGAAGAAACGATTGAGTTTGCTCTTAAACTCGTAAAAAGATTGTTGTAGCGGTTGTCTCTAATTCGTGGAAAGAGTCGATTCGATGTTTTAGTGACATACCCAAGAGGAGCTTGAGAAGTAGATGTAGGTCGGTTGTGTCAAACCACTGTAAAATTACCAGTGTCAATTTTTCTATCACTTTCCTAGTTAGTTTTGCAATTAATTTGTTGATATAGTTTATTGCATAAAATTAATTGCTAAAATTTGTGCTTGAATTTGTCACTTTATAAGTCATTTTGATGTAAATGCATTTGTATGAATTTCTTGTGTAAATCACTTATTAGCAAAAAGTTTGTTAATTTGTTTAATTGGACTCACTTAGTTAAAAAGTTTCATTAATTTGTAAAAACTCTATTCACCCCCCTCTAGGGTTGCCATACCGATCCTACAGCACTGGTATTTAAGAACTAAGAAGTAACCCAGGGGTAGCTGGAATTACGAACACTTGTGAATGACTAACTTGCTTTTATTCGTGGATACATAAATATATCTACAGTGAGAAGAGTTCAACTGCGAGTCTTTAGTTGAGTGTACACACAGTTAACGAATTTGATTAAAGTGGTTAATGTGTTTAGCCAATTAATCTCATATCATTGTAGCTTCTGATCTGTAGGTCCATGAGGTCCCCTTTCTTGTTCGTAAAGGGTAATGAGGTTAATATATCTTGGATATAATTTGAAATGTTCAAATTGACTAAAAGAATTAATATAATATATGGTGATACATCATAATATAAATTTATATTTTTAATTAAACTTTATAGTATAAATTTTATTTTGGATGTGATTCAAAATTAATTAATGAGAGAATAAAATATTTGAATGAATTCAAATATTGATTTAATATGAATTAGACTTATATTAAAACTATATATTAATTTTAATGCGTATATGATGCACATTAAAGCCATAGGTTATGAGAGAATTTAATATTTGAATATGATTCAAATATGGATTAAATTAAATATAAGATATTTAATTTAGAAATTAACTAATTAGAGAATTAATTAATAGTTTTATTTTATTTTATTAAATTAAATTAAATTAAAACTATAGGTTATGTGAGAGATATTCATTTAAATATGATTTAAATGAAATATTAATTAAATATGATTTCATTAATTATAAATTTAATTAATTAGTTAATTAAACTAAATTAAATTTAAATTTAAATAAAATTAAATTAATAACTCCATAAGGAGGGAGTTATTATTGGGTAACTTGGGATTACCCACGTAATCCAATTTTCTCTCTAACTTCCTCTTCTTCATGAGGGAGGGAGTACGATTGAAACTGAACCTACGTCTAAATTGCAGAAGGTTTGTAGAAAAAAAAAAAACTCTCTTACTCCGTCAATTTCCAAAACTAAATCCTAATTGGTTCCCACAAGCCAAACCTCTATTACTCAGAGAATAGAAGAGGTTCCAAGTGGTGGTGGCTACAATTTGGTGTAGTGTAGATTTCAGAGACTACAGTGAGGGCGAGTCTCTTCTCTATGAATTTTTTTTAAAAAGCATGCTTAACATTTAAATTTACAATAATTTGTTTTTCTTTTTTGCCAGTGTAATAGTATTTTAAATTTTCCCATATTAAATTTGAGAATGATCCTATAATTCTTCCACTGTAATGGTTTCTTTATCCCTTCAGTTTTGTCTAGTAACTCATTAGATTGCAAGGACTCACATAATTGTAATCTTGACTCTATTGTTGAACCACCTATTACTAGAGAAGCATGTGTTAATAGTAGTGGAAAAGAGAAAACAGATGGTAGTAAACTTGAATCTGACGTACTTCCTAGTCCCATTAAAGTCGAAAGTAATATTTGATTCTGCTTTGTATCATTGCTTCCAAGAGAAGAAAAACTTGTTGTGTGTGAGTTGGAAAACAAAAGGTATGAGACTGAGACAAAAACAATAGAAATATATGAAGAAGAAAAGTGTGCAAACATTGATGAGAGAAAAGCCAATAATGTGAGAGTGAAATTTTATGAGGATAACCAAAGAGCTAGTTTTCTAATAGGTGAGCTTCCACCAAGTTTGCCTAGTTTTTCCTTTGAATTTTTGCAAGAAGTAAAAGTGGTTCAAGTTCTTTTGATGGTCACAAACTTAATGGAGATTTGAAGTACCAATATTCTTTCAAAACTAGGAGAAATGCAAGGTGGTGTCTACCTTTGACATCTCATGATTTAGATGATGCTTTGCAAGGGAGACCAACCAAAAGAAGTCCAAAGAGATTGACATTATTTTCTTCTCACGACTTCAATAATGCTTTACAAGGCTTTGATTTGGATTCACGAATCCTTCAAAAGAAGAAGAAGATGATATGAACCGGCCAAGCATCTAATTATTAATTAGACTTTATTTAATAGTTATGATATATTTTTAATATTTTTCAATTTTGTCTTTTTTAATAACAATTAAGTAGGATTCATTTAGTCTTTTTACAATACATTTGGGTTTTATTGGGAGGCTATTTAAGCTTTGACTTTATGTTGTTTAAGGAAGTTTTTAATAATTGAAGTTTTAGGGTTTTCTACGAATGAAAATTCTTTGGTAGATGACAGAGCTCATCGCCATATTCTGCAATTCTTGATTTACAGTTGCAAACCAAGAACATTCAAGTAAGTTTGATCACCTTGCTTGTGGAGTGCTCGAACTTGGAGTGAGGAACTATTTCTCCTTATTAAGGGTTTGCCAATTCGGTTCCTAATTTTCAAATCTTAGGGTTTTCACACCACTTAGGTTGCCTCCCAATAAGCGCTTTGTTGTTTATGGTCTTTTAACTAGACCGTATTTTCTCATCATGTTGGATCCCGTAGTGGTTTTGTCAGTTCATTCATCCAGTATCCAAAAAGTATAAGTTCTTAACCACACTTACATTTATATACACAATTATCACCAAATATGTTATGCAAACTAATATCTCATTTACGCACATAGTCAAGAAACATCAACTTTTTGTTTTTTTTTTCAAAATTTTCATCTTTAAGGTTTTCAACATGCTCATTTATTTACTCATTCAATTCAACCAAAGGTTTTGAATTATTATCAGGAATATGCACAGATTGAGAAGCATGCTTTAAGTCATGATTATTTTTCATTTTTTCGATTTTATCATCAATCATGCATTCAGATTTCGTAATTTTGACAGAAAAAGAAGTTTGAGTCATAAAAAGTTTCAAACAAACAGGTAGGAGAAGTGAAACCATGTTACATGTAATAAGATGTTCCTAATTTTCCACATCTAGGCTTTTGAGGGCTTTATAAATATCAAAAGTTACCTCCTCATCATATATTCTGAGAGTTAACTTACCATCTTGAACGTCCATTAATACCCTTCCAATAGTAAAAAATGGTCTTGCAAGGATGATGGCAATATCAGCATCCTCGTCCATATCAAGTACCACAAAACCGACCGAGAATATGAATTTGTCTACCTTAACCAGTACACCTTCTACAATCCCAAAAGAGTATGCACAAGCACAGTTAGCCAGCTGTAGAGATATTGTAGTTGGTTGGACTTTTCCTACGTCGAGTTTTCTGAAAACAGTCAGAGGCTTATTCATAGAGGCTCTAGATCACACAGTGCTCGTGAAATAGTAATTCCCAATTGACAAGGAATTGTCCCTATATCTTTTAATTTTAGTACTGATTTCTTTTGTAGTTCAACAATGCATTCTTTAGATAAGCTTACGACGTCGTAATCGCCAAACCTTTTTTTCTTAGATAAGACATTTTTTATGAATTTTGCGTACTTTAGCATTTGTTTCAGTGCCTCTGAAAAAGGAATGTTAATCTGTAGCTTCTTGAAAATTTCTATGAATTTGGAGACTTGTATATCAATTTTCTTTCTTTGAAACCTTTAATAAGGTATGGTGTTAGGGACAACTGATATAGAGTTAGGAATACTTATTATGTGAGGTTCAGTCTTGTCTTTCTGTTCGGTATTTGAAGAATTTTCTTTCTCAGGATCCCAATTTGTTTGTGCTTCGATCCTTTCCTATGATGGCTCACTGGTTTAAGACTTTTTAAACTCTTTCCCACATTTAAGAGTTACAACTTTACATTCCTCCCTAGGATTCCTTTCACTGGGGAATTGACCTTTCTATAGTGCATTTATTGTTGTGGCCATTTTTTCCATTTGCACTTCCAAGTGATGGATGGACTTATCATGACTTTGTACTGCTTTTATCATTGTGTTGAGCTTATTTTTTGAATTCAGTACTTGTCTCCTTATTGATTTTCATACGGTTCATCAACGTTTCTTCTATGGAAGGTTTCTTTGCAGCTAGGAAAAATCCTAGAGGTACCAACACATTCTGATTATTTGCGTAGGAAAAAATTTCATGTTGTCTCAAACCTTGATGGTAGTGAGTTGGAATTTTGTTTTCTATATTGCACTTTGTCTGCAAAATTGACTATTTCACCCTATGGTTAATCCCACTTTTGTTGAGTTCTAGCGACCGTAGCTGTCTGACTTGCTATTGATGAAGTATTTGTTTGATTACCTGCTGTCAATTTATTTAAAGAATTAATTAATGTGGACAATTGAGCTTTTAGAGCGCTTACATCGTTAATTTCGTACAGTTCAGCTACTTTGGTGGATGTTCACTCTATTGGTCATATATAACTTGTGATAGCCATATCTTCTAGGATGGTGTAGGCTTCAGTAGCAGACTTGGAGAAAATAGATCCTCCAGTTGTGGCATCTATGATGGATTTAGTGTTACCATTTAATCCATAGTAGAAAAGTTGATTTTGAATTCAGTTTGGGTAAACATGCTGTGGGCATCTCCTTAAAAGATTCTTGAATCTTTCCCAACATTTTTAATAGTTGTTTGGTCTGTTGTTGGAAAAAAGTGACAATTTCGGCCCTTAATCTAAAGTATTTATTGAAAGGAAATAACTTTTTCAAGAACACTACTAGAAAATTGGGATGTAATGATGGAAAAAATGTGTCACGAACAGTTTTCGTGACACATATTTTGCGTCTTTGAAGCCTCTGTAAAGATAGGACATTTAATGACACTACTGAAAAAAAGTATTCTTAAGTTTTATTACACAACATTGATTTAGCTTCGATGATCAATTTCTCTTGACATTTGAAACCTTTCACTGATAAGTGTACTTCGGCACAACGAAATTGTCATTGTTGAAGTCCATATTGGTTTATTTATGTAACGTTTTCGTTATTGATGACAATTTTTTTGTGTCACAAATTGACGTTTAATAACAATTAATTAATGTCAACATATACACTATCATAACAAGTTGTTGTGTTATAATTCCTTATATAACAACACTACATCAACGTCATTATATTCTATCACGACATGGTTTTTACAGTAATGTAATTACTATATTCTACATTTTTTTCCTATAAAAAAAAGTACAATTAAAGACTGTCATGATATACGTGTTACAATTAAGTACTACAACGTAGCTAGATGATGAGTAATGATAAGTCAGTAGATTTAAATGTGTAATGATTTGCTAAAGTTTCTTACTTTATTGTTTATTTAAGTTGGTCACTTATTGGGCTTTAGCTTATGTTTTCAAAATGTTTTCCACTTTTCAGGTAGAGATTGTGATCCTAGAGCCTAACCTACTGCTACCAGTCTGTTGTCCAGTTCTAGATTTCTGTTGCATGTCGTGAACTTTGAGCATGTATTTTGGGTCTGTATATTTGTGTGAGGGTTGAGTTAACAGTTGGATATATGTTTAGGTGAGTTAAACCTTAGTCTCATTTGTATTTAGGGTTATGTATATATTGTTCTAAGTTCCAATCTCTAGTATGGTTTGTTGTTATGGGTTGTGCAGTCATGTTAAGTTTACATATATGAGTATTATACGTGTTATCTCCAGATATTTCCAGTGTTAGAGTTAGTAGGTAAGTAACATGTCGGTGAGTGTTGTTGAGAGAAGAACGGTACTTGCTGGCTTCACACCACCTCTTAGATTTAGAAAGGACTGGAAGGGGGTGTGACAACAACATTCAACGCATAGCTTTTCGACGAACCATGCTGGTAACAACATTCAACCCATAGCTTGTCGACAGACATTGCCGACTAACACTAAATGCATAGTCTATCGACGAACTGTGTTGGTGATGACCAACTTCCACCTTCTCACCTTAATTTTGTTGGGAACTCCCCTTTACTCTCAATCTTAGTATTTATAGGCTCTTAAAACTATCCTTGTCATCTCCTCACTTGCCAGCTTGCCAACTCTTACTTTCCTTCTCAATTTGTGGCCTCAACATGCCTGTGCTAGTTCGCCTCATCATGCACGTACCAATTCCTACTCTAAATTTGTCTAAGCGTCCTCTTAAGATGATTTTTCACCTCAGTGTTAACCACCTCTTACTTCTCATTTGTCTAAATGTCCTCTTTAGGTGATTCTTCATCTTAGAGTTAGTCAGTCCAACTTAAATTTAGTAAAATTTTCTCTCATTCTGTCACCTCCTACTCCAACTTTTATTAATGTGGTTTCACCCGCCAATGTATCCCTTACTTTCTCCATCTCAGCGAACACATAGACTAAATTACACATATTTCATGAGTTCAAAGTCTCCTACCATGTGTTGACCACTTCTCATCTTCTTTGGTTTCTGGTTTATTCAACGCATGGTTTCTCCTTTGTCTACACATTAGTTTTTTAACACACATCCATGTTCCCCAATGTATGGGGCCAAGATGACCTTCATAGAGTATACATCCAACACATCTTTTCCTTATAATTAATATGCAACGAAGACCAATTCCTTGAATCATGCTTCCAAGATGACCTTCCTCTCTTGTCTAATGTTGGTATCCGATACAACACTCCCAAGATATGTGCCCAACTCTCATATTCTCAGGGTATGCGTCCAACCTCTTCCATTTCTGGTCTAAACATGTGTCCAAGTGCTCTTCCTAGGGTTGCTTAATGCAACTCTCCTCAAGTTAGATGTTCCATACTCGTTTACACACCTCTCATACACCCAAGATAATCTTCTTACGTCTAAAAAATGGCCATTCATGGATCTAATACTAAGACTTGACAATCCCTTAAAATATTCTTTTTTTTAGATAAGAGACAAAAGAGATATATTCAAGAAAAGCCCCGAGAAGAGCAAACCAGAACAACCTAAGCTCCCCAAAAGACACTAGCACAGAAATGCCTTCCAATTGTTGAAAATCATGGGAAGACTATAATTACAAAACTCTAATGTATAATTTGTATACCACCAAGACGCTGTGTGTTTCACCACAGTCCAAAAATAATCAAAAGAATTAGACCTATCCTAAAAAATTCTATTGTTTCTTTCTTTTCAAATTTCCCACAGAAGAGACCAAA
The DNA here is from genome assembly GCA_037974625.1 of Cucumis cinereus. Classification (NCBI taxonomy): domain Eukaryota; kingdom Viridiplantae; phylum Streptophyta; class Magnoliopsida; order Cucurbitales; family Cucurbitaceae; genus Cucumis; species Cucumis cinereus. Next base: position 8,809,523 of record JBBPDJ010000023.1, on the reverse strand, counting down.
AAGCACACTCCCAAATAATATTACCCTTAGTACCAAAACCTTTAATTTTCAAACCTTCAAGAAGTCAGTAATCAACCTTTGCAGGCAAACAAATATTGACAGAAAATAAATTAAACATAGCAGACAACCCTTTCTTAGCAAAGCTACAATGTAAGAAAAGATGATCTAAAGATTCATCACTATTGTAACAAAGACAACAAACAGAAGGATATACGGCAACGTTCTAAAGTTTTCTCTGTATCTTCTCATGGGTGTTCAAACTTCTATAGGCTAGAGACCATGTAAAAAACTTAATCCTCTTCGGAATTCGACACTTCCAAATGAGGCGCACCAACGGATAAACAAAAATAGGGTCAAGGTTGAATAGGTTAAAAAAGGCCGACTTAGTAGTGAAGGAACCACTCCCACTCAGTTTCCACTTGACCCTATCCACGTCTGTACTAGGGGACCAAGACTGCAACATTTCCAGAATGGCAACCACACCATCGAATTCATCATCAACAATGTTTCTCCTCAACCCCAAATTCCAGAAAGAACTCTCTGGACACCAGCAATCTGTTACACATTTGTCTTTATTCAACGACGGAGCAAATACATCTGGGAAACAGTAGGCGAGAGGTTGGCTGCCACACCAAACATCTGTCCAAAAACTAATATTTCTACCATCCCCTATAATAAACTCCACAAGCTTAAAAAAGGAGTCTTTAAAGTTAAGAATACCCGCCCACAGACTATGAGATTTTCTTTTTGAAGACATCTTAGTACACCAACCATTCCACTCTATCCCATAAATAGCCACCACCACCCTCCTCCATAACACCTCTTTTTCAGTGATAAATCTCCACAGCCACTTCATAAGGAGAGCCTCATTCTTCTGCTGCAAAGAGCCAACACCTAGACCACCTAGACAAATTGGCAAAGAAGTTACCTGCCAACTAACAAGATGAGCTAGCGGTTTGAAGTCCCCGCCACTCCACACAAAGCCTCTAATCTTTTTCTCCATCCTTTTAATAATACCCTTCGGCGCCCTAATGAGTGAAAAGAAGTAACCTAGGAGGCTGGAAAGGGCAGCTTGGGCTAGTGTAAGCCTACCACCTTTCGAGAGAGAGAGACAGCGCCATTTATCAATCTTTTGGCTAAAACGGTCTTCGATAGCCTTCCATCCTTCTTTAAACTTTCGGCCCCCACCAATAGAGATCCCTAAGTAATTGAAGTGAAAAGACTCAACTTTACAACCAATTCTGTCACCAAAGGAGTTCAACTATTCAAGCTCAATGTTAATGCCTAAAATGGAACATTTTCCAGTATTCAGAGACAATCCAGCTCCCAATAAAAAGAGATTGATCACACTCCACCAAGCATCAAAGTTACCATCCTCCCAATCAATAAACAACAGAGTATCATCAGCGTATTGAACATGGGAAATGACTAAGCCTTGATTTCCAACTGCTAACCCCTTTAAGGGATTTTTTCCCACACAATAATGAAGTAGACGGCTCAACGCATCTCCTACAATGGTATAAAGGAAAATAGCCAAAGGGTCACCTTGATGGATACCTCGCTTAGCAAATATCTTGCCCCTCGGCCTACCATTAATCAAGATAGAAAAGTTTGTGGACGATAGGCAGCCTCAAATCCACTTCCTCCATCTTCTACCGAAACCCTTAAGTCTCAACGCAACATCGAGGAAGGCCCAATCCACCTTGTCGTATGCCTTCTCCAAATCCAGCTTTAATAAGACACCCTTCTTGCCTCTATCACCGCAATCATCCACGACCTTCGAAGCAATAAGGATAGCATCAAGGATCTACTACCTTCACGAAAGCCATTTGAGTCTCACTAATGATAGACGAAAGAACCCCTTTTAGTCTATTTGCCAACACCTTAGAGATAATTTTGTAGAGGGAAGTAGTGAGACTAATGGGCCTAAAATCGCAGACACGCCCAACTTCTTTCTTTTTCGGGATTAAACAAATATAAGTTTTATTGTAGCTCTTGTTGATAATACCGTTTTTGAAAAAATCTTGGAACACCCCTAAAATATCTGACTTAAGGATGTTTCAAGACTTTTTATAAAACTCCCCTGTCATCCCATCCGGACCCGGCGACTTCAAACATCCCAGATCAAACACGGCATCATGAATTTCTTTCTCAGAGAAGGGCAACTTTAAGGCTTTCATATCATCTTGCGCAAGAGAACTCCAACTCACATTCTCACAGATAAAAGGGGAGTAAATTTTAGTCTCATAAAGGTTAGCAAAGAAGCTCATCCACAATCTCTTTTCCAGTTACAAGAGTTACACCCTCCCTACTCTCAATTGAGGAAATCATACACTTGCATTTACGAGCGGAAGCCCACCTATGGAAAAAGTTGGAGTTCTCCTCCCCTTCCTTCAGCCATTTAATTTTGCTTTTTTACATCCAGATCCTCTACTCTTTGACAATTACTACAAGTAAAGCTTTTCTGCTCCCCTCTCTCTTCTCTACCTCCAAAGCAGATAAAGACATGTGATCTTCTTTATTGTCTAAACAAGCTATCTTTTCAAGGAGACTTTGTTTTTTTACAAAACACATTCCCAAAGTTTTCTTTATTCTACTTTCTAAGAATCGATTTCAGCTCCTTGAGCTTTCCCATGAAGAAATAAATCGGCCAGCCGTTTATAGTTAAGCTACCCCACCAGTCCTCCATCTGTTTAAGAAAAAAATGGTGATCCGACCACATGTTTTCAAACCTAAGGAGTAGGGCCCCAAGAAATAGCCCCCAATTTCAACAATATAGGAAAATGATCCAAAGTAGTACGAGGCAACCTATCAAGCTTAACATCTTTGAAGAAGTCAACCTAGTTCCTTGTGAGGAGGAATCTATCTATTCTGAAAGCCGCAGGTCTAATCCCACCTCTGGACCAGGATAACACCATTTCGAAGAGGGACATCCACAAGATCCATATCATCAAACAAAGAATTAAAAACTCTCATACTCTTTGTCGAGCTTCTCCCCGAGCTTCTTTCAGCCAGCCATCTAACTACATTAAAATCCCCCCCCCAACATACCACGAGTCATTATAGAGACTGTACAAACTAACCAACTCCTTCCAGAACAAATCTCTCCATTTGGACGAAGCAGGACCATCAATTCTAGATATCCACCCTGAAAAACCGTTGCTAAACTAACAATGGATAGACACTGAAAACTGACCTTTGATAGAATCAAAAACAGTTATCGCACCTACTTTCCACATAATGATAATCCCTCCAGAAGCTCCTTCAGCATTAAAGGCAACCCAACTAAGCTGACGGCTACTCCAAATGGACTTGATAAGCTTTCTATCAACCTCAGGCAACTTAGACTCCTGTAAAATAACCACATCCGGACTAAACTTCACTATAAGATCTTTAACCAACTCCCTTTTAGGCCTCCAATTGAGCCCCCTAACATTCCAGGAAAGCACTAACATGGATCAACATTTGAGCCCCTTTGGTCTACATATCTATCTGCCATGACTTCTTTCTCCCAGTTATTAATTAAAGCCTTAACCTCCCTTGTAAATTTCTTAGCGCTACTAGAGGCTCCATTCTTCTTCTGTGGTTTAGTTTTCCTCGAGATGACACAGATACAAAGATCGTGTTCAAGTAAGACAACAACTATTTCCTTGCTCTTCTCGCTGTGAGGAGATTGGTTTTAGTTCTGTCTCACTCTCAAAATCCACCATTTCCGCATTATTAGTCTAACTTGGTGGGGTATTCTCTACAACCACTAACTGTTGATCTCCGAACTCCCCTTCAATTTGAACCTCGTCACTTTGAAAAAGCTCCTGAAGATTCGTACCACTGTCTATTATTTCCAGCCCTTCCTCATGTTCTAGTGCCGCAAACCTATTTTTGGAAACCTCACTTTCAAAACTTGAGAAGAAGAAGTCTGAATTGTAATCGCGACCCTCCTCGGCCCCTCCAATGGCGGTGTTCGGCGGATTAGAAGCTCCACTCCACGAACAGATCTCACTCTTCTGGAAGAAGGTGCGGACGTCGTTCTTTTCAGCAAATTTTAATGTCTTTTTGAGCTCAATGTCACAGACTAATAGTCCCGAGCCCTTTTTAGGAGAAGCTACCGGTTCTTTAATAACAAGACTTTTTGGGCCCTGAGTTGTTTTGGGCCTATGATCAGACAGAACCTCCTCAACAACCACACTTTTGCCTTTTTGGTTCGTCTGGCCCATTGGGTTATAAAGATCTTTATTTATCAGAATAGGCGGCAAGTTTGAAACCCCATCTTCCCCACGCAAGTCTGCCAACTCCAAAGCTCGCTGACCCTTCTGCTCCGCCGTACATTTCTTTTCTGAAACAAGGAAAGCCTCGACTTTTGGTCTACTGTTCGTGTCTTCCACCCTCCAAATGTCAATCGGGTTTTAACCCACAAAACCTGGGCCCTTGAAGAAGAATTCGACCGCCTCCGACGAGAAGGTGCCATGAATTCCGGTCACCTTGTCAATTAAAAGACTAGCATCCTGATACGTTACAATTTGCACCAAGTGTGTATTATCACCTTCCATCAAGTTGAACTTTGAAGGAATAAACCCACAATAATTACCTTTGACCTTGATTCGGACCTCTGAGCAATCAACAAGGCTGAAATTTTCATCATCAAAGTCCAAAAAACCACCTAACATATCACCCACTGCCTTAAAATTGATGCCATTCCATAGATGCATAGGGAAATTCCGAAGTTTAATCCAACCATCATAAGAGAGAATCATCTGGGTTCCCCTATGTTTCGTTGGGTCCCAACTTTCTACCTTCAATGTGAAAGGTCCGAAGATCACCCACCCCTTGTTCATAGCCAATAATTTGGCCATCGTCTGATCAGGACACTTCAAGAGAGCTTTATCTGAGAGAAATGGGTTGATAATGAAATTCCTTTCAGTTTGTTTCTGGATAGCATCCAAAATCCTACTCCAATCATCATGGAAATCTCTCTTTGTTACAACCAGCGTGTCTTCCCACTGAATCTTTCTCACCTTCTTTGAATATTGATTACTAGTTGGAACCATACCCTCTTTTGCAGGTAAGCACTTAAGAGCAGGAGTTTTCTTTCAAAAAGGCAAAGCAGGCCACGAGCCTTCATTCTCCAAATCTAGTTGATTCCTCTTATTTTCCTTTTCGTTAATGAAGTCAAGCAAGGGATTTCTGAATTTTTCCCATCCCTTTAAATCAATCCCCGAGGGAATAACTAAGTTTCCTTTCTTCCCAGATTGAAGGATTTTAGAGACCTCTAAGAAGCACCCCCTTTTGTTGGTGGTTTTCAGAACCCAGATGAAGCCTCCATTGCAAAATGTCTTTCGAAAAAACTTTTGTTGTTTGGGTGCCTGCATAACTTCTTCCAAAGCATCTATCAGCTAAACTATGATAATCTCTTCTCCCACTATTGAATAGGACTTATTTTGATGTCTTTCAACTACCCGGATCACTCCTCCTTTATTCTTCTTGTCAAACTCACAAGAGAAGAGTTTGTTTTCAATCTTCGTCGAGACCATGGTTCTCAGTTCTAAACATCACTGGACAAGCCACCGAAACAATCAGAGACGAGTATGAGGCAGCATCATCACAGAAGTCAAGTAGACATCCTGAAACTACAACGGGGAACATCACTGTCTGGCTTAACCGAAGTGACCACCGCCGACGAAACTCTTTGCTCTCTCTCTCTCTCTCTCTCAGGCTCTATCCCTTAAAATATTCTTAAATTCAATGTGTTGAACCTGCTCATGTGTTGTCCAACATTTTGATAAATTTTTATCCTTAGCCAACCATGCGTCAAACACTTTAATTATGAATATTTTGAACCAATTTCTAAGTATGATGCATTGGACTCGACTTGATTGTGTGTTCCCCAACGCAAGCTACATAGTTCAATTCCTAGCCCATTTTCTCTATTAAACATTTTGTCAAATTTCCAACCTTTCACTTTCACAGCCTTAAACATTCATTTTCCATTAAACCTAAATCCCAGATAAAATCTTAAGTACCCCAATATGATTTATAGCTAGCAAACCTTAAACATAGGTGAAGAAAAAAGGAGACGAGGGCTTACACCTTGAGGATTACTTCCTTGAAAGTTTTGATACTATAGCAAGTGTTATGGAAAGATGAACATAGGGTGCCATAAAACTAGTTCGGACTTATAAGAGCAAAGGCTAAGCCAAACTTTTATTCGTCATGATGGCTTGTATTAAGATTATGGTGTTCATAAGCTTGTTATCACCTCAATAAGCTTAAAGGTCATAACTATCCCATTCAAAAGGAAAAAAAAAAAAAAGTCAAATTGGTAGGATGGTCATTCAGTCATTGTCATGCCGTTTACTTTGACAATCAATTAACTAGCAATGAAAGTAACCCAACCATTTCGAACTCTTTATCAAATCTCATAAACCAAAAAAATGTATTCATCCTAATATTTAAATGATAAATCTTCACTCATTGATTACATTGTAAATACAAAATCCAAAACCCACAATAATAAACATTGCACCGACCATACCCAAACATCGTGTTTTTCACAATAAAATATCATCTCCTTGGAAAGAAAAAAGAAAAAAAGAAGACAAACTTGCCTTTTGAGAAACAAAAAGGAAAACTTCAAAAATAAATAAATAAAACAAAATAAAACAAAAAACAAAGCTAATCAATCATATAGAGCTATAAAAGTTTGGTCCAAGTAACCTAACATGTTTTAGAAGTTATGTACGTAGAAACAGTCCTTTACAAACGAAAAATTACCTCAAAACTCATTTATAATTGATCATGGAGAAGAAACAAAATATGCACAACTTAGAAAACAATTAGAAATTTACTCTAGCTTGATGATGATGGGCTACATACGACGTAAAAGCCAGATCACTATCTTATTTGCATATACAACCTTACAGCTCAACATTATTTGAAATAAACCTCCAATTTGATGTCATAGCAAAACAAGAACTATATTTTGCATCTTAATCACAAAGAAAAAATAAAATTACAAAACGACAAAACAACCTAAAATATGCATAGCTCAACTGGGATTAAAAAAAAATTACAATAACCTTGAGGTTAGAGATTCAATCTCCACTCCTTCAATCGTCACAAAAAAAGGGATTAAAACTTCAAGAGCTTAATATGTATTTATGTCGTAGAAAAAACCAATCAGCTGCTTTGTTCCAATACATCAATTCTCATGGAAGGGAATGAATTCGTAATGTAGTGATAATAGACAATTAAAAACATCAATTCTCAGCCCTATTTTGTCAAAATATCATGTGGAAGAACATAACTTAGTGTAAACTATCTGTATCATTGGAAAAGCAGGCTGCTCAAGCAAAGGAGATATTAACAAAAGGAGGAGAATAGAACAGAAGGTAGTTTGATTATGACATATCAAACAGGATAGCTTGTGAATTTAATGGTCCAGTTCGATGTCTTTTCCAACAACCTGCAATCAGTGGACAATAAATCCTGCAGATGGCAAGCAAAGGGATTTCTTATCCCATTCTTATCTTCAATTCTTAAATGATGGAGTGGATAAGAGAAAATCACACCTTAAAAGATCGAGTATGGGGAACTTAGATGCACTGTACAATCTCAAAGGTACTGAATATGCTTATCTGTCTGCTAAAAGCTCTTTCCCTACAGCAGCTTCACGTTGTTGCCGACGTCGTTCTCTCTGCAGCCAGAATATGAGAACATCCATTTCAGAAAACTAACTGAGGTTTTTCTGGAAGTTATTGATCTTGTAATAGTAAATGTCTGTTATTAACAGGTTTTGTGGATGCAACCAAAAAACTCACAAACAGGCGGGTGGGTAAGTGAAAATCAAAATAGCTGCAAAGCTAGGGTGCTAATATGCTAAGACATTAAATGTGGTACATATAAGATACGAAACAACATTTCAATGACAAGATAAATAAAGGACAAAATCCCTAGATCACAAGGCCGAATAAGTATAGGAGCTGTTTTGAAAAACTGTTTTCAGGATAGTTTAACGTTATTTTATAACATTCTTATAAAACTAAAAGCAGGTTTTCATAGCCATTTTTTCTTGCTTCCTTTAAGTATGTTCTTGATGTGTACTGGTTCATACTCGCGAAAAATAAGAACGAGTCAAAGGAGATAAGAGGGTTCCCTATCTATCCCAACACTTCATTCTTTTTTCTGAATAAGAAACAATTTCGTTGATAGTATGAAATTACATAATGAGCTCAGCAACCCAACTCATAGACTCCCTTCTCCCTTACCCATAATTCTGCCAAACGACTAACAACAATATTTCGAGCCCCATAACAGCACAACACTCGCTCATCATCGATAGGCCCCTTCCATTATTCTTGCACGCATCACGGTAAGGTCCAGGGATCAGTTCTCACCTTCGCTATTAAAAAACTACTTTCAATTAAAAAGTCTGTACAAATTCAATGGGATGTCTTTCTTACCGTGGTTCAATTTCAGGCATAAAGGGAAATGTCCCCTTCTTTGATTCTTTGATTGGTGTTTAGCATCCAACTTCCTCTTACTTTCTTTTATAAAGATTTTGTTGGTCAGACGTTGGTCGTCCACTATGCTATCTGTTTGTGTAAACTGTCTAGAATTTTTGGTCATATAGTTATGCTTCCTATCTATCCAAATGAGAAATCTTTTTGCAATTATCATGGACTATCCATCCCTTTTCTTTATTTCATACATCAATGAAATCGTTTTTTTAATTAAAATAAAATAGTTTCCTCAAAATATTTCCCCTCCCCTTTCTTCTAGTACATCGTACATATTTGTATTGAAAATTTAATTCCACAACCATAACATTCTCATACAAGTGACAATCTCCAATGCTCACACAACTAGAAACTAAACAATCCTCCCAGTGAAACCTTACAAAGGATATCCTAGTTCAGATATCATATCACCACTTTAAAGGTAAACGGACCAACAGCAGTAATTCCATTTTATCAAAGGTAAGTCCTCTCTCCTATCTCCTCTCTCTCCCCCCCGCCCTCTACCCCCTCTGACGCTTTCAGATATCAGTTTTCCGGCGAGAAAGTTAGAAATGGAGGTGGAAAGATGCATAATTCTGGATTCTCCATATTGTATTTGGTTCGAGAAGGAGCTATTCCAAATTGAAGATGTGGAAGCAAATAAAACCTTGGTTTTATCTAGCTCCCAACTCTGCTAGTCCATAAAGGCTATCGAAGAACTATGTCAACAATCAGAAAAGAAGTACTTGTACAAGAAAGAAAGAATCGAAAATGGCATAACAGAAGTATCAAAATTCAGAGTGGAGAAAGGGTGGGTTTTAAGATGCAACTCTTGACCTAGATCAAGAGGAAGATCTTTCATTCATATCCTATCGGGTAAGGGAACTCAAGGATGGGGAACGTTTTTGGAAATGCTGCAAAGCTTCAAATCCAAGCATGATTATCCGTCATGGTTTTCAGTCCAAAGCAGCCACTCAGAAGATTTCAGCCGACCACAAGAAGAGAAGGTTAGTTATGCGGACAAAATCAAGTAGAATAAGACCTCCTCTCTTATGGATATGGAAAAGCAAAACAATCAACAACGGATTATCAAGAGTCCAAGGGTCCTACAAGCAGATTTCAACAATCTTTGGGTTATCGTTATCGCATATCATTTTGAGTTCAATTGCTGGGTTGAGATTAAAGAAACCTTACAATCTGTTTTCCAATCGAAGGTTTGCATCAACCCGTTGTTTGCAGAGAATGCTCTTGTTGATATTGATAAAAAATCTTTGGATGAAGTAGGGGTGGAAACGGTTCGGTTTTTGTTGTTTGAGGATCAAACCGAACCGAACCGATTTTTTTAAAAAAAATAGTATACCAAACTGAACCGCACCGTTTGTGCGTTCGGACCAAACCGAACCGAATCGTTTAACCGTTTTAAAAACGGTTCGGTTCGGTTTCACCAATCGGTTTCAACCTATAGTAAAAACATCAATAAATATACAACCAAATGACTACAATTACACAACACCATAACATAGAAAATTTTTCATTCTGTGATATTGGTATAAATCACAATTTTTTCAGATTTTTCATTCTGTGGTATTGGTATAAATCACAATTTGTGAAAAGCAAAAGAAAAAAAAAAGGTTAGAAAATTTTAAACCGGGTTGCGTTGGGAGCGTCTGGCGTCGTGGCTGTAGTTGTGTTGGGAGCGTCTGGCGCCGTGGCTGTAGTTGTGTTGGGAGCGTCTGGCGTCTGGCACCGTGGAGCGTCTGGGGATGCAGTCCGTGGAGCGTATGCCGTTTGGCGTCGTGGAGCGTATGCCGTTTGGCGTCGTGGAGCGTCTGGGGATGCAGTCCGTGGAGCGTCTGGCGTCTGGTGTCGTGGAGCGTCTGGGGTGGGGATGCAGTCCGTGGAGCGTCTGGGGTGGGGATGCAGTTTCGTGGAGCATCTGGTGCCTGGCGTCGTGGCTGTAGACGACAGGCACTGAGCGAAAGGAGAGGGGGAGGAGTGTGGCTGCGAGTCGACAAAACCCTAAAGGGTAATTGGTAAAGACTAAGAGTAAAGATAATAAATAATATATATATATATATATATATAATATAATATAATAAAAATATAATTTTTTTTAACTAAAACGGTTCGGTTCGGTTTGAAATCGGTTTTTTGAAATAGAAACCGCAACCGAACCGATTAAAATCGGTTTCGTAAATTTCAAACCACATTGAATCGTATTTTTCGGTTTTGAAAGCGGTTCGATTTGGTTTTGATGTTCGGTTCGGTTTCATCGGTTTTAATGTCCACCCCTACAAGTGAGCACCATGCAGGTGCCACTATGCTCTTCACCAGGGGCAAACTTGTAATTTTGACCTTCTATTTCTTAGTTGATGCAATTAAGCTTTGTCTTGACCTGTTTTAGCTTCATTTCGTCAATAACACCACATCTACCTCTTAGATGTTCAAAACCTACAAAATATACAAATAAACACATAAAACCTAGGAACAATCTTGTATTAAGTGAAGCAAGATGACACATTTTTTGTGCTATCAAACACCCCCAACTTAATTCTTGATCATCCTCAAGCAAGGTAAAATAAATCACACAGTCACACATAATTATGCTCACTCAAATTTCATGGTTCATTACTCAAGCTTCAACAGCCATCCAGAAGTTAATTTGCAATCAACTTATGATGAATCAAAGAAGCACAAATTAAAACTAATTCTACATTTATTCATGCAATGGTGAGTTCAGAGTCCTAATTAAGTTCTAGTAGTCCAAAATAGTTTTAAACGGGTCTCAATTCATTTTTTCCTACACTAGCTCATAACCAAATCAAGGAAAAAAGCATTAAGAATTGGGATTACGCTAAGTTGAGGGTTAACTAGGAACTCAAATTAAGCCGAGTAAGATAGCACATTTTCATTGTCATCAATGAATCTGGTCATTCTCACCCATACAGATAAAAGAATTGCCCTCATAGACAGGAGTTCACAACTCACTCAAGATTAAGGTTGAGTCACCTATAGTCATCCTATGAAATTCTAATATTATCAATCAATGATGTTATAAAGGAAGACTAATCATTTTGCGTTCTGGTTTATACAATCTTTTTGTATAGGATACCCTCACTCGCGTGTCTTCAGATGAAGAATTAGGATCAAATTGTTTGTAAAACTTTACAACTTTTGTAACAATTACAAATTGGGTTGTAGCCATAGTATCATTAGAATAAGGCACACAAACTTATCTATATACTACAGACCATTTAGGTTATTACTTAAACATGATCTGTCTATATTCTAACCACATCACGTTTAAGTTACATAAAATAGCCTTGAATCTTTCGTTAATGGATTATTGCATATATATAAAATAATCAATCATTATTTTGAATAACATATATTAATCACGGGGCTTTAATGCATGCATTCCAACAAAATAGTAGTAACAAATGATTTCAGTCGTCCTTTATCTGAAATGAAAATGCAAAAAACATCTCATATTCCAACAATGAGTAAAAGCCATATATTTCATAGGAAAATTTATTTAAATATTGTATTTTTTAAAACTTATTGGTAATTTGTAGTAGTTTTCAAACTAATTAGAAAAATATAGTTGTTTTGTGTGGAGAGAGAAGGGCGAGGGTTAACCCTAGCCCTTAAGGAAAAGAAGAAGAAAGTAAAAAAGGAGGGCGAGGGTCAACCCTCGCCCTTAAGAGAGAAAAAATGAAAAAAATAATTAAAAAAAAATTAAAAGAAAGAGGGCGAGGGTCAACCCTCGCCCTTAAAAGAGTGAAGAAAAAAAAGAAAGAAAAAAGAAGAAGAGGGGGGCATTTATATTATTATCAAAATTAGTAATACTTTATTTCATCTAAAT
>JBBPDJ010000023.1:8771690-8793212 GCA_037974625.1 Cucumis cinereus | reverse complement strand
TGGACCCCAACCTTGTCCTTTCACATGTCCCGACCTCTTACCCAACACTCGTTCACATATTTCTCTTTCATCAAGAGATTCACTTCCTTCTTGTGATGTAGTCGTTTTTAATGACATCATTTCATCCTATATATACCATACTATGCTATAGCATTAATATGTCGTAAACTAACAAAAATAACAACAGTAAACATACAATTTTACTTATATATTTTGTTTTCGCCTCATTCACCCATCCTTTGTTTTCATTGTAATGTGTCAACTGGAATAATTCAATCTCATTTACTTACTTCTGTACTCTCGTTTAAACTTTTAAGTATCAACTAAATGCCTCGTAAATTAACACGCTAGTATAAAGTTCAAAAAATGGAACCTCTGAGTTTCTAACAAACCTAAGGCAGATGTTCATGCAACAACATATTTAGAGGTCACACATATACCAACCCTAAGCCAATCACACACAATGTACTTTTCTAAGTCAATTGAACGTGAGAATCCACCATACACATGTCAACAACTACTTTTTTCTCATACCACATACATATGACAAAAAACAGTCCACCTGGCCATTATGCACAACATGGGGGAAGACAAGCTCGCACTCTTTTCTATACCCTAAACCAATTGACCTATATGTAAAAAATGAGGGGGGGGGGGAGCAAAAAATATCTTCATGAAATTAGTATTCTAACACGTTTGTAACCTAAACCCTAAAACCTATATGCAAAGGAGGGGGGCATTATACAATAATAAAATCAGTATTCTAACACGTTCGTAACTAAACCAATTGACCTATATGAAAAAATGGGGGGGGGAGGGGGGGACATCAAACAATATTTTCATTTCATAGTACAACATCATTTATCAAAGATATGCACAATAGGGAGGAAGACAAGTTGTCGTAGAAATATAACAATGTGGAGGGGGCGGGTAGGATCCTTCAACCTGAAACTCAGAAAATCCTAACAATAGGCGAAAGAGAGGCGGTAGTGTATAAATATATTAATAATTCGTCAAAGGCTTTTTTGTTTTTGTCTTATATATGGGTGTTGTCTTGGTAAGTATTTTCTATGTCCCACGTACACATTTTTTCTTCCTGTGTTGTAGTCTAACTGAAGAAGTGTTCTCGACACATATTGGACAAGCCTTATACCCTTTCACAGTACATCCACAAAGATTACTGTAAGTAGGGAAGTCGTTGACAGTCTATAATAAAACAACTCTTAAATTAAAAGATTGTTTCTTATGTGAATAGAAACATTGGACACCTTTATCTCACAGAAGCTTTAGATTATCTATCAAAGGTGCTAGATAGACATTGATATCATATCATGCTTGTTTTGGACACGATATCAACATTGTTAACATCAAATACTTTCACGTCATACATAGTCACGGTGGAAGGTTGTATATTGTAACTATCACAGGCCAACAACTATATTTGGTGAATAAATCTCCATAGGGATTAATGTCATCTGTGGACAAGTCTAAGATTTCTTGGTTCAGACTTGACCATAAATGATCTATCAACCTCTAAGATGATGTATCAGTTGGATGTCTCAAAATACCATCTACTTTTCTATTAGTTGCATGTCAACACAAATTCTTGACATGTTCATAGTTCTTGAACATCCTTACGAACCTTGGAACAATTGGAAAATACCACAGTTGTTTAGCAGCAACTCCCTTCATCATTTTTGTGGTGTTCTTAATTCTCTTCCATCTTGACAAGTTACATTTTGGACACCTACTGAAGTTTTCATACTCTTTAACTCTATATAGACAACAATCATTTGGACATACATCAAAATTTTTGATAACTCAAGCCTAATGCAGTAAGTGTTCTTTTTGCTTCGTACATGCAAATTAGAATTTCATTTTTTTCAGACAAGAACTCGCTAATGGTCGCCAACAATTCTGAAAAGATCGAATTATTTCATCTGAACCTAACCTTTAGGTTGTATGATCTAAGGCTGATAACTTTGTGAATTTTTTACATTCAAGGTATAAAGGCTTCTTAGCATCAACGAACATAGTGTCAAACATGTTTGGCACGTCAGAAAACTTCTCATGCACAGTTTGAACCATATTCAATACATTGAATAAATCATCATCGTCCTCGATGTTTTCTTCATTTGCATTCTCACATCGATTGTTACTATTCTTCCCCGTCAAATCTTCACCGTGCCAGAACCACACTTTATAACTTTGGTCAATTCCATTTGCATATAAATGATATCTGACTAATGAAACCTCATTGGACACACGATTCCCACACTTCAAACATGGACACCTAATTGAATTGGAACCGTTGGCATTACGTAAACTAAATTCATTAAAAGTTTCAACTCCTAGTTCATACTCCCTAGACATCCTATTCTCCATCATCCATGATTTTTCCATTGTAAAAAATACTCCCTAGATAGCTATTTCACACACATGTTTACAACAAACATAGTCACACGCAGTCCTCTAAGCTAATCTGACAACTCAAACATAGTGATGCATTGACAAACCAATTTGCTCAATGTTACCAAGATGGAGATGACAGTTTTTGCTTAATTAATAAGTATACTAGTTTAATAACATGATTGACATGACATAAACCTTAGTACATAAGTAACAATTTAGCATGTATGTAGCCATAAACAAACTTACAACTTGGTTGAAAACAATTCCTACAAATACATTCAACAAATAAAGAGTGCGTCTATACCAATTAACATTAGTACAATCAAATTTAACAAGACATAATTTGATACACTTCATACTTCAATGCAATTGGGTAAGAAATATAAGGCATATTCTCAAAACGTCAATACAATTCAGAAAATCAAATTAGTATTATATATGACACAAATTAGAACAGAAATGTCAATTTTTGACAGTGTTCAATCCTAAACATCATATATTTCAAATCTATGGTTTAAGAACAAAAATTATGGAATCTGGTTCAAGGTTCGATTTTCTATTGGAACAAACAAAAATCATTGAAAAAGCAACCAAATGCTTCATTGTGACATTCATCAAACACATCGTAAGTTATGTGATGAGGCACACTTTTAGACATGCTTTTTGGACATGAACATTTAATAGATTTACCTACCTAGTTTGGCAAGGTCAATTAAGTGTCGGTACTACAAAGAAAGCGAAGAAATCCAAAGTGGTCGACGGATTGTGCCCCTGATATTGCACGACAACAAAGCTTTTGCATGATTCTTGACAGAGACGAAGGCAGACAGACTGAAGCTTTGAAGCGACGACAACCGTTGAAGTGACGTGCCAAAATGGATGGAACTCCAACGTCATGGGCCTACCGAACGGTGAAGACAAAGAAGGCTGGGGGTTGGACGAAAGAAGAAAAGGGTTTCGAACAGTGGGTGAGACACGAATTGGGGGGTGATATTTTTTTTAATGTTAGAACAAAAGGTAAAAAAATTAAAGGAAAAAGATGACGCATTTTTTGCATCGTCTTTTCATGACGCAAAAAAGCGTCACGAATTTTGAAAATTCAAATTTTTTTGTCATTTCCCGCAAAAAACTTGATTTTGGGAATAAATGACACTTTTTTCTTTCTCCTTTTCATTTTCACTGTTCACAAGTTTCATTGTAGGTCCCTTTTGTTGTAGTGGTATTTGGTTACTAATGTCTCGTATCTGATATATTGTTGATATACTTGGAATCTCACGCTTATAGAATGAAACACGCATGCTTTACTTCAACATACGTTATTGATTGAATATTGATTGTTATACGATATATTTTTTTCAATACACTACCCATGTCTTCTATCAAATATATATTACTAATATACTTCGAATAAAATGGAACATTCATGTTTTACTTCAAAATAATTTATTGATTAATGTTGACTGAAGTTAGATAAACTATTGATACACTTTAAGTGTTGATTGATGTTAAATATATTCTAAATACACGTTTTACTTCAAGTACTTGTTGATTGTTGACAAACACATTAATGTTTTTTATCTGATATACTATTGATATATTTGGACAATTTAATATTTTTGATTATCTATATCTAATTAGTATGTTGATGAACTAAAGGTTTATTGTGTTTTTTACTGATATCTCATGTACTAATGAATATTGTCCACAAAAATGTAATACTTAAATCAAAGAAAAAACCCCACAAATCAAACAAAAATATAATTAAACACCAAGGTGTAAGTTTAATAATGGGTCTCAATCGCAAACATACTTTGATAATTTTTCAATCATATTTAATTAGAATTACAAATCTATCATGTTTACTGTTATTGTCTAACCCTAATAGTAACGATAATTTTGTAGCAATAATGGTATAGGTTTAAACACCCTCTCATCTAAGCTGTGAGCTGGCGTCCAAGTGATCAGTTAAGAGTGTCGTCGCATGACACTCTATCACCACTTAAATTGATATAACATTAAATATTCCAAGGTGTGTGAATAAGATAAAGACATAAAATAGTGGTGTTCAGGAACCTTGGAAAACAGAACGACGTGCGATGATGAAAGGCACCCATGTTGATCTGTTTGGACCTTCTAGTATATATATGTGTGGGTGTGGGTGAGTGTTCAAAGTTAAACACTCAGTCGAACATTTTAGAGCGAAGTTCGAAGGAAACATAGAAGGAGAGGAAGAAGAAGCTATAAGATTAAGAGTAAGTAATTCTCAGAGCGAAGTCTTAGTGAAAAAGACCTTGAATGCATGCTACTTATGAGTTAGGGATTTACAACATTTCTAAGCGAGGAAGAAATTTGGAAATCAAGGCAGAAAGGCCTTGGTGAATACTAAATTGTAATAAAAATGCATCCCTTGAACTAGGTTGTAAAGTAGTGAGGTTTAAGACGCAAGTGTTATCCGTGATAGAAAATTGTGTTTTGGGACGCAATAGTTGTTGTGACTCATATTGGGCTTAGGAAATAATTGTAATAATATTAATAAAATTATTATTATATTTATTATTAATATTATTATCAATAACCCTTTTTTTTCCTTCATTTCTTTTATCTCCCTCTTCTTCCTCTAGATCACACTGCCCCCCATCTCTTTTTCTTTTCCTTTCTTTCTTTCTTCTTTTCTTTTCTCTCCTTCCTCTCCCTTTGCACGTCGCTCTTGCCATCCCCCTCGCTCCGACGAGTCGACGACTTCGTGAAGCGCCATCCACACGTGCAGATCCACCCAGCTCGAGCCACATACGTCTTCTTCAGGATCGAGCCGCATACGTGTCCTTCACGCTGCACAGATCTGCACCATCCCGCAACTCATTCTACACTGGATCCCTCATGCCACGACGTCGATGAGCCTTTAGCTTCCTACATTGCACCGCGTCTTGCATCAGAATGTGCGTCGCACCACACCCCGCTCCTGATTGTGCGACGCACTCCAGATCTGTGCGTCCTCATTCGCGCGCATTGCCGCTCACCTCTCCAAGTTGTGAGCCTCGCTTCCAGATTTGCGTCAATGCTCAATCCACATTGATCTCGAGCCGTGGCACAAGTTGCACCGCGTGCTGTCGAGTCGAGCCGAGATTCCTTTCCCTCCATCGCTTTCTTGTAAATCTTGAGTAAGTTCAGTAAGGCTCTTTTGGCCTAAATCCTTGGAGTTTTGGATATCCATTAGAGTTTTGTTTGGAGAATTTCTTGAATTAATTAGGATGCTTACTGTTCTTGAAGGATCGAATTGAGGAAGTAATTTAGAGCATTTCTAGGCGTTATTCGTAAGATTTTGGACGACCATTGGGTAAGTCTTGATTAAAGGCATAAAGGTTCTTTTTCATTCATAGTTTTTTCTTGAGGATTCATTGTTCGTATTGTTATATTTAGGGTCTATTCGTGCGATTCTAGTTTCCAATCAATTTTTAGGTAAGGGGTCCCTACTATCTTGCGCGTTAACAATTTGAAGTGTACGAATGTTTAAGTCGATGTGATAGCTGTGTGTTATTCTTAGGTGATATAGGTTACCTATGAAAATATATGGTCATGTGTGAATACTGTTGAGATTACCAATGTGTGTGGTACCTTTGGAAAATACTGTTGTGTATGAATACTTTTGGGATTGCATAACTGAATTGTACTATCGAATATGTGCCGACTAACACAATGACACCTATGTTATATATGTTGTGTGAACTTTGTAACGTATGGTATAGTTATTATTATGCATAATGACTGACACTAATACCTATGTTATATGTGCTGTGTGGACTTTGTAACGTATGGTATAATTATTACTATGCGTCACAACTGACACGATGCTACCTAGGTTATTTATGTTGTGTGGGCTTCGTAACCTATGGCATAACTATCATTGTGCATAATGACTAGCATGTGTAGTACGTTGCTTCATGACTGTGTGAAACTTAAAAGCATGTCTACTGGTTAGTGTTGTTTGTTGGACTAGGTTAGGTGTTATTTCTGTTTATAGGCCATTCATTGTACTCTATAGAGGGACAGAATTGCTATTGTGTCGCACGTGACCCGATGATACACTAGGCTCTTTTTGCATTGTTCCCACAGGTTTCTTAGGTCGACCCTTACGTTTTGACTGATATGGGTTTTCTTAGTGGACCATTATACTGTGTAAAACATGGTACGGGCTTAATGGGAAACCAACAGCTACCTAGTAGGGTCAGTAGTGAGTTCCTTACTGAGGATATTTATATACTCACCCCTTTTGGCATTTTGTTTTTCAGGCAATGGTAAAGGGAGATCAGCGAGGGACTAGAAAGACCAATGACCACGCCGCATGAACAACATGGATGAGATGCTTCCATACTTGTGATTTTTGTTCTTTTTTGAACTTGTTTAAAATATAAGGGATCCCGTTAAATATGTTTTTCTTAGGATTTTGTTTGCTACTTTTTAACATCTGAATTATTCTTGAGAACTTGTTTTAGTGTGCGCTTAAATAAAATGAGTCGTTTTATTCATTGTTGGTTTGAAAATGTTTTATGGATTTTGAGACGTTACACTAAAGGAATGTGGTAAGTTTCTTTCTAACTTGTTTATGTATTAGCTTAAGGTAGGAGCTAAATGGATGTTTAATTTATGTGAAAATAGTCAGTTCTAAGACTTAGAACTATTCTTACTTATTTGAATAGGAAATACGTCTATTGTGGACGCATACTCTCCATTTTTGAATGCCTAGTAATCTGTAAGTGACTCTTCCTTGAAGTAAAACTTATGTTCATGATTGTTTTTAGAAATGTTGATTTGATAACAATATGAACGCATACTTGATAAATGCTTGCAAACAGTAGGAGAAAAAATGTTCATTGTGCCTCATTTTTACAACACATTATCAACACGAGCTCTTACTATTTACACCACTAAAGGTAGCTCCTAAAGGTATGCCAATTTTCCCTTGATAATTAATAAATGAAATGTTATTTTACATGTTTGTTATATATTAAATTTCTAATATAATTACAATATTTTGTAATATTGTTACATTGAAAATATTACAAAATTACAATTTGTATAGCATTTGATAAGTGATGGTAATAATTATTCATCATGAGTGTCTGATGCCGAAATACACTGAGATGCCATAAAAACATGATTATCATAAAACAATTATTCTTCCTAAAGCTCATTATAAATGAATGCACTTGGGACTCCAAAATTTTAAACAATATCTTAGAGAAGATATTTTTCTTCCTTTCGAATATGCTCATGCAGTAGCAATATCGAGAGAAATATTTTAAAAAATATTTTGCACTCATCTAATGTCTTAGTGAAATAATGAGTTATTGATTGGAAAAAATCATAAATGTTAGTCATCTAAAGCAACAATTTTCTGAAGTGAATGTAGTAAATTTTAATAATGTGGATGAAAAATCATGAATCTTGACCAACTGGAACAATTTCATTCTCTAAAGTCAATGTTGTGAATTCGACAGTTATGATTGAGGTTGTGACCACAGTAGAGAAATAAATTATTATTTTTCATGGTTGGTCATTATAATCAACCAAATTTCAAAATAACCACACGAAATAATGATCATAAAAGAAAAGCTTCATAAGAAAAGAGGAAAATCTGGAAGCATATTTTGCATATCAAGATAATGATATATTTGACCCATTCAATATGACAAAATTTGGGTGTGGTAGATTTTTAAATCTCCACGAGAAAATTAACATATTTGATAAAATAACAAGTATTTCTTTTGTGAATTTATCATAATTAATGTTTTTTTTATCTCTCATATTTTTAACTTTTATTCTAAGCTTTGTTTAACTCATTGTAATTATTTTATTTAATGAAGAAGCATGAATAGTCTTCTTATGTTGAATAACTAAAAAAACAAGCAATAAAGATATATGTCACAACCTCGATCAGTACTTACAAGTAAAAAATAATTTTTCAAACTGACAATGATGAAAGCAAAAGTCATACAATATTAGGTTCTGCAAACCTAATTGAATGATTTTGAAAAACAAATATTATTTTGCCTAGAGGAACAAAATTCACAATTGATAATGCATTGTTCTCTAGTCAATCAAAGAGAAATGTACTGAGTTTTAAAGATATACGTTGCAATGGTTATCATATTGAAATTGATAGAAAGAATGAGATAGAATATCTTTATATTATGTCTACTGTCTCATATGAAAAACGTATACTTGAAAAGTTGTCTGCTTTATCTTTTAGATTATATTATACTCATATACGAGTAATTGAAATATATGCAACAATGAACCTCAAGTTGAAAAATCCAGACATATTTATAATTTGGCATGATAGAATTCACATGGACATCCATTGAAGAGCTAAAAGATTCTTCAATCTAATAAATTATCTTGTGATGCTTGCTCTCAAGGCAAATTAATTATTAGACCATTACTAGCTAAAGTGGAAATTGAATCAACTATATTTTTAAAACGAATTCATGATGATATATGTGGACCTATTAGCCCACTAAGTGGACCATTTAAGTATTTTTATGATATTAATAGCTTCATTCAACATATGGTGACACATATGATTGTTATCAAGTTGAAACCTTGCATTTCCAAGGTTACTTGCTCAAATAATTAAGTTAAAAGTAAATTTCCTAATTAGAAAATTAAAAACATTCAACTTAATAATGTTGGTGAATTTACATTCCAAGTATTTGATAACTATTGTATGTCGATTGGAATAAGTGTTGAACATCATATAGCTCAAGTTAATACACAAAATGGTTTAATTGCTAGACTATTACTTATCAGAGTTAACCTTTCTACATCTCTATGGGACATGTTATTTCGCATTTTACGTTACTTGTATATATTAGGCCAGCAACTTATCACTAGTACTCATCATTAGAATTAACATATGACTGTGAGCTAAATTTTCTCTTTTTTAATGTGCATTATATATTCCAATTGCTCCACCACAACGTACTAAAATGGATCCTCAAAGGAGGTTGGCAATATATATTGGATTTGATTCTCCATCAATTATTAAATAGCTTGAACCTCTGACAGGTGATGTATTTACTTGACTGATTTGCTGACTTTCATTTTAATAAGACAAATTTTTCAACACTAGGGGGAGAAATTCAGAAGTTGAAAAAAGAAATTACATGGAATGGATCATTATTGTCTCATTTAGATCCCCGTACAGATCAATGCAAACTTGGAGTTCAGAACATAATTATTTTGCAAAATATAGCAATCAGTTACCACATATGCAAAAAAAAAATAATTAAGTCACATATACCAACTGTAAATGTCCCATATACCAGCTGTAAATGTTCCATAAAAAAGTAATACTCCAACATAACAAGTTGTCACTAATGAATATGGAACACGCTAGAAGCGTGGTAGACCAGTGAGTTCCAAAGATAAATTCCTTAAAAAAGAAAATGAGTTAATAACTCGATTAAAGATATGAATGTTTCAGAAGAAATAAAAATTGGACTCATAAGAAGAATATCGAAGAAGATAAAACAACTGAGGATAATAATCAGTTTTCGACAAACTATTTGATGTTGCTCTTGATATTATATCTGAAGAGAGGATTTTAAATAAAAATCTGTTGAAGAATGTTGAAAGAATTAAATTCACTTTAAAAGTGTCAAGTTTTTTTTACCAGTAGCTCAAATACCAGAAGGTGTCAAATCTGTAGGATAAATGACTATTTGTGAGAAAAAAAAAGAAAATATTGAGCTCACAAGATATAAAGCAAGACTAGTTACACAAGATTTTTCACAAAGATCAGATATTTGATTATGAGAAGACATATTCTCCAGTGGTGGATGCAATCACATTAAGATTTTTAATTGGAATGACCATATAGGAAAATCTGGACATAGTCACAACAAATTTACATGAACCTCTTGATAATGACATTTATACGAAAATTCCAAAAATATTTAAAATACCTGAAACATATAAATCAAGTTTCTGAGAACTATATAGGAACTATATTTAATAAAGTTACAGAGATGACTATGAATTGAAACAATTAGGACGAATGTGGTACAATCGTCGAAGTGGATATTTGTTGAAAGAAGAATATTAAAATAATCCAATATGTCAATGTGTTTTTTTAAAGAAATTATAGTAAGAATTTGTTATTATAATTGTATATGTTAATGATTTAAATATAATTGAAACTTCTGAAAAGCTTTCAAAGACAATAGAATATCTTAAGAAAGAATTGAAACGAAGGATCTCAGAAAAACAAAATTTTACTTTGGCTTACAAATTGAGCATTTAGCAGATGAGATATTTGTTCATCAATCAACTTATACATAATTTTTTTTTGAAAAGGTTTATATGGATAAAGAATATCCATTGAACATTGCAATGTAAGTTTGTTCACTAGATATGAGAAAAGATATATTTTGACGTTCATATGATAATGAAGAACTTCTTGATCTTGAAGTCCATATTTCAGTGCGATTTGTGCACTTATGTATCTTGCTAACATACAATACTAGATATTGCATCTTTAGTAAATTTATTAGTTAGACACAGTTAATCTCCAATGAAAAGGTATCGAAATGAAATTAAGCATATACTCTGTTATCTTTGAGTACCAATCAATATGAGTTTGTTTTATTCAAATAAATCAAGTTTATTTGGTTATGCAGAATTTTGGATAGTTATCTGATCCACACAAAATTAGATCTCAAACAGTTTATCTATTCACATACGAAAGAGATGCTATATCATGACAATCAGTGAAACAAACCATAATAGTTACTTCCTCAAACCATGCTAAAATCATTGCAATTCAAGAGGCAAGTCGAGAATGTATATGATTAAGATCAAGGACTCAACACATTCATGGAACATGTGGCTTGTCTTCTAGTAAAAATCTTCCAATGATACTATATGAAGATAACACGACATGTATAGTTCAAATCAAAGGAGGATATATTAAATGAGATAGAACAAAACATATTTTCCCAAAGTTTTTCTACACTCTTGATCTTGAAGAAAATGGCGACACCACGACATAACAAATTTGTTTGAAAATTAGATAACTTGACAGACTTATTTATAAAATCATTACATAGCTTTCACAACCTTTGAAAGATTGATGTACAAATTTGGAATGTGGCAAATCAGAGATCTCAAGTGATGTTTCCATGAGAGGGAGTAAATTGTCTTTTTGTAAAAATTATATGAAATATGAACTTTTTTTCCTTCATTAGAATTTTTTCCATGGGTTTTTTTCTAGTAAAGTTTTAACGAGACACATTTCATACATATAATGACCATCTAAGGAGGAGTATTATAAATATTATTAAACAGATGTCCATTATTCTTAGTGTCAAAATGTCATGTGTCACTCCCTCAACACTATATCTATGTTGTTATGTGTCTTGAAGATACTAACTATTAATGTCCACCACCTACTATTCCTTAAAATCCTTATAAATAGTGGCCCTTGTGGGTGATTAATCCAAAAAGTATGGACATAGTGGAATATATTGGAGAAATTTGGAATTCATGTTACTTTATTCTATTTTCAATTTCTATTTAGTTATTTATTTGTTTTAATATTATTTTTTTATATCCTTGTTCCCGTTGTTTCTCATTTTTGTTAATAGTATTCATTTTCTTTTTTGTTATGTAGAACATTATTATTATTTTTCTCATTGTTGTAAAATTGAAGCACAACGAAACACAAATATCGAGAAAAATAATATTAAAATAAAATAACAAATAAATAAAATAAAATAAAACAAAATAAGAAAATAGAAAAATAGAAATTCACTAATTTTCTCCACTCTCTCGAAAAAGTTTGAAATTCAACCAATTATTTGTGTCTTACAAATTTTACCAAAAGCCAATATTTATAAACAATTTATTATGCATAAAGTGGATTGCTTAAATACTAAACATGAGTGAATTGATGACACATGGTTAACATACGTGACAATAACTATATTTATAATACTCATAAAATTACAGATTTATTGCTGATTTATTTTGGGTAAGTACGCGTAAACATTTTAAAGGAGTATAATATTTTTATAATTTAGCCAAAAAGCTTTTACTATGTCCTTAAATTTCCTCAAAATATCTCGTTTCTCATACGCTCCTTGTCGGCGCTTGGCTTCCTCTCTCCCAATTAAATTCTTGTCGGTTTCTTCTCTCTCTCAATCCCTATATTCTCACTCTCTCTCTCTCTCTCTTCCCTAAAAACCCTTTTTCCCCTTCCAAAATGGACGCCAGTGCCGCCACCGGAAACAACCACCGAACCCTCGACGCCGTTCACCGGCGTAAACCCACAATGAAAAAAAAACAACCCAACAACAAATTAAAAAAACCCATCAAAGTTGTGTACATATCCAACCCCATGAAAGTTCAAACCAGCGCTTCTGAGTTCATGGCTTTGGTCCAAGAACTCACCGGCCAAGACGCTGACTTTCCTGACCCCTCTAAATTACCCTCCTCCGCCGTATGCGACGGCGCTGCCTCCACCGACCAACTCTACAACACGGTATCCGGTGGCGGTGACCACGACGGTGCTAGTAATCTTATTGTGAATAATAACAACCCTTCACTTGTTGAGGAGGTGCCGGCGGAGGACAACATTCTCGGTAGCTTTTATGACGACTTTGACGACTTGATTTTCCTCCTCCGGTAATGGGAAACTTCTCTGGGATGCTTCCGGCTCCTGCGGCGGCGCTTTTCTATTAATCTTATGCAAGGTGAAAATATTTATTGATATTATAGTGTGTGAAAGATCTTTGTATCGCTTTAATTTTATCTTCTATTTTTCTATAAGCTTTTTTTAATAAATATATATAATTGTATATTAATTAGGGAGTTAATTGCTAACTTGTGGAAAAAAATAACAAGGTATCAAATTTATGATATCATAGTAAAAAGATGTTTGAATAAATTAAAAGAAATTTGTGGATATTTTAATATATGTGTTATATCTCATTATTTTGAGTAGTGTTTTTCTTTAATATTTGATCGCGATTTTCCATCACATTTTTATATATGAAGATATGTTAATTAATTATTTATAACATATCATACATTTATGAAAAGGATAATAACCTGGTGCATATAGAGTGCACCTATTTTTATACCCTTACTTCATCCCAAAAAAAGCAAGAAGAATTTGTCGGTTGACAAATTATAATTGCAAAATTAGATGAGATAAACGAAAATTAGTATATTTTAATGATACAACTCTTGGTAATTTCTTTATGAAAATATCAAGTAAATTAAAGATTTTAGGGCATGTTTGAGAATGGTTTTTGAAATGGTTAAAATCAATCAAAATCACTCCAAAACACACTTTTATTCACTTAAATTAGTTCTCAGGTTTAAGTTTTCACATTTAAATGTAATTTTCATATATTCCGTTCAATTTTGTTTCTAGTGATTGAAAACATATTTTAAAATGATTTTAAACATTTGAGAATTACTTCCAAATTTGTTTTTAGATGTTGTTGGACTAAATATAAATATAGGTTTTTATGTGTATAGGTAATATATATATATTTTGTTTTTCTATTATTATTGCTTGTTTGGATGGAGGGAATTGATTTTGATTAGCTGGTATCTTCTCATCTTCTTCTTTTAAAGATGAAAAAGGGTATGGGACAAAATAGAGAAATAATAAGGACCCAAACATCAACTTTTTTTTTGTTAGGGTAATCTCACAACAACTTGGGGAAAGGGTTGAAATGAAATAATGGAACTGGCTGAGCTATCAAAGATATGATAACTCATAACCTCAGGGCCAAACACCCTCAAAGACCCATAAAAGGGGTCAATGTAGTAAACTTTCATATTTGTGTGCTAAAGAATCTTACGTTGTTAGATAGAAATAAAATACAAATTATTATTAAGTACATACCCTCATACTGATCTTTAAGCTTTTTTAAATGAATTTTATATAATAGGTTCATATGGTTATGGAGAAATTGATAATAAAAAAATAAACAAAGGTTTACTAACAGTGTGTTAGTTACATCTATGAACAGAGAGAGAAAGTAATTCATTATTAAAGAAAAGCATATCATTATTTAGATTAAGGGCACCAGTAGAGTTAGAAAGTTTATATAGCGCACTTCTAATAAACCCTAACTAGAGCCAAAATTATAGATAACGTAAATAGCATAAACACAAATATAATTTAGGTTTTGGGGTTATTACCCGTGAACCCCCACAAGGAGTGTGTGTCGCCTCTAAACTATATCTTGTTGATTTGGTCAATGAAACCTTGTATTTGGTTGTTAGGAGAGATTATAACAAACATAAAACTTGGATTCCTATATATCCACTCATGTGTACTTCATTTTACTATATATATATAAGATCCACAGGCATAGATATTATCATCTGCCTCTAGAAAGTCGCATGCTTTGGAAGAAACTTGTACAATTTGGGAGGGGTTTTGATTGATTCAAAAGAAAAACCTAGCTACTTCAATTGATATGCCCTTAGGCACGACCATGCATAACATATAAATCACACATGAGAAGAGGGGATAATTAGTTAGACGAGCAGACGTTGTAGTAAAACTGATTGCAAAAGAGGGAAAAGCAGTCACGTTACAATTACCTTCTAGGTAGGTTATTTAATATCTAAATTAAAATTGCTTAGCAACAGTCAAGTAGAAGTGAAAAATATTGGACAAACTAGAAAAGCTTGAGTAGAGCCCAATATAACTTTTGGCTAGAGCTTTCGTCTAGAAAGAGAAATAGTTAGAACCCTATAGACCACCCTATGGTGAAGGGAAGATCTCAATTGGTAGAGAGAAACCCATATATAACCTCTTGGGTTATCCTACACCTTGGAAGAAGGAGCAGAAAAAGAAACAAACATAATTGAAATTTTATCTAACAATTTCTTTCTTTTTTCTTGGAAGGTTTTTGATAGAAGATATATAAAACAGTAAAATGTATATAAACTAACTAGTTATAGTAATTATAGAGATTCTTTTTCTTTGATGGGGAAAGATCTAAATGAGAATGTGAGTGTGTGTGTGTGTGTTTTTTTTTTTTTTTTGGTATAATGTAAAAGAAAGGCATGCATTACATCACTCCATATCAAAATAGAACTGCTAATAATCTTTTACAATCGTGCTATTAAGACAACTAAGAAAGTGATAGATAGACTAAGCTTATAATTTGCACATAATTTTAATTTTATTGTCATGATTATGAATAGTTTCTTTTTTCATCGTTTTGTTGGGAAGTATTAAATTGATTTTAATTGATCTAGATTAAGAGAGTGTTCTTCATGGATAGTGTTGGATTGAATTAAGATATATTTTAGTTCCAACCCAATTGATCGAATATCCAAACAACCCTTACAAAATAATGAACCTTAACCCAACTCATTCCACAGGTTGGTTGGATTTTTCATGTCATCGAAATTTTGAAAACCTTTTAAAAAGTGAAACTTGTTTGAAGAGATTTAATGAACCCTAGCAATATTTAATTTTTTTTGGGGAATATCCAAGTAGAAGAAGGAATTTGTTAGTCCAAGATGAAGACCAAAATACAAAGGGTTGAAAGTATTGAATTGAAGTAATTGAAGTTTTGTCTTAGATTTAAAATTAATAGAAATTGTACATATTAGAAGTTATAGGTAAAAAAGTTACGAAAAAATACACTTTTAGTTTTTAAAATTTGAGGTCGGGACAAAACAAATAATTATATATATATAGAAAAAGTTAGGGCAAAATATAACTCAAACTTTCATAAACCTAATTACTCAATCCAAATTTCTCTAATTCATACTTAATTTTTCTAAAAAAATATGTGACCTAGTCATTTGGAATGGGTTTTAAGTGTAATATTAAATAAGTAGTTTCCAAAATCCAAGTAAAAAATTGCAATTACAGACCAATAAGTTATTTCCAACAGAGATGATATTGTACTCTCAAGTTCCCTAAGCCCAAAAGTAAACAGCAGCTTTAGAAACTTCAAATTCTTAAATGTAAAAATTCAAACCCATATGGAGAAAAGAAAAAAAGATTTTAAAAAGTTATGGTTCCTAAAATAAAATTGTCAACTCACTTATCTGATCCAATCATTAAAACATTAGTATAATATGCCAAAGTATGCAACTTAATAACTCTCGTTAATTTTTAAATTTGAGGAACTAAAATTACAAAATATAATTTAATTAAAAACAAAAAGTTAATTACTTTTGGACGAAAAATAATCCGAACGATAGTTTTTGTTGTTCCCTATGAAGAAAAAAAAGGCAATAATAATCCTACAAATTAAGAAGCCATATTATGTAAGTTCAACTTTTACTTTCTCTAAACTTGCTTAACAAATAATTAAGTCATGGTTAGTGATTTCAAAAGGGAAACAAGAGAGAAAGAAAAGGATTATTTGTATTTTAAGTTTTGAAAGTTTTATAAAATGTGTTTTGTAACAAATTAAGAGATTAAACGGCAAATATAATTAGAAATTATTCAAAATATGGTTAATTAAACATATTTTTAATTAATGATAAAAATCGTAGTAATTATCAATGAAATATTTGGTTTACCCTAAAAACATTGGTTTACCAATGTTGATTAATTAATTTGTAAACATATTTTATGTAATAATTTTTAGGGAAAGTATCAATTAATATTCTAAATATTTGGGTTGTATTAAGTTACAGCTCCAAAGTAATAATTTTATTAATTTTCATCTTAATTCTTACAAGTAAATCGATTTCACTTCTCCCCTCTATTAGAATTTGTTTTAAAATGGTTAATGTATAACTTTAACGAGGGTAATTAAGGTCCCGTTTGGTTCGTGATTCATTTTCGTTTTTATGTTTTCAAAAACAAAAAATACAAAGAAAATAATAAAAACGTGTTTGATATACATATTTTTGAAAACGATTTCTAAAAACATCAATCGAAATAGCGCATTTTTGGAAACAATAAATTGTCGTTTTCTTTATTTTTAGATTTTGTTTTCAGAAATTGTGAACGTAAGATATACTATTGCAATTTCAAATTCACAACCAAACACCAATTTTTAATTTTGAATCTAAATTTCAAAATTTTAACATGGAACCAAACGTATTTTCAAATACAATAAAAAATAAGAATTTGTTTTTGTTTTCCATAAAATTTTTTATTTTTCAATATAATTTTCAAATCACGAACCAAACGGGACCTAAACTTCTTCAAATGCAATTATTAATGTAAATTAGATAAAATTTAGAATTAAATAGATATATATAGTTTCAATTTTTTAATTAAATTCAGAATCCAATGAAAACGTATATGGACAGAAGTCTTTTTCTTTCTATAAATTAGATAATGGTAAGTTACTATTTATAATAAGAACACATGTTTATTGAGATACCTACTATATTTATTTTAATTAAAATATGATTATTCCATTAAAATTTTAAGATGTTCTTTTAATTTTGTTTACCAAATTATGGTAGTTATTTCTATATACACACTTTTTTTTTTCATGAATGTAGGCACTCTTAGCAAGTTTTTAAAAGAATAATTCAAAAAAAAATATTACTTGACGACAAAAAATTCACTAAAGGACAAAAACTCATATGAAAGGTAAATATTTTGTCAACTTTACTATTTTTAACAATTTCGCTTTTTAAAATTAAAATAATGTAACTTAAAGATGACTTGGAGTGAAATGATATTTTTATATATACATTTATGCGTTAAAACAACTGTAACATCCCAAAATATTCTTTAAGGTAATTTGTAATTTTTTTTATTAATTATCTTTTTAAATGTTGTTGGATTTGTAATTATTTGGGATGTTTATTTTGGGTTTACTTTTGGAAAGAATTAAAATGGTATAATTAATTCTAATATTTATTATATTATTATTAGTGTTTTTTTTATTTAATGCACATTGGGATAAGGGCAACCCATCTTCCCCAATCTTCCTCCTCTTGCAAAAGAAAAATCCTAATTTCAAAAACCTAGCCGCCGCCCTAGTCGTCGCCGCCGTCGCCTCACGCTTCCAGACGCCACTCGCAGCCGAACGCTCCCAGCCACTCAGTGCCGCACGCTCCGTTCCTTCGCCAGCCCAGCCACACCGCTCGCGCCGTCCGCCTTCAACCCGCGCGCCGAATTGGTCTCCTTCACGCCGCATTTGCGCCTCACGTCGAAGCTCCATCGCCCGAGCCGCTCCGCGCCGGATCTGCTCCTCACCCGAGCCGCTTCTCCCAGATCCGCTCGTGCGCCCGCGCCTCCGCTCGAAGCCACGCGCCCGCGCGCCCAGCCGCCGCGCCAGCCCAGATCTCCATCTTTTCCCTTTTCTCTCAACCGCGCAAAACCCACGCGACGGTGAGCCACGCCATCAGGTTGCTGCACGTCGTGCGCCGTGCCGCTTTGGACCCGCACGTGCCAAATCTGTTTCTCTCGAGCAGAGCCACCCAGTCGAGCCGCCAAGCCGCCGAGCCGAGCCGCTGAGCCGAGTTGTGTTCTATCACTTCGTGTCTCCGCTGCCACTGCTAGTTGTTGGTTTGTTGGTGAGTTTGGGTTTGGTTTCTGAAGGGTTAGAATTAATATTTCTTTTAGATAAGGTTTATTAATTAATGTTCGTATGTTTAGGGTCGATTGGAGGCTAGTTCGATTAACGAAATCTCGGTAACTTGAGGTAAGGATTGCTTCTATCGAATCTACATTTTTGGCATATAAGGTGTTAAGATGGTTTGTTATGTACCTGATTTAGGGGTTGGCCTTGGAGCATCTGGGTTATAAATCTGTTTGGTTTCTGCATGCATTGTTTTACTGTTTACTTGTGTTATCTGCTGATTGAGACGTGTTTGGATTATTCATGATCATGATGTTTGTGATTGATTTATTTGGATACAGTTTCTGTTAACTCACTTAATGAATTTGTACTTGGTGGGAGCCGATAGGTTAGTTTTCAAGTCGTACGGCTGACTTGATTCTGACTAGCCAGTGACCAGCCTGTGTGACAATCGTCGACTAGCCTGTGTGGCGTATAGTCGACCAACCTGTGTGGTACTTGTCACTGAAGGTCGTGAAGGGGGTCTGTACGAGGCCTGTTCTGACATATTTGTCAATACTCAACCACCCGACTGTGTGTTGTAAAGTACATGTCATTAGAAAAAGTTAACAGTCACCCAGTGGAGTATGTAGTGGTTTTCCTTACTGGATATTTTTATACTCATTCCTTTCTATGTTTTATTTCAGGCAAAGGTAAGAATGGACCGACGAGGAGCAAGTGAGTCCAGTGACCATACCGGGAGGGACCAGGAGACCTATTTTGCTTCCGCTTACGGTTTTTGGGCATTTTGTTTTCTTTATGTTTACACTTTTGTTGGTTTTCTTCTATTTGCAATGGTTGTGGTTTAGAAAACTATTTTAGGGATCCCGTCTAGGTTCATTTCTTATTTGTTTGATTAAACGTTTGGAAACTCTTTATTATTTTATTTGGATTAAATTAAAGTTTTTGTTTTGTTTTGTCTTCGACTTTTAAAATGGATTTATTGATTTTTATTTAAGTAACGACTTGGGTTAAGGTTGAAAACCCGGGGCGTTACAGTTGGTATCAGAGCCTAGGTTTTTAGGTTCTGTAGACTACTTACGATGTAAGTTATGGTTTTGGTCCCTATGGTCACTATGGTTCACTTCTCCTCGCCAGGTACGTTTTCTTGAGTAAGCTTTTGGTTATGCTTATTTGTTGCTTGTAAAACTAGAAATTTATGGTTTATGGTTGGATCTCGTACTTATGATGTGGTGATGGTTTTAGGAAAAATGCCACCACGTCGAGGTACCAGGAGAGGTGAACGAGGTGGACGGGGTGGACGAGGAGCAGGTAGAGATCAACATGCCCAGCCAGCTGTGGACTCCGCCGCACCTGTTACACAAGCCGATTTGGCTGCTTTGACATCTCAGTTGGGGCAAACTATTGCAACGATCGTGGCAGCAACTTTGGCACAGTTGCATCCGGCCGCACTTGTCCCGACTACACCCGCCCCAGATCAGACTGCACCTGTAGTACCAAAAGGCCTGCCGGACCGTCTGTCGGCAGAGGCAAAGCATCTTAGAGCTTTTCGGAGGTATGATCCTGCGACGTTTGATGGGTCACTGAAGAACCCCTCGGCAGCAGAGTTATGGTTATCGTCTATTGAGGACATCTTCCTTTATATGAACTGCCCGGACAACCAGAAGATTCAGTGTGTCGCGTTCATGCTCAGAGATTGAGCCATTGTCTGGTGGAAGTCTGTTGAGAGGAGATTGGGCGGGAACCCCCGCGAGATTACCTGGGAGCAGTTTAAGAAGTGTTTCTACAAAAAGTTTTTCTCTGTTAATCACCGAGATGCTAAGTGTCAAGAATTCTTAGATCTGAAGCAAGGGCAAATGTCAGTGGAGGATTATGATCAGCAGTTCGACAGGTTGTCCTACTATGCTCCAGAGTTGGTCGCAACTAAGGCGGCCCGTACTGATAGATTTGTGAGGGGTTTGAGGAGGGATGTCCGTGGCTTTGTCAGATTGTTCCACACAGGCAGAAGCCCTGCGCCATGCAATTAATGCCTGTGATCGAGATGAGGAAGTCCCAAAGAAGCCGTCTGAGAAGGAATCTTTTTCTGAGCAAAAGAGAAAGATCGAGAGTAGGCCAGCAGAAGCTCCGTGAAAGAGTCAGAGGACCAGAGAAGCACAGGGTCACCATCGAGGGCAGTTTACAGGAACCGGTACCGCTTGGAAGGAGGCACAATCCTGCCGTAAGTGTGGGAGAAGACACTGGGGTTAATGTTGGGCGCTGAATAAAGTTTGTTTTGCTTGCAAGCAACAAGAGCACATAGCAGACAGATGCCTAATAACTCTTCGGCAACCACCAAGAATCAGTCAGCTAGCATATCCCAGGGAGGTGGGAACAGGCAGCAGGTCCAAATTTTTGCCACCAACCGAGAAGAGGCAGAGAAGGCAGACACAGTGGTGACAGGTATGCTCCCAATCTTGGGGCATCATGCTTTACTTCTCTTTGGTTCTGGGTCTTCGCATTCATTTATATCTTCAGTCTTTGTGGAGCATGCATATTTGGAGGTTGAACCTCTTGATTTTGTTTTGTCTGTGAC
>JBBPDJ010000023.1:8738765-8771590 GCA_037974625.1 Cucumis cinereus | reverse complement strand
TTCTCATCTTCATTTGATGGAGTTCGCTTACAACAACAGTTACCAGGCTACCATTGGCATGGCACCGTTTGAAGCTTTGTATGGTAAGTGTTATAGGTCTCCTGTGTGTTGGGATAAGGTTGGTGAACAGAGGTTGGTGAACAGAGGTTGGTTGGTCCTGAGTTGGTGCAGTCTGCGAATGAAACCATTCAGCGAATTAGAGACCGCATGAAGACAGCTCAGAGTAGACAGAAAAGTTATGCAGATGTGAGACGAAAAGATCTAGAATTTGAGACTAGAAATAAGGTGTTCTTGAGGGTGGCACCTATGAGGGGTGTTTTGAGATTTGCAAAGAAGGGGAAGTTGAGTCCCCGCTTTATTAGGCCCTTTGAAATTATAGAAAGGATTGGTCCTGTGGCGTACCGGTTAGCGCTACCACCATCTCTCTCTGCATTTCATGACATGTTCCATGTTTCGATGTTGAGGAAATATGTGGTTGACCCGTCGCATATCATCGATTATGAGCCCCTGAAGCTCAATGAGAATTTGAGCTACGAGGAGCAACCAGTGGAGATTCTGGCTAGAGAGGTGAAGACGTTGCGCAGTAAGAGCATCGCCTTGGTAAAGGTCTTGTGGTGGAATCAGCATGTGGAAGAAGCCACGTGGAAGCGGGAAGATGACATGAGAGCTCGATACCCATAGTTGTTATAGGATTAGAGCTTTTGAGGACGAAAGCTTTTTAAGGAGGGAAGACTGTAACATCCCAAAATTTTCTTTAAGGTAATTTGTAATTTTTTTATTATTAATTATCTTTTTAAATGTTGTTGGATTTGTAATTTTTTGGGATATTTATTTTGGGTTTACTTTTGGAAAGAATTAAAATGGTATAATTAATTCTAATATTAATTATATTATTATTAGTGTTTTTTTTTATTTAATGCACATTGGGATTAGGGCAACCCATATTCCCCAATCTTCCTCCTCTTGCAAAAGAAAAACCTTAATTTCAAAACCCTAGCGGCCGCCCTAGCCGTCGCCGCCAGCTTCTCCGTCGCCGCCGTCGCCCCACGCTTCCAGACGCCACTCGCGTCGCGCCAGTCGTCAGCTCCACGCACAGCCGAACGCTCCCAGCCACTCAGCGCCGCACGCTTCGTTCCTTCGCCAGCCCAGCCACACCGCTCGCGCCGTCCACCTTCAACCCACGCGTCGAATCGGTCTCCTTCACGTCGGATCTGCACCTCACGTCGAAGCTCCATCGCCCGAGCCGCTCCGCACTGGATCTGCTCCTCATCCGAGCCGCTTATCCCAGATCCGCTCGTGCGCCTGCGCCTCCACTTGAAGCCACGCCGCCCGCGCGCCCAGCCGCCACGCCAGCCCAGATCTCCATCTTTTCGCTTTTCTCTCAACCGCACAACACCCATGCGACGGTGACCCACGCCATCAGGTTGCTGCACGTCGTGTGCCGCACCATTTTGGACCCGCACGTGCGAAATCTGTTTCTCTCGAGCCGAGCCGCCTAGGCGCCGAGGCGAGCCGCTGAGCCGAGTTGTGTTCTGTCACTTCCTGTCTCTGTTGCCACTGCTCGTTGTTGGTTTGTTGGTGAGTTTGGGTTTGGTTTTTGAAGGGTTAGAATTAATATTTCTTTTAGAGAAGGTTTATTAATTAATGTTCGTATGTTTAGGGTCGATTGGAGGCTAGTTGGATTAACGGAATCTCGGTAACTTGAGGTAAGGATTGCTTCTATCGAATCTACGTTTTTGGCATATAAGGTGTTAAGAAGGTTCGTTGTGTACCTGATTTAGGGGTTGGCCTTGGAGCATCTGGGTTACAAATCTCTTTGGTTTCTACATGAATTGTTTTACTGTTTACTTGTGTTTTCTGCTGATTGAGACTTGTTTGGATTATTCACGATCATGATGTTTGTGATTGATTTATTAGGATACGGTTTCTGTTAACTCACTTAATGAATTTGTACTTGGTGGGAGACGATAGGTCAGTTTTCAAGTCATACGGTTGACTTGATTCTGACTAGCCAGTGACCAGCGTGTGTGGATACCGTCGACTAGCCTGTGTGGCGTATAGTCGACCAACGTGTGTGGTACCTGTCACTGAAGGTCGTGAAGGGGGTCTGTACGAGGTTTGTTCCGACATATTTGTCAATACTCAACCACCCGACTGTGTGTCGTAAAGTACAGGTCACTAGGGAAAGTTAACAGTCACCCAGTGGAGTCTGTAGTGGTTTTCCTTACTGGGTATTTTTATACTCATTCCTTTCTATGTTTTATTTCAGGCAAAGGTAAGAATGGACCAGCGAGGGGCAAGTGAGTCCAGTGACCATACCGGGAGGGACCAGGAGACCTATTTTGCTTCCGCTTACGGTTTTTGGGCATTTTGTTTTCTTTATGTTTACACTTTTGTTGGTTTTCTTCTATTTGCAATGGTTGTGGTTTAGAAAACTATTTTAGGGATCCCGTCTAGGTTCATTTCTTATTTGTTTGATTAAACGTTTGGAAACCCTTTATTATTTTATTTGGATTAAATTAAAGTATTTGTTTTGTTTTGGCTTCGTCTTTTAAAATGGATTTATTGATTTTTACTTAAGTAACGACTTGGGTTAAGGTTGAAAACCCGGGGCGTTACAACAACATTTTTGTCTCTAGCTATACTTTGAGATTAGTTCAATATCAATCCATATCTATATACTTTAAATTGTCCAATTTTAGTTCTTCTACTTTCAAAGACACTCAAAAGTACATTTTATAAAATTGATAAAATAGAAACAATAATTTTAATGCAAAAAGGCAAACAAAATACAACACGTGGTGAATAGATTTCAAAATTTATAATAAAAATGCTAATAGAAAAAAAGTAGCAATTGAGATTAAGTTTAAGATTTAATGAAAATATCATAGAAATTAAATTTAAGATTTAATGAAAATACAATGTCCAATTGGAGAACTAAAGGCATTAAAACGACACAGTTTAAAATATATCAAAGTAGGTACGAAAATAAAGTTTCAACTAGCATTTATATTTTTAATATTTTTAGTTGGTTTCATTCAACTATTCTTTTATATATATATATATATATATATATATATATATATATATATAAAGTAATTAAAAGAAAAGAAAAAAAAACATCTTTTCGAGTACAACCATGTCTTTGATTTATATTTAAAACAATAAAGTGTAGGATGAAGGATTAAATTAAGTATTTAATTCTTGAATCAAAGTTTATGTCAATTACTTTAAAGAAAAAGAGCATTGGAAAACCGAATGTCCTAGGCTAAAAGTGTATCAAGAAAAGAAGGAAAAGAGTGATAAGAAGGAAGCATTTGCCTCTATTGCACAACTTGAGGTTGATCCTGAAAAAGTTGAGATTTATTCTGAAGGAGACCTAGGTCTAGTTGTGAATCAAAATTCACAATTTGATAATGTGTCGGTTCTTGATTACGGGGCATCTTATCATACGTATTCAAATAGAGAATGGTTCTCCACGTATAAGCAAATAGATGGAGGAAATGTTAACATGGAAAATGGTGCTACGTGCAAGATAGTTGGAATCGACTCAGTCAAGATCATTCAAAGACAAGCTAATCTTTCTCATATAAATTCAAAACCCTTACTTTCCGTCTAATTTTATGCAATTTAATGTCCTTGAGTCAAAATGAATTGACCCCCATCAGTTTACCTTCGAGCTCTAAATTATTTAACATATAAATCCAAGGGCTCTCTGTGTTCGGCTGGCACTACCACTACTACATTATTTTACTTGGATATAGTTAAATCATTTGGTCTTGATTTAAGCAACGAAACCCGTACGATCAAGAATATACCTTCTAAATCAACACCGCTTTAGGCTTCCCTTAAGACCACATAATGCCTTTTCAGGTTGAATCTTTCACGACAAGAACAACCAAAGAACAAACCACCAATATAGTCAAGATTATGTCTTGCTTTTCGAACAATGAACATACACAATTGTCTGTTGAAACTCGATAAACGATCTCACATAACATGTGACAACCTTATCAAAGGATACTTCTTAAGCTTAAATAGTACTACGGAAAGATAAAATCCCAAAATAAAATAGGCAAATCATCAATAAGGAAGGCAACCCAGAGAGAATAAAAGGAATAATATTTCAAATAAGGAAAAGGATATTATACAGAGATAACATATTGTGTAACATCCTCTACGACATATTCTGTAACGTCCCGAGTTTTCAACCTTAACCCGAGGTCGTTACTTAAGTAAAAATTATTAAATCCATATTAAAAGACGAAGACAAAGCGAAACAAATATTTTAATTAAAACCAAGTAAAGTAACAAAGGGTTTCCAAACGTTTAAATCAAACAAATAATGAAAAAGATAAGAAAAGAACCTAGACGGGATCCCTAAAATAGTTTTCTAACCAAAGTCATTACAATTAAAACCAACAAGAGTTTAATAAGAAAGAAAACAAATGCCAAAATAACCGTGCGGAAGCAAAAATGTCTACTGGTTCCCCTTGATATGGTCACTGATTCGACTTGTCCCTCGCCGGTCCATTCTTACCTTTGCCTGAAATAAAACATAGAAAGGAATGAGTAAAAAATATACCAAGTAAGGAACCCACTACTAATTCCATTAGGTGACCGTTAACTCTCTCTAATAACCCGTACTTACGACAGACAGTCAATTGGTTTAGTAGGAACGATCATGTCGGAGCAATACGCCACACATGCTTGCTAACCGACCATGCCAGGACAATACGCCACACAGGCTTGTCCGATCAGAGCAATACGCCACACAGGCTTGCTAACTGACCCTATCGAAACAATACGCCACACATGCTTGTTAACCAACCCTCGCAACAATATGCCACACAGGCTTGCCACACTGTTCCCACCACCAAGTACAAGTCATTAGGTAAAGTTAACAGACACCATATCCAACAATCAATTCAGATACACAAAGTGATCACAACATTTAATCCTCAAACATCAGATAACACTATAAAACTCATAACAGGCCATGCACATTCCAAACATCAAATATACAAGAACCCGAAGTTAATACCACAGTACGGACAAAAATAATCATCGTCCAGCCCTTATTCGCCAAAGGCATGGATTCAGTAGAAGTATTCCTTACCTCAAGTATTAGAGTTTTCCTTACTCGAACTAGCCTCCAAATCGACCCTAAACATACGAACATCACTTAATAAACCTTCTCCAAGAGAAATATTAATTCTATTCGTTAAGTAATCAAACCAAACTTACCAACAAACCAACAACGAGCAGTGGCAGCGGAGACAGGAAGTGACAGAACACAACTCGACTCAGCGGCTCGACTTGGCGACTTGGCGGCTTGGCTCGGTGGCTCCGCTCGGGAGAAGTAGATCTGGCGCGGCGCACGTTGCAGTTGACGTGGCTTGCAGATCTGGGCGGGCGGAGCTTCCTCGGACTGGGCGGATGGAGGTCGACTGGCGCAGCTGAGACTGTTGGAAAACAGATCTGGGTTGTGCGGCGCGCGGCTGAAACGAATGGTTGGGCGCTCGAGAGGTTCGGATGGTGCGTCGATCGGCTTGGAGCGAGGCGAAGCGAGCTCGACGGTGAGGGAGGGTGGCTGAGCGCGGCACGAACGCGCGAGGTGAGCGGCGTCGTAGGGGCTTGCGGCTGGCGATGGACTTCGGCGCGACGCGAGGTGAGGAGAGCGACTGCGAGCGGAGTGGCTGTTTGGTTGCACAGAAGGTGAAGCGGCTGCGAGCGGAGTGGGGGCGCGTGCGGCGAGCGGCTCGAGCGTGGAGTTCGGCGTGAGGCTTGGCGTGGTTGCGAGGAGGATCGGCGCGTTGACGTTGTGGGTTGTCCGACGTGGCTGCGGCGGCGAGGCTTGACAGCGGCGATGACGACGGCTAGGGCGGCGGCTAGGGTTTGATGGTGAAGATGGAGAAGAAGATGCAACAAGAACCCTAATTTACTCAATACTTTAAGAGAGAAAGAAATAATAAAATAATATAATATATATTATTTTATTTCATTTTCCTTTTATTTTCTTCCACAAATAAATTTCCCTTCTCTTTCCTCTTTTAATCCAAATTTTCTCTCTCTCTTCTCATTAATTCTCCTTTCTTTTCTCCAATCACAAACAAACCAACCACCACCAATACAATTTACCCCAAAAATTAAACTAACTTAAACATCCCAAAATTACAACTTTACCAACATTTAATAAGGTAATTAATAATAAAAAATATTACAAATTACCTTAATAAAATTTGGGATATTACATATTCTGAGATACAACACCAAGTTGATAAATTTATGGAAAGATTTGAATTATTATTAGTTAAATTCCAGAAATAAAAAAAGATGAACTTTTTTTGAAAAACTATTCTTTTAGATCTTATTGGGTAATTATTTTGTTTTTAAATTTATGTTTATTATGCATGTTTTTCCCTTAGTTTCCTTACCATGGTTTTCACTATCCTTAAATATTTGAATTCTCAACCTTTCAAAACAAAAACTATTTTTCGAAGTTTTCAAAACATGACTTGGTTTTTGAACACATTAGTAAAACATAGACAACATAAAATAAAAGTTAAGGAGTGAAAGTAGGGTTGAAGTTTAGTTTTCAAAAACTAAAAATCAAAACCCAACAATCAAGACATTGTTTGGTAACTACTTAATTTTTTTGAAAATTAAGTTTACTTTCTCTCCATAGCTTACAATTATCTCAATATAAAGTTAAAAAAACTCAAAAATGATTTTTTCCATCCCATACTACTAGAGGTTGAAAAATTTTAGGTAACTGCAATGAGTAGCACTTTTATGACTAATAATTAAGTGGTAACCTCTATTGCTCTTAGACTCTTATTAGGGATATGGTTTATCATTCATAAAATTTAAACATCTACATGTAAATTCTTTTGCATGACACTACATCTACAAATATCTTTGGTCTCGTTGCTATATTTGCAACTATTCTACAAGTTTTCCACATACTCTTTTAATTTATTGTGTGCAATGTTAATAAACTTTCAAGGGAAAACTGTAGTAGGTGACAATTTGAGTTTAGGGTTTTGCAAGCTTGTCCCACACTATTCTCATTTTGTAGATATGACAAAAAAACAAGTCCAACTCAAGTACACCTGTTAATCTGATGACACTTGATACACTCGATACACATATTTATATACATAAATGTTGAAAATAACAAAATATTAGGGTTTTTTAGATTAATGAAAATTAACTAAATATGTCTAATGTCATTTGGGTAAATAAAGTATTGTGACATTTTTGTACATAAGTTGATATTTATCAACTTTAGGGCAAAAAAAAAAAAAAAAAAACGTAAAACACCTTATTAAAGGGCGTTTTGGGCGATGAGTGGATTATTATAGTCCTAGATTATTATAGTTGACTTATAATAGTTTGTATTTGAGACGTAGATTATTTTAGTTTAGGCTATAATATTATGTGTTTGTGGTTTATATTTTTACAAGTATATATGTATATATATCTTTCTTTTCCCAATCCTTTAACAAAAATTCAAATCTATTATCATATTAAATATTTTATATATCAAGTGTTGTCAAATGTATATCGGGTGTATCTATATATATATATATATATATATATATATATTATTTTTTTTTCCAATCTTTTATCATAAATTCAAATATTTGGTACATCAATTGTGTATCAAATGTGTACCAAGTATATATTAAGTGTATATTACGTGTATCATGTTTATATTAAGTCTATCAAGTGTCTATTAAAAGAGTATCAAACGTATAAGTACATAGCACAAGTGTATCAAGTGTGCCAAACTCGATATATCAAGTGTATATTAGTAGTGTATCAAGTATACCACGTGAGTTGAATTTTTTTGTTCATTTTTACAAAACTAAATAAGTTTGTGCTATGTGTCTAATTTTTTAAACTTATTTTGCTAAACATACAAGAAGTCCAAATTTAAAATTAACATGGGTCTACAAAATATGAAGGTCTATAGTGCGACGAGATGGAGTATGATACTGATCTCCCACTCGGTAGTACTAGAAAATCTACCACTTTACTTAAGGTTCCATTCCATTTTAGACTATGTTTTTACAACTTTAAAATCTAATTTTCAAAATCTATTCTTTTATCAAAAATTGGATAGATAATTTTAACAAATCTTCACGCAAGAAAAGATACAGGTGAATTTAATTTGATAATTTACAAAAGAAATGTTTAACATATACTTTATTAATAAAAAAATCCACAATAAAATAAGGAGGACTAAACTATATGGATTAGATTTGTAAGTTTAAGATGAGATGAACTCAAAATACAAATTATAAAAATAATATTTTAACCAAAAAAAAGTAATAATAATGATAAGCCTCAAAACAAATCCCAATAAAACCAAACTGAGTATCTTCTGTTGTCCACTGCAAAGCACAATGATAGAACACAAGAATATTACAGCCAGAATTCATCTCTTTTTATCATTCTTTAATCAAAATCTATAATGTTTTTTTTTTGTTCATAAAATCATACTCCATCTTCCTCTTCATTCTAAATATAGAATCACCAGATGTCAAATTTTTGTTAATCAAAAGAACGAGTCTCTCTCCCCTCTCTCTCTGTTTCTCTCTCTAGATTATGTGTTCGATGCCAATATCCAAGCATTGAAATTTTTCTGATTGGATTACACATTTAGAAACAAATTTTGTTGGTTATTGAAATTTTAATGGTCTCTAAAAAATATTAAACAAAAACCAACAAAGAATCAATGTTTATCATCAGTTTATAGACATGACCGTTTGTTCTGTTTTCATAAATTTTGGTAAACGAATGGATCAACTCTCTTTCCCCTTTCTTTTGAATCCTTCTTTTTCACCATTTTCTTAACCACAAATTCAAAAACTGAAGAACAACAAAACCAAAACCAAAAACCATGTTACACAGAGTGAGAGAGAAAAAAAAGAAACAAACAGAAAGAGATTTAGTATTGTGGATTACAATTCACATTCATTCTTTCATTCATTGATTCATTTCCATTTATCTTCATCTGAGTTTCTTTCAAATCCATCAAATTTCAATCTTTTCTTACAAAATCCAATTTTGAATCGAAATTCCCATCTGGGTATTGCAGATTTTCTTGTCTTTTCTATTCCATTATGAGCAGAGAGAGTGGAGTTTTGAAGGCATGGGAAGCCACGGTACGCAAAACACAAGCGGCCAAGAAACGAGCTCACAGCATATTTGGCACGACGTCGGTAGCTCATGCCGACGATGGCGACATTGATGGCGGCGAAGTAATAGAATCAGAATTGAATTCGGGCGAGGTTTATCACGCCGATAGAATCCTCCCCAATGGTGACTATTACACAGGCCAATGGTGCGATAGCTTCCCTCATGGACAAGGAAAATACCTATGGACTGATGGTTGTATGTACGTTGGTGAATGGAGCAAAGGCAAGACAATGGGGCGAGGCCGGTTCAGTTGGCCTTCAGGAGCCACTTATGAAGGTGAATTCAAGAGTGGTTATATGGATGGAAATGGTACTTACACAGGTTCAAATGGTGATACTTATAAAGGGAATTGGGTTATGAATTTGAAACATGGACATGGAGTTAAAAGCTTCTCAAATGGGGATTGTTATGATGGGGAATGGAGGAGAGGATTACAAGAAGGGCATGGGAGATATCAATGGAAAAATGGGAATCATTATGTTGGTGAATGGAAAAATGGGGAGATTTGTGGGAAAGGGAGTTTTGTTTGGAGTAATGGGAATAGATATGAAGGGAATTGGGAGACTGGTTTGCCTAGAGGGAATGGGACCTTCAAATGGCCTGATGGGAGTTTCTATGTGGGATATTGGAGTAAAGATCCACAAGAACAAAATGGGAGTTATTACCCTTCTGGTTCATCTGGGAATGTGCATTGGGATCCTCAAGATGTGTATAATGTTGATTTTAGTGATTGCAAGATCTGTCTTGGAGAGAAGGTTTCAATTTTGCCGTCGCAGAAGAAGTTGGCGGTGTGGAGATCATCGAAAGGGGAGGATGGAGTGAAGCCGAGGAGGATGTCGGTTGATGGTAGGGTGAGTGTTGATGTTGAGAAGCCGTTAGATAGAATGCAGATGTGGGGAGGTGGGGATATGGATGAGTATGTGGCGGGGTGTTGTAGCGAGAGGACGTCGTCAGTCGGAGGAGGAGGTGGAGGTGGTCGAGGGGATGTGGCTGATTATATGTTGGGGCTGAATTTGGATAAGGAGGGACTTGGGATGCCAATGAAAATGCCAAGATCTTCCAAGAGACAAGGAGAGACAATCTGCAAAGGGCACAAGAACTATGATCTAATGCTCAATTTGCAGCTTGGGATTAGGTAGTTTGATGATTTCTCTTCTTTGTGATCTCTTAACACAATCATTATTGCTAATATCTTTTCTTTCTGTTATGACTTATTGATATAATAGAGTAAGCATTGTATTTTCCCTTTTCTGTTTTCTGTACATTATGATTGTTTTCTTTAACCATTAGTATCTATCTGTGAGGAATTGAACAGACATTCGGTAGGAAGACCGGCCCCGACAGCTTCGCTCGACTTGAAGCCTTCGGCTTTCGATCCCAAGGAAAAAGTTTGGACCAAATTTCCTCCAGAAGGAAGCAAATACACTCCACCCCATCAGTCATGTGAGTTCAAATGGAAGGACTATTGCCCTTTAGTTTTCAGGTAAAATGCTAATTCCTTGATTTATAGCTTTGTTCCTCGAATTAGCTTCATTTATTAGCTCTGCTCTTTATAGTTTAGTACATTAGTTTGAGAATAGGATTGAAGAAAATGGGTTTAAGGAAAAGTTTGGTTTGCCGTCGGCATTTTTCCACGTTGTGTTCTTGGATAGGATGATGAAAAGAACGCTAATGGGATATGACTTCATGAAAACTTGTTAGTAGTATCATCCCAAATTACATAGCCTTGTTAATGGATTTATCATTCACCTACAGAACTCTAAGGAAATTGTTCAAGGTGGATCCAGCTGATTACATGCTATCAATCTGCGGGAACGATGCACTACGAGAACTTTCATCTCCTGGTAAAAGTGGTAGCTTTTTCTACTTGACCAATGACGACCG
Organism: Cucumis cinereus; assembly: GCA_037974625.1. Taxonomy (NCBI): domain Eukaryota; kingdom Viridiplantae; phylum Streptophyta; class Magnoliopsida; order Cucurbitales; family Cucurbitaceae; genus Cucumis; species Cucumis cinereus. The sequence continues at coordinate 8,760,496 of JBBPDJ010000023.1, read as the reverse complement.
ATATATGATCAAGACGATGAAGAAGTCAGAAGCCAAAGTGAGATCTTGTTTTCTTGCCTTATTCATTTTAAAACAATAAGAGATGCTGTAATTTCGGCCAACTTGGCATCATTCTCCAGGTTTTGATAAGAATGCTCTCTGCCTATTATAACCATGTGAGAGCCTTTGAGACCACTTTGGTGACCAAATTCTATGGTCTTCATTGTGTTAAACTAACCGGGCCGATCCAGAAGAAGGTAAACTGATATTTGTTGCAACCAGAGCTTTATTGATAATGAGAAACTGCTTCGACCAAAATGTGTTTACTAAATTCTATGAATGATTTATGTGTTTTAAAACATAGGTAAGGTTCATCATTATGGGAAACCTTTTCTGCTCAGAGTATTCCATTCATCGACGATTCGACTTGAAAGGGTCGATTCTTGGACGCACGACAGATAAGCCTGAGAGTGAGATTGATGAAACAACCATCCTTAAGGATCTCGATCTTAACTTTGTATTTCGACTTCAGAAATCATGGTTTCAAGAGTTTTGCAGGTGAAAACTATGCAATGATCCCATGCTTAAGAAGTTATTTATGTTTCTTGTCATCTCAACTAGCAATATAACTTGATAAACTAGTTTCATATTTGTTTTGTCTCCTTTGATGTTTATTTATCATCTTTCATTCAGGCAAATCGATCGGGACTGTGAGTTTCTCGAACAGGAAAGAATCATGGATTATAGTCTTCTTGTTGGTCTTCACTTCAGGGAAACTTCAGCTGCTGGTGATTTGATACCTTCCGGAGCTCGCACTCCGATAGGTTGTTTGATCTTTCTTTCCCTCCATCAATCATTGTCTAGAATAGTCTTTCTATCTCGAACCAAATGATGAAATGTATCTCTTTCAGGTGGGCCCGATAACGAAGCAGGTCCTCGTCTGTCGAGAGTCGACTTGGATCAACTCTTCCTAGATCCATCCAGGTGAAATCCTTGTTGATTGGGAACATTCATCACTCTTCTTTTTCAATCAAGTGTTTGTACAAAGCATTTCATTATAACTTTGTATAAAATTGTTTCGGCTAAAGTGATCGACAATTTTGTTTCATCTTAAAAGCTTTCCTATGCTCCATTTTTTGTTCTGATAAAAAAAAATGGTTACATATATGAAATTGCAGATGGTCAAGTATCAAATTAGGTGTAAACATGCCTGCTCGAGTCGAACGAACAGTGAGAAGAAGCGACTGCGAGTTTCAACTGGTTGGAGAACCAACGGGGGAATATTATGATGTGGTTATGTTCTTTGGTGTCATTGACATACTTCAAGATTATGACATTAGCAAGAAACTTGAGCATGCCTACAAGTCCATTCAGTACGATCCAACTTCGATATCAGCTGTCGATCCAAAGCAATACTCGAAGCGGTTTCGTGACTTCATATTTAACATCTTTGCAGAAGACGAGACAAACTTTGAATGAAAACAAGTCTCTCAACTTACGAACTACTTGTTGAGGAAGGTATTTAAGTTTTAGCCGGGTCGAAAGCTGGAAGTGAAGCTAGTCCGTTGCTTGGTTACATTCTTTCATTTGTTTTATATATAGAAGCAGATCATATATATTCATATGTTATTTAGTAAATGAGATGAAAAATGAAGCACTAGAATTCTGTTTATGTAACCATTTCTGTAGTTTTCATAATTACAATTACACAGAGAAAGGTAGTCATTGATAATTGAATACACTTTTGATATCAATTTGCAATTGTATATAGAATCTCTTCTTTCTCTATGTCTTAATGCTTTACAAAACATATGATATGCATTTTTTTTTCCATTTTTGGGGTTTTATCATTGGATGATCAAGTATATGTTGGACACAAAATGGCATGTAGATTTTTAAGTGTATTTTACAAGGTAAAAAATATATTATAGGTTCTTGTAAAGTAAATCTTGCAATCTGTACCATTATGTTTTAACAAAGGCAATATGTATAATTGGGGATGCCTTAGTGTAGTTTGAACTCTCCAAAAAAAAAAAAAAAAAAAAAAAAAATTTTGCTCAATAGGAGGATGTGTGCTCTTAGTGGATAAATTGAAGACACATTACGGTATCCAAAACCACAATAATATCATTATTTATTCAGTGTGCGGTTGCTATGGAAGTTAGGGTGGTTGCTCATTTGTGATTCAACTGTGCATATTTTAAGTGTAAGCCGAACTTTCGTTCTATTTTCCAAGTTGTGTTAGAATTTACTGTTGCACTTGGATGATGAAGGTTTCTTGAAAGAATTTTTGTGAATTTATGGTTACAAGTATGTGGATGAATGGTGATACTATTTTCCGTTTACCTATATGATAAAAGTTACTATAGGTAACAAGGAATTAATTAGAAACCAAGGGCGGTGTTGTTAAGAAATGACTAAGCAATTAAGTGGTAAAGGAAAATCAAGCAAATTTATTTGAAGTTATTTAAGTAAAAAGAAATTTATTTAAGGGTTAATGGTAAATATTGTTAGTGAGAAAAGAGGGAGGATAAATGTTTTGTTGTGATTGGTCAATAGAAAGGTTTTGGTGAGTTTTGTTTTGTTAAAAGAAGGAGGGTTTGAGAACTCTTCATCACGATCGAAACTCCATCCTTCCTTCAGCCATTTCACAGACAGAGAGTTGTTGGAGAAGAAGGTTAGATGTTGGAGAACTTGGAGTAAATTAAAGTGATCAAGTGGAGGAGAATTGAAAGCTTTGCAGATACTCGGGCAATACTGAAGCAGCCTGGTGTTGTGAAGCTCCCAAATTGTAGAAAACAAATTAGAAGCTGCAAATTTGAGGTTAGTAAGATACAAGGCTTATCTACAACTTTCATGAAGGATGTTAGAGCTAATTCATTGGGAACGTTTTGTTCTGCAGGAAATTATTGAGTCTGAGTAAGGGTGCTTTCGAGTTAGAATTTGATCTCTCCAAGGAATTTATAAGCTCCAAATTCTCAGGTACGTTTTTTAAGATGTTCCTTATGAGTTTTATGAAAGAAATTTGAAGTGATTTGGTTAAGAATTGATTAAGCTAGACATGTTTATTTGTGTGTTGGTTGCTTTCAAAATATAGGGGAAGTTCACATCAATAGAACGCCCATGAGTAACCATTTGTGCAATCCAGCATGCCTTTGTGCATGAGTTGCTGCCCACTCAGCATATCAATGACACTTTTAAAGCCCAATCATGTGCCAACTACAATTTATTATATCATATTGACCCGATTTTGAGTTCTTTGAAGACGAACAACGATAAGAGAAGCCTAGAAATCAAAGGATCAAAGTCGTATTAGTGAGTGACAAATGAAATAGAATTCTTAAAGAAAGTTTTGAGAAACAAAGCATGTTTACTAATGAGTTCTTTTAACTCTTTTCAAATATGAATTTGATACATATTTAGTAAGCATGAGAAAAGTTTGAGAAAAGTTAAGCATTGAGCTCCTTACAAAGTCTGAGAAAAGTTAAGCATTTGGTTTATTACAAAGTTTGAGATTTAAGATAAGTATTTAAGCAAAGCATGTTTGAAAGATTCTATTATATACGGGAATTTCATTAAAAACATGACTGACTTATTTGAGCCTGAGGCCAGTATATTATATGTACACACAAAAGTATTTCGTTGTTGGTGTTGAGTTTACTCCACGACAACGATGTTATCGGGAGTGTTGGGCGTGCCCCACTACGACAAAGACATTGGAAGTACTTGACGTGTCCTACTACAACGTAGAAAAGAGACGAGTAAAGATAAGTCATGCAAGTATTTTTCAATGTCTATTTTTTTGCTAAGATTCCTCACTATATTGTTTCCATTGTATGTTTACTTAAGATAGTCACTCACTGAGCTTTAGGTGAAGATCGTGATCCTAAAGCTTGACATATTGCTCCTAGTCTGCTGTCGAGTCTTAGAATTTTGTTGTATGTCATAAACTCTGAACATGCATTATGGTCTGTATTTAGTAACGTGTGAAGATTGAGACATCAGTAGATGTATGTAGAGTTATGTATATATTGTTTTAAGTTTTTCATTTGAGTAAGTTAAATTGTTATAGGCAGGGTGGTTGTGTTAAGTTGTATCTAAGTATTATATATGTTTCTTGAGATATTTTAATGAGTTAAGTGCTTACTGACTTCACGCCATCTCTTAGACTTAGAGAAAAGAATCTGGGGGAGGGTGTGACATTAAGGACGCTTAGTCCTCTCATTAAGGTTTTGGCTGTTCAGTTTGTCTTAAAAGCAACATTTGTATTGTCTTGTTCTAGTTGTTTCGACTTATGTTAGAAGAAGGGAACGTTACATGTATGAGAGACATACTCCATTCTCCTTGCAATTGTGTATTGTCATTTGTTGAGAAGGGATTCTCTAAACTTAGGGGGAGCCTAAATTTATAAACAAGATATTAACGGTTTCAAATAAATTTATCACTATACTAACGATAAAGATATTTTTAATTATTTAGAGTTATTTTTGGAATGAGATATTAACGATTTCAGCTCATATACTTTTTGTGAGAGTAGTTTTTATTTTATTTTTGTTAAGTTTAAAGGTATTTTTTAGACTTTTTCAATAATTTAGGGATATTTTTTAAACAAAACTTTAATGGTTTCCATAAAAAATTAAGGGTAGAGGTATTTTTTAACCCTTTTTTTTTGAAACTTTGAGGATATTTTTGAAACTTCTAAAAGTTTAGAGGTATTTTTTACACGAAAAGCAAAGTTGAGGGGTATTTTTTATATTTAGCCAATTTTCAAGTTAAAAAATATTTTTGAAATAAAGTACAAAATTCAAAAGTAATTTTCTTTAATTTAGCCATATTTAAACTTATTTTAAATATGAATGAAATTTAATACTATTCATTAAGATAATTTCTCATATGAAACTTAGAAATTAAGAGGGTATATTTAAAAATAAAAAAATTGCAGTGCATACCGATTCAAGAATAGGGTGTTGCAACATGTCTCCTAAGTGTTTTAGATTTTGCAAATATGACCAAATTTTAATTTTGATATTTTTTTTGTTGTTATTAAAATGATTTCCATGACTATCTTGTTGCTATCTTGTTCTCTATTAATAAAGAAACTAATCCCAAGCCCAAATTGCGAAAATAGGAATGAAACGTGATGGGTGGAAAAATGACTCGTCTAAGATCTTTTCCAACCCAAGAAATAAATTTATAATACAGATGAATACAACCTATACTATTGGGTAATACAAGTAACAATACCAGGTCAATTCATTGTGGTTATATGTAAGACTTCCTTTTCAGCGACTTCCTCTTTAGTTTCACCCTAGACCCCTCTAAGTTTAAGATCCCCTCATTTCCACAATAATGCTTCTTCAAGCTTCCCTCAATATAAAAAACTTAGGCTCCCTTTACCTTCACCATATTTAGGCTTCCCCCTAAATACTATATCAAATGAACAATCTATCTTGAGATCTACAATGCTAGAAAACTCAACCTCAACGAGGAATACAAAGATACCCAATAATAATACATGAAAGTTGAGGCTTAAACAATCTTTAAGCTCAAAACAGTCAATGTCCAAATTTTGATACTGAGGCAAGTAGCCCTAAAAATTAAAAACATCCTTATATAAATACGACTAACTTTGAGAATATCTTTTAGAAGAGAATAAATATTTTCAAAAAGAAATAACGAAGACATATATGAAATTCTGCAAATCACGCCGGCAGGTATAGAAAAGATATTTCGTAGAATTTGCATCTCGTCACGTAGCATTGTTCTTGAAAAAGGACACAATGTTCTTAACAATGTCTTTGACATGTTGCTCCAGTTTTGCTTGAATATAAAATAAGACAACCACATTGGAGTCCCAAAATAAAATAAGCCAATGACACTTTTGTAACAATCTCTCCTTTTGGCTATTTTTGAAGGCAAAACAAACCAACAAATAAAGCACAACAATGAAAGAAAACAAAAGCAGACAATAGCAACGCTCACAACCACAAACCAAAGAAAGTTAAACCATATTACAACAACCACACTCATTCTTCCCCTTTTGTTTAACTTACAAAAAATAGCCAAAGTCAACAACAAGATGACCATCACCTGTAAAAAAAGATAACCAAATTGTCTTGAATCCTCTGATCCAGCACCAGAAAAGAACAAATTACTCATTAATGCACAAAACATACGACACATGCACAGAGCCTTTAGCCAAAGAGCTCCACAGGATGCATTTTCCAACAGAGGGAGCTTTATACTACACATAAAAAATGTCAGCAGACAAAAAGGAACCCTCGTCAACCAATGAAGACATGTTCGAACAGTGTCAAACACAAGATGTCATTAAAATATTGTTAGCACATACTGCTAGACCTTTTATTAAGCAGGTGTACAGAAGGAAGGGTAAGAAAGGAACTAATGGTAAAAAGCAGGGGTAAAGTAGTGAATCTGACCCTCGTAGCTGAGAATGGTTTGGGTAGTAGTATATATATCTTTTCTGTTTTTAGGGTTGGTTATCTGGAATTTTGTACCTGGGCTACAGAGAGTGCAACCCTCTTACTTGGCTGTTTGGTGAACTTGTCTTTTGAGTATCAAGAGTGACTGTAAAGGAGGGAATATTTAGTTGGAAAACTCTCCATATATATATATATATAAAACAGTTACTATATTAGTGTTCTTGTGTTGTCTCTGTTTTTAAGTTTTCTATAGGTACCAAAGGGCATAACAGTGGTATCAGAGTCGTTCGAAAGCTGGGTAGGTGGAGAAAAATGACGCAAAAACAGTTTGAAGAGAGAATTACGGCAACAGAGGCCGACATTAGCGTAAAAAAAATGAGTTGAGTCGAATACCAATATTAGAGAAGACGATGGAGAAAATGCATACCATGCTCGTGGATATGTATGAAGAAAGGAGAAGCCCTATTCTCACGTAAAAAATCACGAGTGTGAGCACGGGAAAATGGAAAATGAGAAATGAAGAGTTTCTGGATGGAGGAGAAGGCAGGAGAAGGCGTAGACAAGGGAGAATCATCACAAATTCTCGAAACGGGTACCGGCTAGGATATGATCAAGTTTAAGAAATTGGAGATGCCAGTGTTCAACGGAAAGGATCCGAACGGATGGTTTTATCGCACGAAGCATTATTTCTAGTTACATTTGCTAAACTTAAAAGAGAAATTGTAGATCGTCGTCGTGAGTTTGGAAAGAAGAGCGCTCAGTTGGTTCAGATGGGCCGAAAATCGCAAGAAATTTAAATCATGGTCGGAGTTGAAATTATGGATGTATAATCGCTTCCGCTGTCGACTCCAAGGAACATAGTGCGCTAGGTTTTCGGCCATTAAACAGGAAGGGAAGGTGGCAGATTACCTTCAATGCTTTGAGGAGCTGGCGGCGCCTCTTCCAGAGGTGGCTGAGGATATCTTGGTCAATACGTTCACGAACGGTCTAGATTCAGTTATACAGACCGGGGTTTTTGCAATGAGAGTTGTGGGCCTGGAAGAGATGATGGACGCGACCCAGTGAGCGGAGGAGAAGATTGAGATGGCCCGCTCGACGGCTAGCCCATTTGAAAAAGACGGGAAAGTAAACCCTAAAGGCCCAAACCAGAGCCCCGAAAACCCAGTGACCCGGATAGTCACATTGGGAGAGAAAGTAAATACGCAGGGAACCCACGCCAACCCTAATATGAATATGGTCGTGAACCAATCTTCCCAGCGACGAGAGAATCCGTGGTGTCGGTGGAAGGATTCGGAGCTCCAAGCGCATCGAGATAAGGGGTTATGCTATCGTTGTGATGAACCGTTCAGCAAGGGGCATCATTGTAAGAACCGAGAATTGCGTTTGTGTGCAGTCGCGGATGAATTGAAGGACGTAGAGATGGAAGACGCTCCTATAAAAAATCAAGTTATGGAAGTGAGCCCAGTGGTGGAATTATCCATAAATTCGGTTGTTGGCCTTTTTACTTCGGGCACATTCAAAGTGAAAGAAACGATAGAAAATCAAGAGGTAATTATTATGGTCGACTGCGGTGCAACTCACAATTTATTTCTCTTCGGCTAGTAGGGAAACTCAACATTCACATGGCAAAAACCTCTCATTATGGTGTCATCATGGGCTCGGGTAAGGCAGTGCAAGGAAGGGGAATTTATAAAGCTGTGACGGTAGGATTGCCGGTGATGACTATCGTGGAAGATTTCCTTCCACTCGAATTGGGGAATATAGACTTAGTGCTGGAAATGTAGTGTTGAGGAAATATGGAGCAATGACTGTGGATTGGAGGGAGTTGACTATGACCTTCATAGTGGGAGAGAACAAGGTAATCTTGAGAGGCGACCCCATCCTTAGCACGAATGGAGGTGACTTTAAAAATGTTGGGTAAGTCATGGCAGTCTGAAGACCAGGGATTCTTGATTGATTTTAGGGCCATGGGGATTCCGAGAATTGAGTGTAACCGATACAGAGAGGGAATATCAGCCAGAGATTGAATTGTTGCAGAGGGAATATGAGGATATATTGAATCGGACGGACTTCCTCCGTTACGCTCAATTGACCATCGAATTCAATTGAAGGAAGGGATGAACCCCATAAACATTCGACCATATAGAGAGGGAATATCCGCCCCAGCTATAGCCCCTTTTCGAGCCCTATCATTTTAGTAAAAAAGAAGGATGGGAGTTGGCATTTCTGCGTAGATTACTGGGCGGTGAATAAGGCTACCGTGCTGAACAAATTTTCGATACCAATGATTGATGAATTATTAGATGAGCTGAATGGAGCGTGTGTGTTTTTGAAAATAGATCTTAAATCCGGATACCACCAAATAAAGGTTCGGGAGGAAGATATTCACAAGACAACTTTCAGAACTCATGATAGGCATTACGAATTCCTTGTGATGCATTTTGGTCTGAAGAACGCGTCGGCAACCTTCCAAGCACTTATGAATCAGGTTTTTCGTCCTTATTTACGAAAATTTATATTGGTTTTCTTTGACGACATTCTAATTTACAGTAGTGATTTGGGGGCCCATGTGGAACATCTTACTCTTGTCTTTCAAATTTTGAAGGAACACCAATTAGTCGCCAACAAGAAGAAATGTCAGTTTGCTAGATCCAGAATTGAGTACTTGGGGCATTGGGTCTCAGCCTGTGGAGTAGAAGCGGATCAAGAGAAGATCCAAGCAATGGTGAACTGGCCGGCACTGTGAAACATCAAGGAATTGAGGGGATTCCTTGGGCTGACTGGATATTAACGGAGATTTGTGGCTAACTACAGAACCATAGCAACTCCATTAACACGTCTCACAAAAGAGGATGCTTTCCGATGGTTGGAGGAAGCCACGACAACCTTTGATAAGTTAAGAAAGGCAATGGTGACCTTACCCGTACTCGCCCTTCCAGATTTCTCCATGCCTTTCGAAATCGAGAGGGATGCTTCGGGTTTCGGCTTGGGGGCGGTACTATCTCAAAATAGAAAGCCTATTGCTTATTTTAGTTAGAAGCTTTCAGAAGGTAATCGGGAACGGTTCGTATATGAGCAGAAATTAATGGCCATAGTATTATCGATTAAGAAGTGGCGACACTACTTGTTTGGACACAAATGTACCGTGTACACTGATCAAAAAGCATTGCGGCACATACTAGAACAACGTGAGATTCCTCCTGGGGTGAAAAATGGATGACTAAGCTGATGGGGTACGACTTTGAAATTTTATATCGGTTCGGTCCGAAAAATAAAGCTGCTGATGCGTTATCCGGCAGACCCGAAGATGCCCAGCTGCACATGATCACAGTAACCACAGTCTTAGACATAGAGAGGATTGCAAAGGAAATTCAAGAGGATCCAAAATTAAAAGGAATTTTTGATGGGTTGTTGAGTGACCCAAAAAGCAGTCTCTATTACTCGATTCGGCAAGGCAAATTGTTCTATAGAGGCAGATTGGTCCTCCCAAAAAATTCTACCTTGATCCCAACCATTCTACACATGTTCCATGACTCAGTGATTGGTGGGCATTCGGGTCATCTACAAACATATAAGAGGGTAGCAACCGAACTATTTTGGGAAGGAATGGAAAACGATGTTCGAAAATATGTGGAGAGTTGCGCGACATGCCAACGTAACAAAACCCATGCTTTATCGCACGCCAGATTGTTGCAACCCCTTTCTATCCCGAATCAAGTATGGGAGGATATATCCATGGATTTTGTGGAGGGATTACCACGCTCTAAGAACTTCGACACGGTGCTGGTGGTAGTTGACCGTTTGAGTAAATACGCTCACTTCATTCAGTTGGGACACCCATCTCGGCAAAAACAGTGGCTGCAACGTTCATTAAAGAGATTGTTTGACTTCATGGGTATCCCCGCTCCATTGTATCGAACCCTGACAGAGTATTTTTAAGTCATTTTTGGCAAGAATTATTCAAATTGCAAGGCACTCAATTGAAACGCAACACCGCTTATCATCCTCAAACTGACGGACAATCCGAGGTAGTCAACAAGTGTCTCAAAATGTATTTGTGATGCTTATGTGGGGAGAAACCCAAAACATGGAGCGAAAAATTGGCTTGGGCTGAAATGGGTATAATACTTCGTTTCACACATCGAGCCGCACATCCCCTTTTGCAGTGGTTTACGGAAGACAACCCCCACCTATCATTTCTCACAACAAGTCTGTGCAAACAACCAATAACTCCGTGGAACAACTCCTACAGAATCGAGACGAGATGCTAGCCACTCTTAAGTCTCACTTGATTCATGCTTAGGAATAAATGAAGAAATTTGCGGATGTACATCGAAGGGACGTAGTGTATGAGATAGGAGACTGGGTTTATTTGAAGATCCAACCATACCGGCAGCAGTCTTTGGCCAAGAAACGTTGTGAAAAATTATCACCCAAGTTTTTAGTCCTAATGAGGTTTTGGGACGTGTTGGAGAAGTTGCTTATCTCTTTGATTTGCCCGCTTGAGCAAAGATTCACCCCGTTTTCCATGTGTCACAACTGAAGAAGGCAGTAGGTGAGAAACAGTGTGTACAGTCGGATATATCCTTATTGAACGACTAGATGGAATGGGTGTTAGAGCCGAACAAGGTGACACAAACAAGGTGGAATGCAGCAGAAGGGGATTGGGAATGTTTGTTGCATTGGAAGAATCAACCACCACATGAGGCGACGTGGGAGGCATATGCGCTAATCAAGGATCAATTTCTCGATTTTCACCTTGAGAACAAGGTGATTCTTCTCAATAGAGGTATTGCTAGACCTTCTATTAGGCAGGCGTACGCAGGAGGGGTAAGAAAGGAACTAATGGTAAAAAACAGGGGTAAAGTAGTGAATCTGACCCTTGTAGCTGAGAATGGTTTGGGTAGTAGTATATATATATCTTTTCTGTTTTTAGGGTTGGTTATTTGGAATTTTGTGCATGGGTAATGAACTGTAGTTCATTAGGGAGAGTGCAGTCCTCTTATTTGGTTGTTTGGTGAATTTGTCTTTTGAGTATCAAGAGTGATTGTAAAAGAGGAAATATTTAGTTTGAAATCTCTCTCTCTCTATATATATATATAAGTTACTATATCAGTGTTTTTGTGTTGTCTCTGTTTTTAAGTTTTTTGTAGGTACTGAAGGGCATAACACACATAATTAATATTGAGAAGGACAACAACAACCCTACCTTTCTTCAGCCTATACTTATGACCATCTTCATTGAGCCCAATAACAAGCTCTCTAGAAGTATGACAAATAGGCAACATATATAATAAATCATCTCTTTTCCAAAAACTAATTCATACAAGGCTGAGAGAAGGCAAAGTAGAGAACTTACCAAGATAATTCTCAACATAAGACTACTCTGTTCAAACAAATTCTTGTGTAGACTTTGCATACTCAATATCTCAAGAGTTACGCCATAATATAACCATTTCATATGAAGAACAATATTTAAAACAACCTTCTGAAGCAACAATTCTTTTTCTAACAACATTATTTGGAATCATGACTTCAAGAATGCTTGTAATAGACAAAGCAAAATTTTTAACACCATACAATTGTCCAATCACAATACTCTCTTTACAAACAACAAGGTTTTTAGTCATAACAGTATGACTTTCCTTTCCATAGTGATGACATATCCATTTTCTTCTTCTATCATGATTTTTTTTATTTGGTTGCCAATCTGCTTTGATGTTCGACCTTGTGGTAAATTCATTTTATGTGACATGGATCTTGTTTCAGAAGATTTCTTCGACACACATTGAGTTTTAGAAGTACAACTAATACATGAAGTGGTAGACGACTCATTACTTGAAGACCTAATTCTTTTAAGATTTTCAGAGTCCCTTTCCACTGACAAAGCTTTGTCAAAATTAATTGTCCCTGAATTCAACACGCGAACAAATTTGATTGTAGCTTTCTGTTTAGATTTAAGTTGTTTATTCTCCCTTTTTTATTTGGAGATCATACTTAAAAGTCTATTATTGTCTAGAATCAAATTCTCTATTCTTTCTTTTTATACGCCTAAGACTGCAGAGTCTTCTAGCCAATTGTTATAAAGCTCTTTGTAGGAGTTACTGTTGGGTTGATTAACATCCTCAGAATCCCCATAACAACTATGAACACTTGTTTCAATACCACCTGCAACATCAAAAGTGACATCTGTTATAACACAAGTAAGAGCTTTCACATATTCATTTGAGTCACTGCTTTCTTCAAAATCTTCATCAAACAAGGTAATGACATAACTTTTGCTTTGTTTCTTAATGAAGTTTGGACATTCTACTTCAATGTGTCCAAATCCATCAGATTTCTGACATCAGAAATTTTGCTCTTTGACACCTTGAACAATGCAAGTTCCTTTGTCACTTTCTTTTTTCTTTTCAAGAAATCTCGAGAGCTCTGGATTAGGATTGATGATATTACCAATGTCATTGACATGAGAAGGAACATAGTTTCCTCGAGATACTGAACGTTTATCCCATCATTTGAGATCTTTGCTAAACATCTTTGCAAGAAGGGAAAATGATTCAATATGATTTTCATAAATTTCTTTGTTTTCTCTCTTAGAGCAATCATTGCTCGCAGAGGATTTTAGTGCAATTCCCTTGGACTTGTTCCAATTTTTATCTTAAAAGGTCATTTCAAAAGTTCAAAGTGACCTAAACAATTCATCAACTTTCATGGTGGCAATATCATGGGCCTATTCAATAGTTGTAACCTTCATGTCCAATCTTTTAGGTAAGAAGCATAAATTTTTTCGAACAACTTCTCTTCTGAGATTTTCTTGCGAAGAGCAAATGATTCATTTGTAATGTATAGAAGACGCGCGTTAAGCTCTACAATAATCTCATCATCAGGCATTCTCAAAGATTAGAAATTGGACATTAGCAACTGCAGTCTTGACATTTTCACCTTTGATGTTCCTTCATGAGCAACAAGTATATTCCATGTCTCTTTAGCTGAAACAAATGTATCGATCAATCTCAATATGTTCTTACCCATTCTATTGAAGATAACATTCAATTTTTTAGAGTTTTCAAACGAAGCTTCATCTGTTGCCACTATCTAATCTTTTTCTAGTTTGGGACTGAAAACTCCATCCTTATCAATAACTTGAAGAGGAGACCATCCAGCCACAATGGCCTTCCAAGTTTTCCTATTAACACATTGGAGAAAAGAAATCATCCGAGCTTTCGAGTATGAGTAGTTCGTTCCATCTAAAACAAGAGGAAAAGTAATTGACCTTTCTTGATCGACTCCATTGAGACTCAATGAACTAGCATCAACTCGCTCTAATACCAATTGCAAAAACATGTGGATCTAACACATAACATAATGTCAAGCACGATGTCACAAACAATATACACGACAAAAGGAAAATCACATAAACAACCAGGAATGTAAAGCACAGAGATTGATGACCCAGTTTGATGCGAAATCACCTACATCTGAGGGAGCAATGTGCCCGATGGAATGAAACTTCACGATATAAAGAGTTTAGCAAATTACAACGAAAGTAATTATTTGTAGATTCTCTTTTTAGTGACTCACATAGAGCTTCCTATTCAGTTTCAACTTAGGCTCTCCCTAAGTTTGAGATCCTCTCATTTTCATAATAATGCTTCTTTAAGCTTTGTGTGAGATTCCCTCAATACAAAAAGCTTAGGCTCCCTTAAGAGTGAGATCCTCTCACCTTCACAATATTTAGACTCCCCCTGAATACTATATCAAATGAACAATCTTTCTTGAGATCCATAATAACTATAGAAAACTCAACCTCAACGAGGAACACAAAGATACTCAATAACAATACATGAAAATTGAGGCTTAGACAACCATTAAACTCAAAACATTCAATGTACAAACTTTTCTGATGAGGCAATTAACCTTAAAAATGAAAAAGAATTATCATATAAATATGGCTAGCATTGAGAATATCTTTTAGGAGAGAATAAATATTCTCTACGAGAAAGAAGGAAGGAAGATACATAAATCTTCAAATCACGTCGGTAGAATTGGAAAAGATATTATGCAGAATCTGCATCCTGTCACGCAATTCTTGAAAAAGGACACAATGTTCTTGACAATGTCTTTGACATGTTGCACAACATGTTACTCCAGTTTTTCCTGAAATAAAATAGGTTAACCACACTATAGTTCTATAATAAAACCAACCAATCACACTACAGTAACAATTTGACTTAGAGGCACATCATCTGCAGTAGAATCATTATAAACATGTTGATCCTTAACAACATCCTCAAAACATTCACCTGCTTCAACATGACCACTTTCTACGATAGTTGAAGGATCAATTGTTTCATTGTTTTCAATATCAACAAGTTTCTCTACCTTGTTAGTGACTAAAGATGGATCATGATCACTTTGTCTAACGTTGGCATTGAGTCAACCACATTTTTCCTTTCAACAATAGGGTTAGCATCCAGACCACACTCACCAACAATTTGATCAATAAACGAAGATGGACTAACAACATTTGATTAGAGGAAGAGTCAACACAATAGTTACTAACATTAGATACAATAGACAAATTACTGTTTAACAATAAATCAACTTCACCAGTAATAGACCTAACTTTAGAAAGCCCTACATGATCAAACCTGGTAGATGAAGGGTTATCCACTCTCATGCATGGTTTTTAATTTCGTATTTCGACTCATAACATAATAATTTCGAGTAGATTATGAACAACTACTAGAAGGAGATGGATTCAAATAAGGTAAAATAAACTTACTTTCCTTGACTAAGTCGCTGTGACAAAAATTCGATCTTCCTTTTAACAGTAGTAGAAGCAGAGTACATTTGAAATTATTATTATTATTATTATTATTATTATTATTATTATTATTAGAGAAGATTGCACAAACCACCTTAAAAATTGATGATTGCTACAATTGCATCCTACACTTTTAATTTGATCAATCACTTCCTCTAAACTTTGTAAAGTGTTGCAATCAACGTCTTAGGTTAAATTTGAATGACTCACATATATGTAGTTAAAGGGCAAAATCGTTATAAGAAAAAAACCTTGTGTCTTTTTTCGATTTCTAGGATCCTTTTTTCTTTTCTTTTCTTTTTTTATGTGAAAGTTTTGTATGTGGCACAAATTTTCTTGGTTTTTTTGGGACAAAATACAATGTTGGTTTGAGCTTTAAGGTTAGTGTCTATTTAGTTTCTAAAGTTCCAAAAGATACACTTTAGTCGCCGACGTTTTGAAAATAGTTCTAAATGGTCTCTCAAGTCAATTTGACCATTTGTTGACTAATGAAAAAATGACATGACACGTTGAAGTTTAAAATTTAAATAAGGTGGAAAAGGTTGGAGTAATAATTTTTATGTTAATGTTTTTTCATATTAGAAGTTAGATAATCTAATAATTTTATTTTAATGTTTTCATGTTATTGTCTTTTCAAAAAAAAAAAAAAAATTCAATCTAGTTTAAAGAGAGAAAAGTTCTCTAGTTATTAAATTATTGAATAAGTATGTTAATATCCCACTATTATAATGTATATAATGCAATAGTTTTTATTCTAATGCTTTTAAACTCAATGATGCATTGTTTCCTTCTATTAATTATTACTTTCATTTAATTAGAGTTTTTATTTTTTTTAGTATTTTCTCTAAATTTTGGATCCATTAGTTAAATTATTTTTTAAGAATATAGATGCATATACTTATTTTGTTTTTCTTTTACACATTCATCTCACATAGACATCGAAAAAATCAATGTATTAATGTAACACACCTTCACCTCAATTAGATGCCTCTTATCTCGAAGTGTCACGTCCCATCAATATCATATGCACTAAGTCACCTAAGATTTCATTCGAAAAGTCACGACCACTTGACAAAGGGTGTTTAATTGTATGTGATTCATGCTTTGTTATATTGTAGATTTGTCACTAAAGTTCTAAGTATGCGACTAAGCTACGCAACAAGACCATGTACATGCGATAAAATAAGCAATCAACATAATCTTACTTCATTGATTAAATCTAATGGTCTGTCATGTTGCGTACAAGTTTTCCTCTCTCTTGCCCCAATGTAAGAAAAAAGAGAGTTTCCTCTGTAAGCCATGGTCGAACACTGAGATTTCAAAGTAATTTGGATCATAACGCCAATTAGGGACTCATGCGGTATTTATACAGTATTTCATATGCACAATATTAGGTATCTAAATTACTATTATTATTTACAATATTGGTGTGTGTGAAAGGTGATATGGTTATGGAGGATTATGAATGCTATCGAACTTACTGTGTCCAGATACTGGAAATAATGTAGGAGAGTTAATTATACTATAATGGGATAAAGAGAGAAGAATCATATCTTTTAGGTGATATAAATTATTCATTCAATTCCAAATTAATTAAGGCAAGCAACCCCTCGGTGCCTTCGTTATACATGCATGGTTTTCACGATGCAAATGTTGAAATGAATGTATAATCTATGTCGAAATCCTTTAGAACACAATACTTATGTTTCATCCTTTAATAAAGACAAGCAACCTCTCACCGCCTTTATGCCACACACACTCATTTCTGATATGTATATTAAGGAGAAATTCATAAAGTTGATTTTATTTATAAAATTCCTTCTATGTTTGTTTAATGAGGTTCAGTGACTTACTCTCTTAAGTAGTTAACTCTCAATACTTAATTCAGTCTCTCGAATTGAATTAGGTGTTGATTATAGCTATGACTAAACAAACTAATCATTATTGCAAACTTCCAGAGTTCTTAAAGAATTAATCTACCTTTTTATTTCAATCATAGCATAAAGAATTATTATAAGCGATAAGTAAAGAGATAGGAGAATGAAATTGAAAGTGCATTCATTGATAGTAAAAGCTTTAGGCCTATCAGTCATGAAGTTCATATTAAAAATGCATAAAAAATACAAGTTACAAATGAAGAGGTACAGAGATGCGTCAAGCTGCGGAATGCAATCTCTTCCATTCTTTGGCTCCATTGATGTCTCTTTTACAATGTTAGGGAAAATGGATTATGGAGGTTTCCTTTCCTACTCTCACACTCTAAGCTCTCACTTAAAGATACAAAGAATGAGGTTAGGGATGACAATGGAAGATGGACAAGGATATGAAAAAGATAAAACATTTATTTCTTCGTTCTTTCACATGATATCACACACCCCCTTTGCAAATGAATCTTGGCTGACTATTTATAGGCATTTCTTGGCGCATTCACACGTGGCTCTAAATTTTCAATAAATTCATCTGACTCTCTAAGACACTGCAACATTGTCTCTGCTTTTGATTTGTGTCATTCTGAATGTCACATGGTACTTTTAGTGACATTCTCACCAACTTGTTTATCATCTAGAGATTTGTATTGCCTGGTTGGTTGACACGAGAGCTTGAATCGCCTAGAACAACTTCATTTTGCAAATTTTATTTTATCAAAATTTACGTTAAGACAAGTAAAAATGTCATAAACATGCGTTTTGTCTTTTACCGTTCATATATCACATAGTTCTCATTTTCACTAGATTTACTACGAGTTATTGCACTTTTATCACAATATGACTCTATTATTCTATATAAAAGACTACAATAACTTGTATTTCTACACGTTATCAAAGGATAATATGAAAATTTATAAAATATGTCAGGGTAAAAAGGACATATAAAGATTCTCCCTACATAGCCCTTTCTGATATAGTAGAGATTTTATTATATGTTTATTGACGTGTAGTTCATTGCCACGTAAGAGAAATGCCACAAACGCGATCCCCCCCTCCTTTTTTTTTAATATTTATTGTGTAATTCATCATTTCATTTAGATTTTATTGTTTTCTTATGTTAAATATTTCCTAATTTTATTTTGATTATCTATTTTTTATTTTATTTCTGTTGTACATTCACCCTTTCTTTGTTTTGTTATATAAAATAATTTTAGTTTTATTTTTATTGTTGTATTTTTATTATTATTTTTGTTTTACACTAATTCTATCGTGAAATTAATATACGTGTTACTATTAAACACTCAATATTTTGTTAATCATTTTAACTCACATTTTTTATGATAAAATTCGGACGATGGAATCTCAAAATGTCTAGGAGTCCATTTTTCTAGATTATTGGGACGAGGAGATCGATTCTTTGAAAATCTAAGATCGATCTCCAATATGTGTTTATTAAAATCTTAATACACTTTTTTATTGCTTAATTTATTATGATTCATCTTTAATTGCGTTTTGCTTCATTCATATTAACTTCTATTTGATTTATAATTAAAATTTCTCAATTTATTAAAACTCTTTTTTATTTAAATTTCTTAGGTTTTAAAATATTTCATAAAACTCTTTTTAAATCTCTTATATTATAAATGTAATAATATATTGTAAATGCATATTTAGTGTAGATATCTATAACCTACGTATATATGTTACCCAAATTTCAATAACCTCCTATTGAATTACATGTTGTAACATACACCTCATTGAATTTCATATTACAACATGCACCATTCCATGTCCTATATAAATAGTGGTGTATGATGCCTTCGTAAACTACACCACAATTGAGTTCAATTGTTATTCTTTACTTTCTATCTTTACTACTTTTCTCTCTTGTTTTTCTTCATGGTTGTTCATATTGTTTTTTATTTTACAACTTAAAATTTTTCTATAAACTTATATTTTTTTGTGTTTTCACATAAAAATCACTTAAAAGTAAATGAGTAGAATTTTAAAATAAATCGACAATAAAATAAGAAATTATAAAGGGTAAGGGAGATCGTGAATATAAATAATTATGATGGAAAGTGAAATATTATATCAACAGTACATCGACAATATACTTTACGTATGAAACAACTTTCTCGAAGAATATTAATAATAATCAAAAGAAGATCAAATTACCATACTTAATATAAAATAAAAAGTAGTTAACGATAAGATACAAATATGAAACTACTTTGTATCAAATAGTAATTAGGAACTATTTATGTAAGATACACTTCTTAGTACACTCTTTTACGTAAACACAAGAATGATAACTGCTTCTTTTGAATTTTAGCTTAGGAATGAACTCATCAAACTGCTAATACCAACATCTAAGAGATTGTTTAAGCCCATATAGGAACTTTTTCAGCAAATAAACTAGATCTTCTGACTCTTTCTTCTTGTAACCTTTAGGTTGAGACATGTAAATAGTTTTTTGTAGCTTTCTGTGTTGGAAAGTTGTGGTTACATATAGTTGTTCTAGCTCTAAATTTTGGTAAGCTACAATAGCTACGAGCACTTTAATAGAAGTATGCTTCACCACAGGGGAGAAGATTTCATTGTAGTCTAACCCTTCTATTTTAGTGTACCCTCCAGCTATTAGCCTAGCTTTGTATTTAACTTCACCTTCATCTGATTTCTCCAACTTCTTCTTAAAGGTCCATTTTGAAGACACCACTTTCTGTTAAGAAGGTAGAGTAGTCAAGGTCCATGTCTCATTCTTGTATAAAGAATTAATCTCACTATTCATTGCCTTCATACACTGTTTGCATTCTTTATTGTTGACTTCTTCTTTGTGGCTTTTAAGTTCATCATCATTTAAGTTATCACAAAGGTTAGCAAAAGCAATATAATCATCTTCTCTATACCTTTGAGATGATATTACTTCTCTTCTACTTCTGTCCCTTGTAAAGCAACACTCAGTAAGGTTCTCTAGTTTTGTTTCTGGTGTGTTTCAGTAGGATTAGCCTCTTCTTGCCTTTTATTTTTCATGTTGCTTGTGTTTTCATAAACAGTGGGTAATAGCTTCACCTGTGTACTAGGCTGAGTTTCAATTCGAATAGTTTCTTCGACTTGTTTCTCTTCTTCGGCTACCATGAACATCTCATCTTCTTTTAACACAATGTCTCTACTTACAATACTTTTATTAGAGTTAAAGTCCCACCACTTGTAGCCTTTAACCCCTTTAGGATAGCCAATGAACATGCATTTTAAAGCCCTATGTTCAAGTTTGCTTTGTCTTACGTGTACATAGGTTGTGCAACCAAAGGTTTTTAGATTTGAAACGTCTAGAGGCACACCTATCCACATTTCTTCAGGTGTTTTCATGTGCATAGACTTCTGTTTATAGTGTAGGTTGTTGTAGCTAAGCTTCTTCCAAAAAAACTTCATTTAGCTTAGCTTCAAACATTAAACACCTCACTCTCTCCATAAGAGATCTGTTCATCCTCTCTGCTACCCCATTTTGTTGTGGTGTGTAGGTTACTCTTTTGTGCCTAGTTATACCATGCTCATTGTAAAAGGCTCATTGCAAAAGTTAACAAACACATTAATTAGAAATTCAAGTCATTGTCAGTTCTAAGAACTTTAACTTTTTTTTTTTTAATTTATTTCTACTTTTGCAACCTATGCTTTAAATTTTTGTAACATTCCAAAAATTAAAGATAATTTTAGGTTAATTATCTTAAAAGAAAAAGTTGGATTTATTTTGAGATCTAATTTTTTGGGATGTTAATTGTTTTTGTTAAGAAATTAAATATATATATGAGTATATATATTTAATTATTTTTGGTTAAAAGATAATTGAGAGAGGAGAGAGGAAGATTTGATTGATTTGGAATAGGAAAAGGAAAAGATTTATGTCAATTATTTTGATTAAGAAATTAAATATATATATGGGTATATATATTTAATTATTTTTAGTTAAAAGATAATTGAGAGAGGAGAGAGAAAGATTTGATTAATTGAGAATTGGAAAAAGAAAAGATTTATTTGATTTGAAGGAATTTGGAAAAGATAATAATAATAATAATAATATTTATAAAATATTATTATTATATATTAATTTAGGGTTGCATCGAAAGACGTGATTGTTATAAAAAGAAATTTCACTTTTTTCTTCTTCTTCTCTATGAAGTGCTGCCGCCCCCCGAAGTGCTGCCGCCCCCCTTGTTTTCTTTTCTTTATTTTTCTTTTGTCGGTTTCCGACATTTGCTTCACCCAATCGTTTGTTTCTCCATTCGTCCATGTTGTTTAATCTTCTGAATTTGATTTTTCCATTGTCGCTCACGGTCGCCGCCGTTAACTATATGGGTAAGTATTTAATATTTATTTTGGATTTTTGGATACCCAATAAAGTTAATTGAGAATTAATTTGGGAATTATTCTTGGTTAATTAAAGGTTCTTTTGGAGCTATGGCTAGAATTAATTCGTAGAATTTCACCTACGAATTAATTGGAGAGTCGACAACGAATCGGTAAGATTAAAGAACTACTTGGAAGGGTAAATTTGAT
>JBBPDJ010000023.1:8714289-8738665 GCA_037974625.1 Cucumis cinereus | reverse complement strand
TGTTAACTTTACCTAATGACTTGTACTTGGTGGTGGAAACGGTGCGGCAAGCCTGTGTGGCGTATTGTCGCGAGGGTGGGTTAATAAGTCTGTGTGGCGTATTGTTCCGACAGGGTCAGTTGGCAAGCCTGTGTGGCGTATTGCTCTGACAGGACAAGCCTGTGTGGCGTATTGTCGCGAGGGTCGGTTAATAAGTCTGCGTGGCGTATTGTTCGGACAGGGTCAGTTAGCCAGCCTGTGTGGCGTATTGCTCTGACCGGACAAGCTTGTGTGGCGTATTGTCCTGGCAGGGTCGGTTAGCAAGCGTGTATGGCGTATTGCTCGGACATGATCGTTTCTGCTAAACCAATTGACTGTGTGTCGTAAGTACGGGTTATTAGAGAGAGTTAACGATCACCTAGTGGACCCAACAGAATACTTATGATAAACTGAATGTTTATGGTTTATGTGATAAAGGTTTATTAAGTATTAATGCATAATTCGTATGTCAAGCTTAACTGTGTGGTACACTGATAAGACTTGTTTGGTTATGTGACGAAATGTTGGATACTGGTTTATGTGGTGAGTTAACTAAACGGTTTAGTTAACTGCTGGTAATGGTTATCTATGTTGAGATGGACTAAATGACTTTGTGATGATCTGTTAGGACAGATTACTATGGACAAACTAGTGAGGTTGTATGGCGATATGTCTTGATGGTTTGTTATGGAAAAACCATGAAACAGGATAAAGATGTGAGGTGTTTGTAGTTCTCATTCTTGAACTAGTCTTCATATGTGTGCTTATGAATGTTTTGGACTAAGATTGCATGATTTGGGAATATGGTAGCTGTTAATTTTATCTATTAGCCATGTTGTACTCGGTAGGTGAAACGTTAGATGTTTTTGGGACTAAGATTGTAGAGTGCAGTTTAATAGGAAGCTAACAGTTAACATAGTGGACCTAGTAGTGGATTCCTTACTGGGTATTTTTATACTCACCCTTTTCATGTTTATTTTTCAGGTAAGTATGAGGAAACCGGCGACGGACAAGAAGGACCAGTGACCATGTGTTTTATGGGGGACTTTATTGACAAAGGCTTCCACTGTGTTGTTGATGTTGTTACTTGTGAAAAAATGCTTCTGCTGTATTTTTTTTATAAAGATTATGAGATTTTATGTAAGTAACGACCTCAGGTAAAAGGTAAAAAAATCCGGGGCGTTACAATTTTTCAAATACTTGATCTTTAGATTTTAGCAAATATGTCCACACCTTTTTAGAGTAGTCATCAACTAAGGATAGAAAATACCTGGAGTTACTCCAAAAGGGAGTTCCAGGTCCTCATAGGTCAACATGTATGTAGATAAGTCTATCCTTTGAGGTATAGGTTCTCTTTGTGAATTTTAGCCTTTTTGCCTTGTCATACACATAATGTTCACAAAAGTTTAGCCTCTTAGTGCCTTCGGATTGAATCAACCCCTGTTTAGATAACTCATTAAGCCTTTTCTCACTGATATGAGATAGTCTTCTTTGCCACATTTCATAGCCTTCTTTTTTATCATGTTGGGACAACAAGCAATGTTAGAAAAGGACACGTTCCTCAAATAGTAAAAACCATTCAACCTTGCGCAATTAGGATTGTCTTTCTAGCTCTTTTAATTTACAGATTTTCCTTGTTACCGACAAAGTAACAATCTTGATCAGCTAGCATACCCACAGAAATTAAGTTCCTTATAAGCTTAGGCACATGTCATACCTCCCTTAGAAGTATCTCTTTATTATCCTCAAGCTTTAGGCATATCGAGCCAATCCCCATAAATTTATAGTTTTGGTCATCCGCCATGTAGACTGAGCCTCCTTTCCTTGACTTGTAGTTTACAAACCATTCTTTCTTGGAAGTCATATGATAGGTACACCCTGAGTCCATGACCTAGTCTTCCTTTCCCCATCCTTTATTCCATGGGTTTTAAGTGAGTTGTTGATAGTATTTCAGAATACTCATAGGCATTCTCACTCACAGCAACATTACCACTTCCTTGTTCTTTCGGTCTTCTTGAATCATTTCTATTTCTGTCATTTCTATTATGGTCTTCTTGTATTCTTGAATCTCTTCTATATGGATTCCTCTTTTAAGGGCAATTTCTTTTGAAATGTCCTTCTTTGTGGGAAATGAAACACTTCAAAGATGGTTTATCTTGTTGATTCTTATAATTTTTGTCAAATCTGTTTTTCTTTGAAAAGTTCATGCTTTTAGGGTAGAGTGACTCACCTCGTTCAGAATTTTTTAACTCAATCTTCAACTCAAGTTTTTTACATTTTAAGGTATTGGTGACTGATTCAGTAGATATACTGTCTCTCCCATACTTCATGGTTGATCTGACTTCTTTATGTGAATCGTGTATTGAATTTATCAAAATGGCAGCTTGATTTTCAACCCCTAATTTCTCACCATGTTGATTGGAAGCATTCATGAGCTTTTTAAATTCATCTAAATTCTCATCTAGAGACTTGGATGAATTCGTTTTAAAAGAAATGTCTTTCTTGAACGTACATTTTTTGGAGAAATATTTCTTGTCATATAACAAGTGTAGTTTCTTCTAAACTTCATGGGTGGTTGTTTCATCAACTACTTGTCGAAGCATATTGTCTGGAATGTTCAAGATCAACACTGTGCAGGTTGCTTATTCTTAGGTTTGCTTCTGATCATTTGTAACTGTTGCAGGAAGTGCTTTTGATTATTCCTATATATTTGAAGCACATTCCTATTTGAAGCCCAAAACTTCAACTAAATGACCTAAAAAGTTTGTTGTCGTGTGTGGAGTACAAGCAGCCACATGAATTTTTCTTTATTACATCAATTTCTTGTCCTTCCTTTCTTCTTTGCAATTTACGCAAAGAACAAGACTGAGGAAAGTTCTCTTTCTTACAAGCTTTCTTGGATTCATCTTCCTTGTATTTTCTGTGTTTGATGTGGTCAGAATGGAGGATGGAAATTAGAATGTCAAAGAATCAAGCATGTAAAATGATAATCTTGAAGAGAACAAAAAGATCTACACAATGACTATAGTGGTTCAGTGAGAAATCGCCTACATTTTCAATATCATACATAACTTTCCAAGTAATCTTTCATTTAACTATTACCCACTCTCAAATAACTCAAACTAATTCTCTATTTGCTAAATTACTTAGTAACAATTGAATATTTTTTTCCCTTCACTTTATCCAACCAATTCACCTTAATAAATTAATTAACATCCTATTTGAATTCCAAATAATCTTCAAAAGAAAAAGGTTGAGAAGTCCTTACAATGACCATCACAGACTATTTAGTATCAAATAAAAATCATATAGAAAACATAGGATGGTAGCAATTAGATGACAATTAGATAGAAATAGAAATTAGTTAGTATAAAAAAAAACAATTAAATAATAATCAAATGGTAATCATGATAATAAGATGCAATGATAAAGTTTTAATTGTGAGTGACATTTTGGTTATCGGACTATTATATTTTATTTGGACTAAACTTGATAACTTTATCATTCTTGCAAACATTAGAATTAAATAGGGTTTGAGGTGCAAGTGGGGATTGAGCTTAATTTTTATCTTATGCCTTGTTATTATTGCAAGTGACTTTGAAAATTTATAATTAAAATGATTTTTGGCCTAAAAATTAAAATAAGAATAAAAAATAAAAAAATAAAAAAAATAAAAAAAGAATAGGTTTTACACCTAATCAATGCTAAAATAAGAGAAAATTGAAGAAATATTGTAGTTTTAGAAAAAAAAAATTGGAACAACTATGTCTTAGGTTCAACCCAAAATTGGAATATTGCATTTTTTCTCTCCTTTATCTTGGGTTGAACCCAAGACCTTATCCACCTATTTTTTTTAAAATGAAAATCTTTCTACCCGATCCACATTCTTTTCTATTTTTTTTTTTTCAATCTCTCATCCAAAACCCGACCAACATCCTTTTTTACATTGTTGAGCCAAACCTTTGATGTTTTTTATTCTTCTATTTTGTTTGATTTGTAATTAAATTAAACAAATAATTAATGAACCTAATTTTTCATTATCATATTTTTTGAAAATATTAAAAAGTGATTGTTTTTTACTTTGTTTTTTTAATAATAATTTATAATTGTAAAACAAAAGAGGAAATATATGTAAACTAAAATAATCATAAGAAAATTAATGTGTTCCACAACACGGATGTCTTCGATTTCAAGCGGGTTGTCGTCGTTGACTATGAACTATATGTTGATCTGGCTCTTCTTGACTCTGACTGGGTTCTCGTTGGTACTTTTGTGACTCTGATTCTGTAGGTGCTTCATAGTACAAATATTATTATGTTCTCCACGGCCGCGTCCGTGCCTATATATGTATTAATTTGATGGACCAACATCCATGTATGAAGACGATGGACTGGCCCCTGAAGCAAATGACCCTAGGCCAAATGTTGACATCATCATCGTCGGACTACCATAACTAGTCTAGCTTTGTGTTTATGTCATATGGCCATTTCTTTCACATTTTGTTCAACCTCATCAAGTTCAGGTTCTTCCACTCGAACACGTCCTCCTTGAACTAGTGTAGGTACAATAGGTACATCGTACATATTATTGCATATCTCAATAACTTATGGATCATGTGCAATATCAATAAGTCTAGCATTGTTTGATTTCTTTGAATTGTTGAAAAAAATTAAAAAATACTTAATTTAGTGTATAATTTAATGTGATTAAAAAATATTTAAATATGTACCAGATGACCAACCACTGCTCCCGGTTAACTGATGTAGAGCCTCGTAATATTATTATACCAGCGGATGTATTCTTGAGTTACATCCCTATCAATTTGTTGAATTGAGGCTTCCATCGCCATAAATTTTCTCCAAACTTGTCATCGCACTACCAGATGTGTGACCTTCTCTGACTAATCATTAGTTCTTAGGTCGATAATATGCAAAAGTGGCTCAGTATTGTATTTTGATGGGATATCTTATTTGAAACTGAACTGTCTGATCACCTTATCAGGATAATGCAACTCACAAATATGAAAACATATGAGAGGAATGATGGTCCGTCATATGTCTTGACCGTTCTTACAAAAACTAGACAAATTGTCCATTACATTTTTGTAAGACTCCGAAATAATCTGAAACGTCACACCTCACATTAAAAATAAATAATTAAATAAATACTAATGTACAAAAATCAAGTTCTAGTATTCACCTACCTGATAACGCTGAAGAAGGTCAAAAGATTATTTCTCTCTTTCAGATGTGAGAAATCTAAGATATGATGTTAATTTAATTTACATCTTTTTAACCGCATAACATCAGCTTAATTGGTATATTAATTTATATTTTCAATTATTTAAATTACAAAATTATCTAATATTAACAAAACTAATATTAACAATAAGTTCGGTTGGCCAATATACTATTTATTTTTTCTGCTTTCACATTAAAAAATTGTTTTCTAATATTAGATCATATAACTATCTTACTTGCATAGTACAAAATTCTACTAAAAATGAAAATACAAAATTATGCATCTTCTTCAACTTATATAAATTTCACTTTTTTTTTTTTTTACTATTTTTAACTACCAAAGAAAGATATTGGGAAAATTTTAATACTATATATGTGTTAATTAATTGTCAAAGTATACTTCTTTTAAGTAGTTAATATTTAATTTTTTTATTTTTATAACTTGTGTTTGTTCTTCACAACTTCTTTATTATGTCTTTCAACTTACAGAAAAAGAAACAAAAATGAATTCTCAAAAGATAATTTATTTGCCCAAACGAGTTAACTCTACATTGTTGCTGATTTTAAATGTGAGATTTGAATCGTCTAGCCCCTAATATTATTAAAAAAAATGACAATTATATTGGTAAGTTTTCTAAACTTAGCTTTAACACATTTTGTTGTTTCAAAGAGAAAAAAAATCTAAAAACAAAAAATAAAAACATTAAAAAATTCGATGAATTTACATTTTTATGCTTAGTAAATTCTTTGTAAATAATAAATTGAATTTTGTATTTAATAAGATCATAAACTTCTAATTTTATGTCTAATAAATTTATAAGAATTGTTAAACAAATGAATACTCCAACGCTAAATACAAAATTAAAAATTTAAAAATACAATTTGATATTAAAATAAAATTTAGCTATGTTTATTTATTTATCTACTACTTTTTTTTTTAAAAAAAAAAAGCTTGTTTAAATTTGTCTAATTAAATTATGTTTAAATTTGTTTAACTTTATTTTAACTCCAGTTAATTTTAATAATAGCTCTAATAATATCTTTTTAATTTATGGAGGTCAGGTTAAACCTGACATACTATTATTTTAGGAGGGTCAGGTTTTCTTGACCTTTCTTCTTTTTTTTTTTTCTGATAATTATTTTAGAAACAATCCTATTCTACTAATTATTTTTCAACACAGCATTATTATAATAAAACATCCGTTAAAATAAACTCTTTTAAATTTCTAACAATTTAATCAATCTCCGTTATGAAATTGCTATTTGATAATCATTAATTTTATAATGATTATGATTTAATATTGATTGGTAGGTTATAATTTTAATTTGACTATGGAATTTGCTCATCAATGTGATCTTGAAATTAACAACATCTTGAACTTGGGGAACAAGACCTGTGCATTGGAACTCCACCACGGCTGCTTCTCGATTCCATCTATTCATTAAATGAAACCCTCATTTTCTATCCTCTCCAAGTGGAAAAAGAAAAGCAAAGGTGCCATCCCTCCTAGTTTCTTTGTCTAATTTCAAGGTCCCTACTATATGCAAGTTCCATCTCTCCCACGGATCTGTATATCTTCCAATTTCTCCTAAGAAGACAACAATGGTCTTGTAGTTGACAACAATGGTCTCCAGTCTCCACTACTTTGATGAGTTTGTTGAAGCAGAAGGCAACAATTTCATTGGACCATTGTTCGATGGTGGACAAGAAGGTGAAGAAAGGGTTTGAAATTTTGAGTTTTGTCCGTAAATGCAAGAGGTAATATGGAAGCAAAAAAAACTCAAATATACAACCGACAAAATAGGAATAGCATGCATAAAACAAAAGTTAAAATTGAAATAAAAAGATAATATCAAAGTTAATATATTTTTGGAAATTTATGGTTGATATCAGATGAAGATAGATCAACTATTACAATTTTTTAATTACATATATACGGTTGATGTCACACGAAGTTTAAGTAGGTTGGATCAAATCAATGAATATAATCGATTTTCTAAAAAAAGTTGAAAAGAAAATACTTTTCCAAATATTTGCATTAAAGGAATCCAATCAAATACAGATGTACCATCACCAAACGCAAACTATACAGTAAATAAAAAAGAAAACATAGAAACCAAAAAGGAAAGCAAACCTTAAAAATAAAGATCCGATCGATCGACCA
Source organism: Cucumis cinereus (assembly GCA_037974625.1). Classification (NCBI taxonomy): domain Eukaryota; kingdom Viridiplantae; phylum Streptophyta; class Magnoliopsida; order Cucurbitales; family Cucurbitaceae; genus Cucumis; species Cucumis cinereus. The sequence goes on along the minus strand of JBBPDJ010000023.1, from coordinate 8,731,242 downwards.
TTATTTGTGTGTTCATAAGTTTGATATTATAATAAAACATGAAACATCAACATGCGAATAAAGGCCAAAACCACATCCACTGAGTGTCGACATGTCGGCATGTCGGCTTCGAAGCCTTTTTCTATTTTATTCTTTCCAACTCTATGGATTTCCCATACCTCCATCTCACCTTCCCCTTGCTCTCTTCATGTGCCACCGAACTAACTTATCATCTTTTGTTTTCTTCGTTCTTACTATTGTTTTTTTTTTTTTTTTAATTTAATAAATGTTTTTATACATTTGGATATATAGGTTTGTCATTTTCTATATGATCTATGATCCCTTTTGGTAAAATCATGCATCCAATATATAATAAGGTCTTGTATAAGACCTTATTGTTAGAATGAGATGGTATATAAATGCTGGCCTGTATTCTAAATATGTCTCAGTTGTTAATGACATGCTGTTTTTTTAATAGAAAATATGATTACTCTGTCCTAAAATTGAAGTTATTTCAGTTTTTTTTCGCAAGTCTCATTCCGATGGTCTACCTAACAAGTCATTTACTTGAAGGAAAAAAAAAAAAAAAGAGAAAAAACTTCCCCACAATATGTTCTCTATTCAAATTATTTAGTCACGCACTACTTACTAAATACAAATAACAAAATATATTTTAATTTCATCCTAGTTCTTCCTCGTTTATCTTCGAGTTGTCACTTAACTTTTCAAAAATTTAGATTTAACATCATCAACTTCTTCGTAACAATTAACCAATATATCCTATTTACTCGTTATCTTATTCTCTTTTCATTTTTTATGACTCACTAAATCTAGATTCCAACCATTTCAATTTGTAGTAATGGACGTCTTTAAAATAGCATAATTTAAAAATAATTGATATGTACTCGTTCTTTCAATCTGGAAGGTTCAAATTTCATATACCTTCTTTTTGTTATTATTTCTTTTTAGTTCATTCAATTATATTATCTAGATTCTTAGAAATAAATATTGCCCCTTCCAAGCATATAAGCTCTGATAAAATAATTAGTTACAAATAAACATGAGTCTTGGTTGACTCTAACCAAGTATATATCTTTCAAATGATCAAAATATTACTATTCTTTTTACTAGTGCTAGAGATTAGTGCTTGATTTCTTATTTGAATCATAAACTATTCTTGAGCAATGACTTTAAAAGCATGAGTCCATTTTTTAAATTAATTTTAAAAAGTTAAATCATGTATGAGTCAGATCTGTGAGTATTTTGAATTGGTGAAATAGCAGCCAACAAATAAAGGTCCAAATATTAGACCTTACTTTTGTCTTAGTTGTAATGGTAGACTCTTGTCGAGCCCAAATGTAACCATGTGATCTTCTTTATTGCTCTATATTGACTTTAAAATATGTTACATAAATTATAAATTAAGTTTAATGGGTAAGTTTACTATATAGTTGTATCATTTAGTTTTTAAAGTCTAAAATCTGTATTTTTATTGATTTTTTCAACGATAATGTACGTGTATGACGGATTTTAAATAAATGTTGATTGATTTAATAGTTGACACGAGGCAACAAACAAAGGGTAAAAGAAAATAAGATAATGAGATGAAGTATTTCATAGAGTGACAAAAGCTATAAAAGTGATAAGAGGTACGTTGTACATGCCCACCTCTTCATTTTATTCAATTTTTCACTTTGCTTTCTTTTTTCACACTCCTCTCACTATATTTCTGTCATTTTTCCAAATCAATCAAAACATATTTATTGTATCACCTGTCATAACGTAACGAGTTGAATAGCGTAGTTTTAGGTTATTATTGTCGAATATTTTAGGTATAGATTATTTTAGTTTGAATTAAAATAATATGTGTCTACGGTATAAAATATTTTAGTTTGAGAATGAAATAATAAACACTATAGCAAAGAATAAAAAAATGATGGATTGAAAATAGTAAAAACTGTAGCAGAGTAAATATTGTAGCAAGGGAGGTTTTACAATTGTTTGAGTCTAGCTAATTGCGTAGTGCAATATAGTATTTACTGTAGCAAAGAGTTATTATAATTTAATGATAGTCATCACTCCAAACATCCTCTAATTTATATAAAATGTTACAATTTATACAATTATTTAAGTTTGAAGGTACTATTTGATCCAATCTTAACACTCATGTAAGTTTGAGAGTTAATTTTTAAAATTGAAAAATTAAAGGTATAATTTGGAACTTGTTTTATTTATTATTATTTAGTTTGTATAGTCATCATTGATGTAAACCTATTTGTTTAATGTACCTTATTATTTTAAAGATGTGTTGGGATGTGACACTGAATAAAATTATTTATAATACCAAAGGGAGTAAATGGTAATAAAATAAAAATAGGGTTGGGCATTCCTAAAAAAAATATGTAAGAATAAGAAAATGGGTGGCTAGTAATATGAGTAGGTGGCTAAGTGATATGTTATGACACTTGAAGTAATCGAAATTGCACTTGGATTTTGCTTCCTAGCCCTGCCTTGCCTTGTACGTCTCTCCAAATTTTCAAAACTATGGATTAGTTTTTACTAATTATTTCATTTCAATCTTTCAATTCATTTTCTCTATCTTTTTGTTCAATTTATCACTATAATTTTAATAATAATAACAATAATAAACAATTGGAAAATCTACTTCAAAATTCAACTAAGACATCTCGCTTAGTTGGGGATTTAACATGATATTGGACTGCTTTATTCAAATTCTTATAATATCAATTTTTCTACCTATTGAATTCTTAATGAATTTTGAATTGATGAGTGGAAGTTCATGTTGGATTAATTACGTAGGTATAGTCCATTTGAAGCTTAGTTTACATAAATGTGTGATTTTGTTAAGATTTCCAATTTTGTTGAGCTAAAATTATTTTTAAATTTACAAATTTGCCTATTGAACTATTTTGTGTAGTTGGTATAATTAAATTTTAAAATTAAGAAGGGAGAAAAGTTTGAAATAAAATAATCGAAAGATCATTATTTTTTAACTGTGAAAAAAAGTAATTAATTGTGAAGTTGACACAGATTTAAATTTTGTAGAAATTTTAACGTTTGAAACAATATTAAATATCGTATTTTTCATGTGTTAAATTGTATGGCAACCTTATAAGACACGACCCAAGAAAAGAAATAAGAAAGCAAAAACTTATTCTCTTTCCTACTTCTAATAATATTTTCACTCATATGCCTCTTATCTCATTCAATGCTTTGTAATAGAAGCTTATATATATGATATATGTTATAGTTGAGTGTGATTCTGAAATAATAAAAAACACTTTTGTAATTTTCAAGATCACTCTAAAATATGCTTTTAATCATTGAAAATCAATTTTGTTTTTATGAAAATTTCATTAAGAAAATTTTAAAAATATGTGATTAAAAATTATTTCGGTGTAATTAAAAATATGTCAAAAGTGATTTTAACAACTTCAGAATCACTTCCGAACATGTACTTAATTTCATGAAGTATCATTTTTTAGGTTGTTCCCTCTTGTTTACACACACGGGGATTTAAGAAAATTGATTGATCGATTCTTCTAGCGCTACTTTAGGGATTTATGAAAATTTGGTTTGATTCTCATTAATTAACGGACTATAAATTGATTTGGGGGTATTTGATTCCATTTTCCTATTATGTCTGTTTAGGCTTATTTTCTTTAGCTCCTATTATTGTTGATTCTTCGCTTAAACCCTCCTAATAACTTGACCTTGAGTCAAGGCAAATGAAGAATTGTGACAGTAGATGCGGTTAAATGTGAATTGGGTTCTCTTCCGTTGTTTGTGGTTATATACATGTTTATATTTTGCATGTTGTTTTTTATATGTTTGTTTCCTTTCTATGTTTATATTTCATGAATGTGTATCATATATGTAATAATATAATATGTTGTGGGTAAATTTCAGTCTACTCAAGAGAACCAGCTGAAAAGTCTAAGCGAGCTTAATGAGAGCTCGGGGACCCATGTGGTGAGCACAAGAGGAGTTGAGAGGAGTCTATGAGAGAACTTAAGAGCACCCATGGAGAGAGCTTAGACAACTCATTAGGGCCCATGAGGTAGTCTCAAGAGAAGCTCAAAGAAGTTTAGTAGAGAGCTCAAAGGGGAGAGCTTGGATGGATCTGTGAGACATGTGAGGTAGGCTCAAAACAGCTAGAAGAGCCTGGGAAAGAACTTAAAAGCATCCATGGGGGAGAGCTTGGATAGCTCTGTGGAACCCATGAGGTAGGCTCAAGAGGAGCTGGGAAGAGGTTAGGAGAGAGCTTAAGAGAACCCATTGGAAAAACTTAGGCAGCTCAATGGAACCCATGAGGTATGCTCAAGAGAAGATCAAAGGAGCCTAGGAGAAAACTCAAGAGGAATACCTATGGGAGAGAGCTTAAAGAGCTTAGTGGAACCCGTGATGTAAGATCAAAGGAGCTTAGGAAAAATCTCAAGAGTAACACCCATGTGGGAGAGCTTAAAAAGCTCAGTGGGATCCATGATGATATGAAAAATGTTAAGCTTTGGAATTAAGAAACCTTTGAATATGTGAACCCTTAATTCCAAATCACCAAAACCTCCAAATCAATATTATTTTAAATCTAAGAATTGGGTTAGACACGGATTGCCATGAAATCAAATATCTTAGACAAAGAACAAATTTCTCGCACAAGATTCGAACACTTCACGAGATAGGATGATCAATCCCACATGAATGTTCAGGCAAATTTGGCGTGCAACTCAAATATGAATTGCAAATTCAAGAAGTTATCTAGCTAAACATGAAACGAGCACAATGGCTGAAACTCAATTCATCGTAATCTTCTTAAAACAACTTAATAACAGGCTTAAATAATCTCTCAATAAAAACTCTAATGCATTGTAAATGACTAAAGTATCCCTACTTAAATGTCATAAAAATGATAAATTGGAAAAGTACTAAAAATTATATCAAAATTATTAAATAAAATTTAATTAATAATTTGATACCTCGACGGTTCATATCACATGAGGTAAGCTCAAAGGAGCCTAGGAGAAAGCTCAAGAGGAACAACTATGAGGGAGACATTATAGAGCTCAGCGAGATCTGAAAAAGGAAATATATCTAATTTCCAATAATTTCTTAGTTATTTATATATTTATTAACTAAACGAGTGACACATGATGCATAAAATAATAAGATAGAGAACACAAGAAATTGGTAACCCAGTTCGGTGGATACCACCTTCCTCTAAGAGTAAAGCTATTAAAATCTAAACAATCAGCTTAGATAACTCAAACAGACTCAAGCAACATCGACAGTCACTGCTGCATCATTAACATGTATCTCTAAAATACAGGCTCCCTTTGATTTATTGAATGAGATATTGTATTGAAATAGGCTCCCTCTATCTGGTTGAACACAGACACCTCTTGTAACACTTGATGTATAATAATTAGGTTCCCCCTAATTCTATCTCCTCTTGTAATGCAAGTTCTTCACACTGTCAATGGCTAGACAGTTGACATCATATACACACAGTGTATTATATGTTTATCACAGTAACACTTCAGCTTTGTTATGAAGTCAGAGACCAGAAGATCAACAAACCACATACAGTAGCAACAATTATAAGGCTTTGACTTTAGAATACATCTTTGTGATAAACTTTATGATATTCGTAAATTATCTGACCAGTGCTCATATGTATCTATTTATTTCAAGTTGACAGATCTGGTATATATTCGTAAACTTTATGATATTCGTAAATTATTTGTGAGCCTTTTCTTTTATCATAAAGTTAATGACTGAACAATCAACATTACTCCTACAATATGCATAATGAATGAAAAATATTAAAACTCCAGTGTAAGAGAATTTTAGCCTTCAAACTTTCATTCCTTTTTCTAATTTTGTTGCACACTAACTTTCAACCGTGGTTCACTTATTTATAGGTTCTCAAAAGAATTATCTTAAGAATCAAAGATTTTTAAATATCTTAATACCTTTTGTAAAGATATTAGGAATCTCATAATAGGACAAAAGATCTTCCACATTTCAAGGAATCAAATCTAAATCTTCAAGATTCTTTATTTAAGATAAATATAAGATAATTTGGAAAAGAAATATTATTTGGTCGATTAATAATAACAATCTCCTCATTTGGCAAAAAATATTTCTTTTCTGACAACCATTATTTATCTATTTATGTAAATTGTGGACCCTCTTTACATGGACAAATAAAGATTTGATGTAATAAGGATAAGGAAATATGAATTGTGAAAAGTCAGTTCATAATAACAAAAGGTAGTTTAAGAGAGGTAGTTCATAAGCTAGGTTCATAGTCAATACTAATGATAAAAAGATAGATAGTCTATAAGATAGTGACACACACGCCAACTTCCCAAACTTCTAGTAGTAGGGGATTCCAAAGGATCTGCAGTAGAAGGAGGCTCTTGAGGTTCAGCAGTAGATGCATTTGCTGAAGAAGGTAGCAATCCTTGCAAGGTAATAATGAGAGAGTCCACAACAAACTTCCTATCAAACAATGTGCGAATTGTGCTGCTTAGCATTCTAGATTCTGTAACCAAGGTATGTAAAACCTTGTTACCTACTGTAGGTGGTAATGACAGTTCATCACAACAAAATTGAGTATCGTCAGGCTGGTCATCGATATTTGAAACAGGAGCATTCTTGGTGTGAACAATCTCTGGAACATGCGCCCATTGAAACAAGCGCAAGTTTAATTGGAGAATTTTTGGAGCAGGACCAGGGAGATCTTGTGTAGTGAGTACATTTGGATATTGAGAGATCATCAATCACATAATAACTGAAGAAAGAAAATAGGCATTTTTAGTACAAAAGACTCCACATGTGGCATAATTTGAGACAAACGAGTTCCCCAACATTCACTGGAGCACAAGTACCAATATGATAAATAAGATTGTCAAGAGCAGCTAAAACACTGGATGCGTGAGTCGAAGGAATCCAGTTTTCTATACCAATCTTATGGAGAATGACATATTTAACATTTAAGGCACCAGCAGACAAATGTCCAAAGCATGACCAATTTTTTTTGGTTCCACCAGTCAATTCTGTTGCCAATACTTCAAATGAAGGAGATTGAAAACGAATATAAGCTATCTGTACTAACATCAGATAATGATAAATTGTTGTAACAGATATATCAAAACATAGACCACGAATATGAACCCTACAATACTTTGAATCACTAGGATAATCAAATCCAACTGGAAGATAGACAATAAACTGACGAATCAATCGTGGATAGTAGGGTCCTACTTGGGACATAGTTTTGGTCAACACTGCTTGATGAATTAGTTCCATAATCTCTATGCAAGAATGATGCTTATCAGAAATATTTACTTCATCAACTATTCTTCTTTGAACAACATACCTCTAATTTGCTACATTTTCTACACAGTGAAATGAGACTCCATCTAAAGGCATAGAGGGATGGGAGAACTTTACGACGACTAAATTTAGTAGCAACAAATTTTGTACCTTTGAAGTTTTTAGGGGAAAGTTTTTCAAATGCAGGTTGTTTTCCTTTCCCTTTTTGGTTTTTCTTTTTCTTTGAGGAGGTCGAAACATCAGAATGTTTGGTTGGTTTAATATGTTCAGCTATGCAAGTATCATCATTCGCAGGTACAGAGTCAGCTGGTACTGATGGTTCCTCAGGTAATATTAGTGGCTCTTCAGTATGAGATTGATTAGGAGAGGAATTAAGTAGATTTTCAAAGTTACACTCTATGGTTGTCACTATTAACCTTCATTGCATACAGATAAGTATAACGTTGTGAACCTTTAACTTTATTATATTAGCGGATTATTTTTCTTAGGCACACTATCCACACACGTAGGTGTTGTATCACCAAACTAGGTTAGCAACTCCTTTATGTTATGGTTGTTTCTCTTTTTGTTAGTTTACTCTTGTCTCTGTGATTGTTAGAACGTGTTGTGTGACATATTTATTTCGTTGTGAAAGAACCAATTCCAAAATTTTAATTTGTTTTCCTAGGTATCGTGATATCAATTATCAAATCATGAAAAATTCAACAAAGATTACGGGTGAAACTGATTGTGAGGAGAATGATAATATTCACGAATTTATTGAGATTCCACTACCATAGCATCTAAGGATGAGACTAAAAGAAACACGAGAAGAACATTGGTATGCAATAATTTTACTAAATTAAGATAGGGACAATGATGATGCAAATTAAGGGCCTATTTGGGTTGACTTTCTAAGTATTTATAAACACTTCTTTTGCACTTAAAAACACTAATTTAAACAGTTAAAAAGTCAATTCAAATACACTCTAAGAGTCATTGCAAAAATATCTATTTAACAAAGATAAAAGATGCAAATAAAAATTGATATTGAAAAATAACGATGGTATAGGAGTTAGTACAACAAATACATCATTTACGTGTACAACTTTTAGGGTAAAAAATACTATAGATTGATGAGTTATCCTATAGATTTGTGAAGAATAAATGATTTAAAAACTTCGTGGAGGGTGCCATCACTCTATTGGAAACCTAAGTTTGTTCTCCCTTCTCGGACTACAATAGCTAAGGTAGTTTAGCTACATATGCCACTAGAAAACAAGTTTTGGAAGAACTCTTTGTTGATTAAGGATATAAATTTCACTCACAACTTATACTGGGACATCATGCCAAAGTATTATTATATGGTTTTGACTCCACATTTTTGTTTATAGTAACTGAAAATTGCAAAAAGCGATCGTCAATTTTTGTCAAATTTATAGTCGTAAAGGTGAGACCACAGGAAGAGAAGTTGAACAACGTTCGAATTATTGGGAGATTGAAAACGTGTTAAAGTAATTGAATGTTGATAACGCTTCATCTAATAATAGTGTTGTTGCTTATCTAGTTACGTGTTTTAAACATGGCTTAGTAATGGATGATGAGTTTTTGCATGTTTAGTGTTGTGCTCATAATCTGCTCATATTCTCAATTTGATTGTGATTGATGGCTTGAATAACATGCATGATTCAGCAACTAGAATTCAAAATGCTATTAGATTTGTTAGATTTTCTCTTGCTCTCTATTGACTAAATTTAAGAACTGTATTGAAGAGAAAAATATATCTAGTAACATTCTTAGGCATCTTAACTATAACGACCCAAAGTGTCACTACTAAACTACAATAATTACTAAAGTTATCCTTCATTAACTTTGATAGCTATTGATATTAAAATATATTGGTACAGTACCACAACAGAACCAAAATGTTACCCTGACACTTGTTGATCAAAGAAATACACACCTAATAATAACATTCAGCAACTTCTTCTCAACAGAACTTATGGAGCTTCAAAAAACCTAATAAACAAAACTAGCTAACTCATAAATAAATGTGAAATTCAAACATAATAAATTAACTAAAACCTACAACAAACTCCCTACTCAACTGGAACCGCAACCACAACGGTCCTAAACTCAACACAAGGTTAAAACTTCTACAAGTTCTTTAAAAAAATAAACTAAAAACAAACAAATTAACAAAAAACTACTAATATTCAATCTTTTTCAAGCTCCTTCTTGAACATCACCAAGGTTACAGTAGTCAACAACACCTACCAAATCTGGTGGGGGGTTAATACACATTGGTATAAGAAAGTAGCCCAGCATCTAAAGGGCCACAAAACAACATAAATACAACTATTGTGAAAGCATACAATAACCATAATAGTAATTCACATGTTAAACTCATGAATTACATCATCATATATAATGCAAACATAGTTTCAAATCAAACTTATCAAATTTTCTAAGCATCAGAGCTTACCTTTCCTTAAGTTTTCTAAACCAATCAATCAAGATATCATCCTTATATGGTGCTCATCATTAAACATTTAATTGTACCTAGTGTCTTGAATTGTACATGTCTTGAATTGTACATGGATCATCATTCATACTTAAGGACTCGGTGTTCTTTTTTGCACCCAGTTTGTTACCCTCGGAGTATCTAAGGCTCAAACCCCTCGTCAACCCTCAATTGTACTTAAGCCCCCACGTTCTCAACAACGCCCAATGTTTGATATTTGGTCTATTGACTTTTGGTAGAAACAAAGTTCTTTTTTTTTTTTTTTTTTTTTTTGGAACAGGTAGAAACAAAGATTAATTGCTCTACATTTTTCCTCCATGAAGTACTCACATTCTCAAATCGGTCATCAATATTGGTTCATTGTTCTTAATATTTCATGTCATACTTGAGCCCAAATTGTCTTCTATCTGCCATAACAGGCACACATATTTTTCAAAATCGTCCATGCTAAAATTTTAATTTGGTGGCCTTTCTAATCTTTGGCATTGGGGTCGTTGTCTTCCTTTGTAACACTATTAATGGGGTTGGCAAGGTTGACTACAACTAGTTTAAATGTACTTATGAGTATTTCACTATGTTCATCCCAATGTTTTTATTATTATCTCTCGCATTTTAGATAAGCTCAAACTTCTTGTCTTGATCATTCTCACACATGTTACATGTTGTTGGTAATGACATCGTAGCCAAAATTGTAACACAAAACAAGAGTTTGTTTGTGTTCACATGAGTTCTACTTGTTGGAAGCGTGTGATGGACACCCCCAAATAAATAATTAACAAATAGAATATTAGAGAGAAAAAAACTTATTTGGAAGACTCTTGAATTAACTTTCTTTTTGTGTATTATTCTTCACACTTGGTTACTTTTCAATACAACATATCAATCCTATTTATAGGATTGTGATGGTAATCTAAATCTATAACTCTCACTATAAAAACATTTAATAAATCTTATATTTAATTTATTAACGTTGTGAACGCCAAAATACAACACTTTACCGATTCCCATCAATTTAATATACTTAATTAACTCACATTAACTTTTTCAACTCTCTCATTAATTCATTTATATCGATTAATCTACTTCCAACATGTTTAATTAATTTTCAACATCCTTCCTTAAACTTGTTTTCTAAAAACTCCAATCAAAGTTCCTAACCCGTTAAACACATCAACTTTGGGTGACTTCATGAAAATATCTGCAATTTGATCTTCAGTCTTCACAAATTCAACTTAAACCTCCTTCCCTTAAATGCAATCTTTGATAAAGTGAAATCTTGTATCAATGTGTTTGCTATTGATCATGGAACACATGATTCTTCGCTAGAGTAATTGTTGATTTATTATCTACATGGATCACAGTTGCATCGTCTTGTGAAATTCCAACTGTCTTTAGAAAATTCTTAATTAAATTACATGACAGACACATGAAGTTGCAACAACATATTCTGCCTCACAAGTGGATAATGTCACAATACGTTGCTTCTTAGAAGTTCAAGTAAATGCAGTATTACCAATAAAGAAAACAAATCCACTAGTGCTCTTTCGATCATTAGTATCTCCAGCTCAGTCAGATCATAATAGCCTTCAAGCTTGAATTCCAAAGATGAAGAATAAAATAACCCATTATCAAGTGTATCTTTGGAGTGACGAAGATTTATATTTTCCACTTTAAAATAAGTAGTTGTAGGAGATTCCATAAATCGACTCATCAATCCAATGCTTAAAAGAATATTTGGTCATGTGCAAGTCAAATATCTTGAACTCCGAACCAATTTTTTGAAATATGAAGGATTAACAACATCTCCTTCTTCATATTTGAAGAGTTTTGTCCCAATTTCAATTGGATTTGTGACAAACTTAGATTTGATCATCTTAAACTTCTTTAGAATTTCTCTAGTACATTGTTCTTGAGAGATTGAAATACCTTCCTCTGATTGCTTCACCTTAATGCCAGATAATATGACATTAGTCCAATATCTGTCATTTCAAATTCTTAGGTCATCGCCTTCTTGAGATCTTCAAACGTACTTCCACAATTTTTTGTAAAAATTAATTCATCGACATACAAACAAACCGAAAAAATATCTCCATGACCATTAATCTTAATATAAAAAGAATGTTCATAAAGGCATCTCAAATACCGATTGTCAAGGAAATATTTGTTGATTTTACCATTTCACGTTCTTGGCACTTGTTTCAATTTGTACATAGCTTTCTTCAATTTTAGAACTTTATCCTTTTGACCTTTAACAACATAACCAACAAATTGTTCTAATTAGACATTTTCTTCCAGATATGCATTCAAGAATACTGTTATGACATCCATTTGGAAGATCTTCCAATTATTTTTAGCAGCAAGTGATTAACAGCCTTATGGTCTCCAAACGAGCAAGGAAAGTAGATACTTCATCGTAAACACTAGGGGTGTGTAAAAACCGAGAAAAACCGACAAACCGGACCGAACCAATCCAAATCGATTGGTTCGGTCTGATTTTATTAAAAAATGTGGAACTACAGGTTCATTGAAGAGCAGAACCGAGAGATTTGGTTCAGTTCTCGGTTCAGCACCTAAAAAAACCAAAAAGAACCGAGCCAAACCGTCAATATTTGTATTAATAAATATAACTAATTAACAGCCCAACCCAAGAATTTTATCATTATTATTTTCTTTTCGCCCAAGCCCAAGCCCAATTTAAAAAGGTAAAATTAACCTTAAAGAAAAACCCTAATTTAACAACCTATGCCTCACGCCTCACGCCTCACTCCTCACGCCTCACTCTCCCATTGAACGAAGTCAGCCGTCGCCCTCATCATCCCTCTCTTCACGTCTACAGTTCAGTCTTCGGCCATCGTAAGCTTTCGGTTTCATCTTCGATCTCCATTCTTTATTTTCCTTTCTCTTCGTCATTCGCACGTTTCCAGTTCTATCTCTTACGATTCCGGCTCCATCTCTGATCTCCATCTTTGATCTCCATTCTTCATTTTCTTCTCTTTTCGTGCACGCTTTCGACTCCATGTAGTCTCCTCTTAGTCCCACGTTTCCTGCTTCATCTTCAATCTCCAAACATAAAGGTTCAAAGATTTAAGTTGGAACAAAACAAAGGGAAAAAAATGTAAAAGCTGTGAGGAATTTTTTTTAGAGAAAAAAATGGAAAAAATGGTTTGAAACTGAACCGAACCAACTTGAACCGAAGCAAGTTGGTTCGGTTCAACAATCGAAACCAGCAAAACTCGATTATTAACGGTTCCACATATACGTAAACCGAGGGGTTCAGTTTTGTCCTTGGTTCGACTCAAAATCGAACCAAACCGGACCATGCGCACCCCTAGTAAACACTGACTTTTATTTGATAATAGCCTTTTCCAACTAACCTTTCTTTGTATCTCTCCACTCCTCTCTTTTCATTTCTTTTTATCTTGAACACCCATTTGACTGCTATCTTTCCACTTAGAACAGTAGAGAGTTTCCACATATCATTCTTCTTTGTGGCTTTTATCTCTTCATTCATAGCAATCTTCCATTTGTCATTTTGTGAATTTTCTTCAAAATTAAAGGTTCACTGTCACCAAATAGACAAAAAAGAGTAAGATTGTTAACTTTGACTTAACTCTTCAGTTTCCTCATATATGTCTCGTAAAATTCTCATGTCACGAGGCCCTTCACTTGAACTTGCAGATGATGAAGATGTATTTTGTTGTTGAGTGAGTGTCGATGTTGGTGGTGTAATGGAGAAGAAATATCACTAGACTCGATAGCATGTAGGAATACATGTTCTTATGCATGTATAATTAGGATTGTTGTGAGAAACACAAAGGAAACGCATCAAATACACTTGAAAATTATTCTTTGTGCGTGTTATGTGTTTGATGTTTACAATGCAGTGTTTTTAGAAAACTTTGATCTCTTGGTATTATTCATCGCAAGATTTTATCATAAGATGGAACAAATGAATTGAAGACTTCTCAACGCCTACTCAGAAGGAGTGCTAAGAATTGATAAAGGAAATTCATCACTTGAAAAATAACTTATCTTTCAAGAGACATTGAGAATACAACACAATTTGTCACGTAGTAGAGTATGCGTCGAAGATCCAATGCGATGCAAGAATTTTGGAATGTGTCTGAAACAATTTAAACGTAGATATCGCCATAAAAAAACATGGAATGTGCTTAGTAGGCAACGATTGTCGGAAGTGTATAAATATTTTATTTAGAGATTAATAGAAAGAGATACACGGATACACAGGATCTCATAGAGCACTCCTAATACATCAGTGACTAAATTCTGCCCAGATTTCCTTCCATTTCCATCATCCATTCAATCCATAAGCCGAGAAGCCTTGCAGGAATCAATTAACTTTAAAAAAGCAAGAAATTTTGAATCAGAATTCTGTCTTTGGTTGTATTATTTTCTGCATTTCAAGTGTTCATATTTGTTAATTCAATCATTGTAACGAATTTGCATTATAAATATGAATACTCTTTATGCCTCCACATTCATGTTTTTGATTTCCATGATTTTTATGAGTAGCTAAAGACACTAATGGGTTAGGAAGTTAGGAATAAATATGTAGATAAACAAGCTAAATTGTTGATTTTGTCTTATATTTACTACGTCGTAAACTTGAACGCATTGAAATAGTACTTTCAAAGTGGTAGTCAACTGCTTGAAATAATAAGTAACTTAGACCACGGTGAGCAAATTTAGGAAGTAACTTAGAAATAAGAATAAACCTATCGTATTGTTTGTGCATCATTTATATCTAGAAATAGAATATTTGTGACATTAAGGCGCTAAAAGGTTGATTGTCTTAATTAGTACTGAGTGCATGAATATAACCATGTTTATGAGTAGATTGAAATAGCTTCTTAACCCTGTCTACATTGCTTTGAGCCTAGCCAACGCATTTCCACCCCATTCATCCATCGCATATCAACTAGGCAGATTAGATTGGCTTAAACTAGATTAGAATAGCTCATAGATCATCTCAACGATTTTCTTTATTAACTTATTTATCCAAAAGAATAATAAGTAATTAACTAGTTTAAATAACAAATTTCTTGTGTTCGACACTGGACTTACCAGGTACCTAGTTTAGTTTATCCTGAACTAAGTTAGAAAAACTTGTAATTCATAACAATTTCAGCGCATAAGCACAAAATCATTTCAAATGTCCAATGCAACAAGTTTTTTGAGCCGTTGTTAGAGAATTTATTTTATTTGAGTGAATTTTATTGTTCTTTGGTACGTTTGTTTTAAGGAGTATTGGAACTTAGCCGAAAAACATTCCAAACAATATATGAGTGAAGACTCAACGTCCAATCTTATATTTGACTGTTGCTATGTAAAGGCGTAGGGTATACGATAATAATTTAATGAAAATGTGATGAAAAGAATGTCATACAAGTTTTCCTAAACTAGTCCAAGTATAAACAATATTAGGTACTTGGTAAGTTCAGGATCGAACACAGGGACTTTTGGATTTAGTGAGTGGATTACAGTTCTTTTGGAGAAGTAAAGAAATCAAGCGATGTGTGGGTTAACAATGCGAAACTACTCTATGTTAACTAACCTAAACTAATATGTCCAGTTGATATGTGATTAATGGATTTGTCGTTAGTTAACCTCAAAGCAATGCAAATACTGTGTTAAGTGAAGTATGCGGTAGACAGGGTTAAGAAGATATCCTAATCTATTCATATACATCGTAAATTCATGCACTCAATACTAATTAAGACAAGCAACCTTTTAGTGTCTTAATGCCACAAATAATCCATTTCTAGATATAAATTATGCATTGACAATGCGATAGGTTTATTCTTATTTCTAAGTTACTCTTTATCTTTGCTCATCGTGGTTTAACCTACTTACTCTTTCAAGCAGTTGACTACCTTAACTTTGGACATACTTTTTCGATGTGCTCAAATGTATGACGTGATAAATATCAAACAAAATGAACACTACCATATTTACCTACAGATTAATTCTTTACTTCCTAACCCATTTGTGACTTTAGCTACTCATAAGATTTAAAGAAAGTAAAAACATGGAGATGGATGCAAAGTAGATGATCATAATTATAATTCAAATGTTTTACACAAATTGAAAGAATAAACACAAACATAAAAAACACAAACAAGAACATAATCATAAAAACTCTAAATCACAATTTCTTGCTCTTTAAGAGTGTATTGATGCTTGTAAGGCTCCTTGGTTTTATGGAGGTAATGAATGGAGAAAGGAAATCTAGGCAGAGTCCTTTGATCTGTATGTACGAATGTCTCTCTAGATTTTCTAACTTTTCTGGTCTTTCAATGAGGTATTTAAATGCCTAAAAAATTTGTCGTTCACTACACACGTTCCATGTTTCTCAACACCTATTTCTGCGCATAGTGGGACTTGGACATGTTCTGAAAGCCTCACATCACATAAGATTTTTAGTGCCTTCTTTGCTCTCAACTATGCGTCAAGAGATGAATTTTCCTTAGCACTGCTTCTGATTTAGGAGTTGAGACGTCTTAAATTCTCTTTGGCTATAATTCTGCGATCAACAATATAAAGAGATCAACGAATCCAAAGAATACAATTCTGTAAGCATTGAACGTATAACATACACAAAGTATTAAACAAGTATAAATGATGCTTTTCATATTTGTTTCTCACCAAAATTTTAAGACATGGACGCATAATAATACTTATTTCTAGAAGTTGTCATTGTCCCTAAGATTGAACGTACCTTTTGGCAGAGAAATAGAAGAAACTGTGACCAGAGAATAAGAAATTTGATTAATCAATTTGACCGCATGAGAGGTAACAACAACTTGAATTCAAACAATCTAGTGATGGCATATAAACTAGCGTCGAAGCATAACGCCAATGGAGAAGGCAGGGAATCTAAGCATCCTATATTGATTGCTCATGACATCAATAGGCCTATCAGAGACTATGCCTCTCCTAGTCTTTATGAGTTTGGTTCTGGGATCATAAGCCTGCTTTCACAAAAGCAAAGTTTGAGATGAAGCTAGTGATGCTACTGATGGGATAAAAACCCATCGCAGCGGAAGAAATCCAGAATCATCTCAATTTTATTTTGGAAAACTTTAAAATAC
>JBBPDJ010000023.1:8692783-8705728 GCA_037974625.1 Cucumis cinereus | reverse complement strand
ACATAACAATTTAATTAACAATTTTTTCAAAAATTGTTAATCAAATTTACCCTTCCAAGTAGTTCTTTAATCTTACCAATTCATTGTCGACTCTCCAATTAATTCGTAGGTGAAATCCTACGAATTAATTATAGCCATAACTCCAAAAGAACCTTCAATTAACCAAGAACAATTCTCAAATTAATTATCGATTTAACTTGATTGAGTATCCAAAAATCCAAAATAAAATACTCAATACTTTACCCATATAACTAATGACGGCGACCGTGAGCGACAATGTTATTATTATTATTATTATTATAATAAAAATACTATAGTATAATTTCATGTCTAACAACCAAAAAAAGATATTCAGTCTTTCATAACTTGAAAATTGAAGCAAGTAAATTAATAATTGGTAATAATTGGTTTTAAACGAAGCAGTGTTCTCTTTATGATTTTTTGGTTAAAATTTCATAAATACATGAAATGCCTAACTTAAATTAAATTGGTTAACTGTAGTGTTTATATGAAAATTCTCTCATTGATAACTAATTTTTTAGAAAATTACATAAAAAAATAGTGTTTGGGTTTTATTGTTAAAATATATTTATGAAACTCATCTAATTTAAAATTCTAACTTTGAAATCATTTTCATAAAATTAAAAATTTGAATTTCAAAAAATATCAGTAATAATTATTCTATTGTAAAATGGGACTAAGTAGTGTCTCTTTATGGCTTTTGGGTAAAATTCCATAAATACATGAAACACCTCACTACTGCAATTAAATTTGATAATTAGTAGTGTTTACATGAAAATTTTCCCGTTGATAAGTTTTTTAAGAAAAGTACTTAAAAAACAATTAGTCTTTGGATTTCATTACTAAAAATCCATAAATATATAAAACATTTCTAATTTAAAATTTTTAATTTGAAACCATTTTCATAAAATAAAAAATTTAATTTCAACGTTCAATAACAATAGCTCACATTTTACAAATGAGACTGAGTAGTGTTAATTTTTTGGATTTTTTTTATTCCTTAAATACATGAAATTTCACATTCAAACACCGACGATGGAGATTTAAAACATCAAAGTTTGATGCTATAATATTCTTGAGGTGTAGAAAATTATTTTGGGCATCCAAAATAAATTTTCATTTTTATTAATGGCTCTGATGCGGCTCATAATTATTAGTTCATACTTTATTTGTAAAATGTGAGCTAGTAAATATGAGACATTTAAAAACAAAGCAAAATAACATGGACCTCAATAATTTTCTCATCTCAATAATAATAGATAAAATTTGGTAACTGTTTTCATGAGTGTTGTAGGGTGCTAACACCTTTCCTATACACAAATAACTCTCGAACTCATCTTTGAATTTACGTAGGCCAATATTTTTTAATTAGGTGACCAATCACGCCTTTAATATGATTGGTGGGAACTCCAAAACCATTTATTTTAAGTGACCCTTAAAAGAGGACGTATGTCGCTCTACGTTGCGATCACGTTGTGACAATAAGAGTGCACAACCAAAGTATGGTTATGGAGAAAAACAATATATATAAATAGATAACAAAATTACTATAAAAAAATTCTTCAAAAGCAAAATTACTAAAATAAAATTCTTCAAAAGCAAAATTATTAAAATAGAATTCTTCAGAAGCACTCCAAGATTTCTACTATCTCTAAAAATTTAGGATTTTTCACCAATGTTGTATGTACTTTCAAGATCCCAAAAAACCTCTATTTATATTTAAAATGACGAGTATGTGGTGGATATATGGACACTGATAAACAACAAATGTGATTTTGACATTTGACAATGAACACTAAGGATGAACATCTATTTAATACATATATTTATTATAAAATTCCATTTTTTTTGAAATGATTAAGCTAAATTGTAAAAATGCTGAGGTAAGAGAAACTAGATTGAGATTTAATGAAGAAAGACACATAATTTTTCATGTTATTTATAAAATAATTACTTTGTTTTTGGAGTCTTCTCATTATTCAAATTATAAAAATGCGAATGGTATATGGATATAGTTGGATGATCTATGTTGTAAAATTATTGATCATATGATTTTGTAATAACTTTTATAAATAATTTTATACCAACTCAATAAGCCTTCAGTGCTACTTTCGTGATAATTTAAGTTTCATGTTCTTACTTTCAACCCTTCCTATTTTTTTTCATCGAGCTAGTTTCTTTTATAGCAAAATAAACTAAAATATTTACAAAATATAATAAAAAAATTTATGATAAACATTGATAGACAATATATCTATCATTCATGAAATCTGAAATTTTGATATATTTTTAATATATATTTTTTAAAGTTCTGTCATTTGCAATAATTTTTCTCAATTATACGTAAAATAAGTCTAAATGACAAGAGCAAATTTGTACAAATTAAGATTCTCGATCATAATCTTTTTATCGTTTGGTCTTATCTCCTAATTAATCAAATTTGTGTGTATGTTGTAAAGACAAAACTTTAGTATAACATAGACTAGAAGACAAGACATAAAAAAGAAATTCGTTTAATTATTTTTAAAGTAAAAGTTAGGTCTATTTGGTTGAGGCATTTTATGATATTCTCTTGTAATTTTCATCTCTATAGTAAAAGTATGATTGCACCTTATATATTATTACTTTATTTATCTATTTTGCTTTAGGGTTGGAATTTTTCTAGGTTCATGCATTAGACCATGTTAAATAGAAGATAATGACTATTTAATTTAATAATTACTTAGTTGAATTTATAAGTGAAGACATAAATTAAACAATTGAAAGAAACATTCTTTTATTTCCTTATTTTCATATGATTTAAAAGGTAAATAATTAATCATTTTAATTAGTTTTAATTATATGGATGGATAGCTATCATTTCAGCTGTCCATTTCTAGTCATCTCTCTGCAATATATGTTTATCAAATTAAGTTCAAATATCATTTCCACATTAAAAGTTTATAATTTGTTGAATTGAAAATCATTATGTTTCCTTTTGGTAGACTGTTTTTCAACGTATATTGATGAGTTTACTCCATTTATTATAATTTTTTCTTTAGTCTTTTAGGTTTATATTTATAATTATTAACACTATATTCATGTATGTATGCTTGTGTAGTGTTTTACCTTTTTTTAAAAAAAAATAATTTATTAGGTAAATTATTGAAAATTTATTTTAAATGAAAAAACTTCTAAAAATAGTTATAAATTTGAGGATTTAATTCTTAGGATGAAAAATTTGAACGTATAATTTCAACTACTACTATATTTTACAAGTGATTTTTACAATTTATCATTTAAAGTTAAATCTTTTTTAACAAATTTCAAATGATCAACGAGAAAAAGAAATTTTTTTGAAATAAGTCCAAGTTCCTCGTCATGGGTGTTAGACCGTAAAGCCGTAAAAACATCATTATTGCGTTTTTGTTTTATGCATAAGAAACTAGGAATTATATTAAGCTTGTTTTACAAATAATTTATTTATTTATTTTAACGGTTTACAAAGATATTTTGAGTTAAATTACAAGTTTATCACTGTTAATCCTTATTCATTACTAAAAAAGTATATAATTGATTTTTGAATTTCAAATTTTGTAATAACACCATCCTAAAGTTTAAAACTTATTAAACACAATAGAAAGTACTAATGTAACGACCAACTTTTCAACTTGAACTCAGGTCATTATTCAAGTAAAAATAAAAATTCAAAACTAAGATCATGAAACTTCCAAATTATTTTATAAAAAAAAATAATAAAGACAACTTCAAGTGGAAATACAATGTTCAAATAAATCAGTAAATAAATAATTAAAAATAATTTCACTTGAAATCCCCTAATAGAATGATAAAATGAAAAAAAAAAAAAAACAAGTGTTTAAATAAACCAAATACCTTTAAATCAAAGGTTCATAAATATTCTAAAATCATAGAAACAAAGAATAAGGGAAGCAACAATCTAGCCTAGTCTCAAATTGTACGACCACGAGTTCCTTTTGTCTCTCACCAGTTTGCCTGTCTTTGCCTGAAAAATGAAGCATTAAAAAGATGAGTATTATAAATATCCATTAAAGGACTCACTACTGGTCCCTGTAGATAAACATGTTAATTTTCTTATCAAGCATAGTATATATCATGTGCCATGACAGTCTAGTGGTCCTGTACAATCACACATCAGTTATAATTGTAAACACAAGGGTACACATTCAATATAGTCCAAACAATTTTAGGTGGTGATCCATAGAGACACCGTAATACACAGGATATACTGTCATGATAGCAAAAGTTAACAGACACCATAGATCCAATACTTAGCATGCAAATTTCACATCATGGACGACATTAGTAACATCTCTATAAAAAGAGCAGATTAGTCTCTACTATGCTCTCTTTGATTTTGAACTCAAAGGGAACTCTTTTGAAAACATGGTTAAGAATAGGATATATAACAAAATGGGAAAATAATAATAATAATTATTATAATAATAATAATAATACATGCTGATTTTATTTTAACAAAATTACTATAAAAGCCAATAAAAAAAACTTGTTCATTTTGTACCAACATTGAGGGAAAAAAGTAAAAAGAGAAATATATTTAGACAAGCAAAAGCAATGTTTGGTTAGGTCACATTATATTTATCCTCATTATAATTACTTGAAAAAGAAGGTTTTTGAATTGGAAAATTAGAAACAATGGATAGTGGGGGTGGGAGAGGGAGGGAAGAGGGGGGCTGAATGCAACCTTGTGGCTGCTAAGACATTCCTCTTCAATTTTTCTATATGGATTTTCTAACCAAAACATACCTTTCTCAACTTTTATTTTATCTTAAATTAAGATTATAATATTTACCATATATATAATACAATTAACATGTGAGTTCTTTTTATCTAAATTGAACTACAACTCAAACTCAAATTAAGATAAGGTAAAAATGTAACATTTTAGAAATTAGGGACTAAATAGAAATTAAACTTAAAACGAAGGGATGAAAGTGTAATGTTTCAAATTATAGGACCTATTAGAAATTAGTCTCATAACATAAGTTCTGTTTTGTAAACATTTCATTTTTTGTTTTTGGTTTTTGAAAATTAAGTCTATTTATTTTTTATTTATGACAATAATTTATATCTTTTCTTAAATACAATGGTTGAATCCTTTGGATAATTCCAACAACAAAAACAAACCGGTAAATGCTACATTCTTTTTTCATTTTCAAAATTTTACTTGGTTTTTTAAACAATTAGTAAAACGTAGATAACAAAAGACGAAATTTGAAAATGGAAAAAGTCGTATCTATAGGGCATTAGTGATTACGAAGCAGGGCGAGTGATTAGACTGGTTTTCTTTTCTCTCTATATTAAATGATGTGTGGTTTTATATTAATACAAGTTTCAATCTTTATTTTCATCCTCTACCCGTTGAGATCTCTAATTAAACTGATCTGTACAAAAACTTTAGATTATCATTGTCATCACACTCTTCTTCTTTTTCACTTGTTTGTTCTTTTTATTGTATATACATCATTTAACTATCCTTTTTTTTTTTGTCCTTTTCTTTTCTTTCTATATTGTATACGAATATCATAAGCAATAAATTTTTATTTTGTAACAAAAAAAAAAAACCCCATTTTTATATAAAGTTAGAGAGAGGCCAAAACAGAAAATTCGAAAGGTAATTAGTGCCAAAGTACTTTAAAAATAAAATAAAATATTTTTTAAAACTAGTGAGAGATCAAAATAAAAAATAATCAAAATAAAAAAGAAACATTACTAAAATCTTGTACTCTTAGAAGTACAAAAGATGTGGAAAAGTTCTCGCACTTAGAATCAAGAAGTAATTAAAAAAAAAAAAAAACTCTAATTAATCTTAATTTTTTATGGAATCTATTTATTTTGGTTTATGGAATATGTAAGAATTCACATAGTGTTTTAGATAATACAAGAAAAAGGAAAAAGAAAAGGAAAATACAAAAAAAAAAATATATGAAAATAAATAAGAGCTACTATTTGTGACTAAATATTTTTCCTAATAGTAGAACCATATATATGAAAGCTTTCTCTCCCTCTCATCTATAATCCTATTATGTATACAAAACCTGTCTCCTTTAACCACCATCTCCACCACTTTTTGCTACAAAAATTCCCCTCCTCTGCCCTCATCCACCGTCGATGCCACCACGAGAACCCGTTTGCCTCTTCCGCCATCGTTAGACTCCTCTCACTGCCGTATCACTAAGATGGCAAAAGTAAGTACAAATTTGCATCAAACAAGCAGGAGCCAGAGGAAATAAGGGCTGAGCTAGGGTTACTTTCCCTTTCTTGATGGGCTGTTACTCCAATATGTTTTTGTTTTTTCTTTGGACACTATCCCTTTTGGTGCTGCCTCTACTTCTTCCACCGCTCCCGCCGCCGCCCATGGTGCTTCTCTTCGTGCCTCTCCTTATCATGATGCTTCTTATCTTCTTTGCCTTGTCCACTTCTCAACTTCCAACTACTACAGTTGCGTCTGAAAGTTGTCGATGACATTTTTGTATAGAATAACACAGGTCCTCTCCTATACTTTTTACAATGATATGATTTAGTCTACTTTAGATCTGGTCTCTCGTGGTTTTGCCTCATACAATGAAAATGTATCTAAATGGACCTCTTTTCATTTATTCTTGACGTTTTAAGACTATGTTCGCATCTCGACCAATTCGGTAATATTGATTTAATTTTTGTGATCTTGGTTGAATAGTTGTCCATTTTTGGTTTGCCACAACTCGAAGAAGAAGAAAAGCAAATAATGAGGAAAAGAATGGGTGATTTGGAAGGAAAAGAGAATAGGGTTTTGTATTTTGTTTTACAAAATTAGAGGATATATATTTGTGAGTTGGAAGTTTGTGCACGAAGCTTTAGAGTTGTAATATATATTATTATTTCAACTGTGTCTTAATTAGAGGCAACCAACTACCTTTTTGGTTTGTCTTCCAAATCTAATAATTTTGCTTTCCGACAAAATTGAATGTTTGGTGGTTATTATCACAAACATGTTTAAGACAAAACTACCTAAATTTTGGACTCTTGTTTGGAGATTGGGTTGAAAGATACTCCAAAATTATTTGGTGAGTTTATTGGACCATGGTGGGATTTTGTAATGCTTTTAATGGTTTGCATTGTTATTAGTTGTTGAAGAACATATTTATAAATCAAAGAGGAAAGAACCCACCCATTTAGTCCTTTTATATTTGAGGTTTAAATTTGAAAATGTTGTTGTTGAATGAGAAATTTTGGACCAATCACAAATTTTACCTTTTTTTAATAAATTAATAAATTTATAAATAATTGGACTTGGGACATGTGTCCCAATTGAATTTGAAAACAGAAAATCGAGGAATCTACATGTTTTCATCATGATTGTTGGATCAAATTGACTATTTGGTCCAATTAAATATTATTATAAGTGGACCAAATAAATAGTAAAATTTAAGGTTTACTTTTGACAAATAGAAAAAAAAATTAAAATTATAAAAATGGAAAAATGAATTAAATATTATTATTTATAAATTAACGTACGACCAAAATATTATTATAGTTGATTTGGTTGCGGCAAAGCGAGGAAGCCTGCTGTCCAGGTCGACGCGTTCGCCAATTGTACATGGAGCATCGTCAGCGGCTAAGTGAGAGAGACCGACGTGGGGGAGCTCGATTAGCCGGTAGGAAGAAGAAAATGAAGGGGGTGGCAAATGGTAAAGAAGAAGAAGATTGGGAAGGAGGCTGCGCTGTGAAGAGGAAGAAGAAAGATTAGGATTGTTTTTTCTAATTTTCACGCATTTCAAGTTAACCCTAATTAACTTATATAAATAATAATAATAATATGTACTTTTGTATAATATTTAATTCAAATAGATTTACTAGCTAAATTTCAATTTTTAAATAAAATAATAGAAATTTAGTAAAATAGTTACAATCTATCTAAATTTTCTAGAGGATATTCTAAGTTGATTATTCGATCTCAATGAGGGTAAATTTGGAATATCAAAAAGACCATGCACGTGATTATCAACGGATTTTCTATTTTTCTTATTCTAAAATTTTTTTGTCATTTTTCTTTCCCCCACCTAATTAAAATTTGTCATTCTTTCAAATTTTCCTATTATTATTTGCGTTAGGGTTCAATTAAGTCCAAAAATAGCTTAATTTAACCCAAATGCTAAATAAGGCCCAAATCCATATGGTTGGGCCTAGGAGTCGATCCATGGACCAACTAAACCCATAAAGCCCACGAGAGAACTCTATAAATAGAGGAGTTCTTTTAATTTGTGGGGGTTAGTAAAATTTTAATCCAGAGAGGCCTAGAGAGTAGTCTCCCAAACAATTAGAAGACTCTTTAACTCTTGAAGTTGACTACACTTGAAGACTCAAGTTCTTTTAAAGATACAAACATTCTTCCAAGACTTCGGCTTCAAGAACATAACGCTCTCCACTTCTATACATCAAGCGTACACATTTAACCACATCGCATTAGAGATCAAGAATTAGAAGATGAAGTATTAGAAATCGAACCACATCACATCAAATCATTTAGAGTTTTCAAAAAACTAGATAAGAAAACAAATAAACTTTATATGATTAAATAGTGTTTATACTTTTATAAGCTTAATTTAAAATATATAAATAGTTAGAAAGAGATTATGAAATATCAGTAAAAACATTTGTAGTTTAATTCAATTAAATATCTTAAATTCTAAAATTCAACTCCCATACCTAGTATCTAGATGCATGCATGTAGGAGAGGAAAAGTATACTAATATCCAAATCCATGTATTAGGGCAAGTATTGAAACTATTTGAAATACTCCATTTTATCTTAACATTGTTTACTTTTTTCTTTTTCTTTTTCTTTTTTCTTTGAGACTAATTAAGTACTATAAATCTTACTTTAATAAGCTTTTAACTTTAAAATATTCTGTCTTAGCATCAATTTTTTTTTTCTTTTAGAATATATGTCTTGACATCATCTCTAATATTTTAATGTTTTATTTTAGTTAGTCCATCATATCCTTGTATAACATTTCATCTTTGACTATCATTAATTTGACATTAATTATTTTAATATGACTTGGAATTTATTTTGAAATTAAAAACTCAACTGAACTTTACTGGATTACTTGACGGATTTAGAATCGTCTTATTTGACAGTTTTTTACTGTCAAGTAATCTCTTTTCTATAGTAGTGTTTGTAAATATATAGTTATCTTAATTAATTATGGCATGTTAAGTTAACCAATTAAAATTTTTACCATTATAAGGTTTTCAATACTAATCTAAACTAAATGTATAGTAAGAAAAAAAAATTATTCCAGATGTGCATGAATTAAAATCGAATACTTAAATTGTATTTGTCTTTAGAAAAATAAATTGTATTTGTCTTTGAAAAAAAAGAATAAGAATTTCTAAACATAAAATATTTAATTAAAATACATTATAATTATTTTAAAATGTGCACAGATATACCCTTCCTAATTATCAGTAAAATTACAGGATATTTGAATGTAGAATTCAAATTAAAAAATTCAAATAAATAAACAAAAATCTTGAATCCTATCTAATAATTAGGGACAAATTTCAAGAATAATGATGTTTTTTAAATTAATGACAAAAATAGGATAATTGGGAAAGAAAGAACAAAAAATGGGGTTGTGATTGAAACTATTGTCAAGATGGAAGTCGTGTACCCGGTACACGACTTCCATATTGACCAGTCACAGCCTACGTGGCTTAAGGAGGCGTGCAGCGACAGATGACGGAGAGCTTGCTGAAGCTGGCGGCAAAGGAAGGTAAGGGTTTAGTAAGTTTTTGTGTGAATGAAAAAGAAAGACAACATAAGGGTTTTCTAGGGTTTTTAAAGAGAGTTGAAGTCATGGACGAGGTCTACGACGTCAAACAGCATGACAATCAACAATACCACGTTACTCCACGATGACTCCACCTGCACCGTGTCAACCTTGACGTGGACCGCGTCCACGATTTAGAGAAGTCGTGTACTGGGTACACAACTTCACTACCCTATTTTTGACAATATTTTTCAAACAATCCTATTTTTTACATTATTTTTTAAAATAACTTTATTTTAAAAAAAATCAATATTTAGAATATATAATGAAAATAAATCATAATGAAATCAGATCTAGCAGATCAAAACTAACCTTTCAACATTTGATCTTAAGATTTAGATATATTGCCTATGTGCAATATTAATATGCAAGGTATTTGCATATGCATTGCAAAGATAGAGGAATTAAGGAAAGCAAGTGAGAGTGTGTGCTGGAAACAATAAACTCAATGAAGAAAAAAAACAACACAAGTAAATCTAACACATAAGACAATGACAAGCAAGAGGTCACAAACTACAAGAAGAGGGTCATCACAGATACAAACAGAAAAAATAAAGACACAAAGATTGGTAAAGTCCAGTTAGGTGCAAAATCATCTATGTCTGGAGACAATGTGTCTGGTGGAATGAAACTTCACTATATAAAGAGTTAAACAATTACAACTAAAGTACTTATCTGATAGATTTTCTCTTCAGTGACTCACATATAGCTTCCTCTTTAGTTTTAACTTAGACTCCCCCTAAATTTGAGCTTCCCTCCTTCCACAGTAATGCTTCTTTAAGCTTTGTATAAGATCTCCTCAATACAATATGCTTGGGCTCCCCCTAAGAGTAGATCCCTCCAGATTCACCATATTTAGGCTCCCCTTAAGTACAATATCATTATCGAATTCCTTCCAACTTTTACAACTGCTACTGAACCAAAAATCTCAGCGACAAGCACAAGGATTTTGAATATTAATACATGAAGGGTTGAGACTTAGACAAACTCTAAGCTAAATGTTCAACGCACAAACTTTATTAATGAGATAGCTAACTTTAACATTGAATATGAGCACCATATAAATATGACTCGTTTTGAAAATATATTTTGGAGAGAATAAATATTATTTGCAGGAGAATAAGGAATCCATGAAAATTTGCAAATCACACATCTATGGAAAGTACAATTTGCTGAAGTTGTTGTCCGTCAGTGCTAATATTATTAACAATGTCTTTGACATGTTGCTCAAATTTTGCCTTTAATAAAACTAGCCAACTACATTGTAGGAACAATCACCTCCTTTGGTTATTTTTTAAGGCAAAACAAATCAAACACAGAGAAATCGAATTAACACAAACCATGCAACCGAGCAGACTAGAGCAACCCACATACCAGTAGACACAACCACATCCATTCTCTCCCTTTTGTTTGACTTACAAAAATAGCAAAACAGAATAACAATTAAACCTCTGTCAACCCAAATAAAAATACTCAAAGGTTTGAATCCTCTAACACAATACCAAAAAAGAACATTATTTAAAATAATCTTCTGAGATAGATCAAAATCCTCCTTCTCTGCAGCAAGTCTTTTTCTAACAACATATTCAACATCAACATGACCAACATATGGGATTTGAGATATACTAACCTTTTTAAGCCTCACAGAACCTACATTTTTCATGCTCAAACCAAAATTATTTTATTGATAACAAATCAACATCATCCTTTTTCATAATGGATATGATGGCACAAGCATTCTGTAACATCCCAAATTGTTTAAGGTAATTTGTAATTTTTTATTAATTATCTTATTAAATGTTGGTAAATTTTGTAATTTTTGGGATGTTAATTTGGGTTTAATTATTTTTTTATTGTTGAGGGTTGTTTGTTATTGATTGGGGAAAGAAAAAGTAAAGGGTGGTTTTAATTAGGAGAGAGGGAATGGAGAGGTTGAAAGAAGAAAAGGAAAAATAGTAGAGATTTGGAAAAAAATAATTAAAAAGGGAAAATAAATGATGATAATAATAATATTTTATTATTATTATTATTATTATTATTATTTATTTAGACACCTTGGAATTCGTGCAATTCATCTCCTTCCCCAAGTTAGTCTTTTCCTCTTGCAAACCCTAACCCTAACCCTAGTCGCCGCCGCCTTCACGTCAGCTTCTCCGTCGCCGCACAGCCGCGCTCTCCAATCCGCTCGCAGCCACTCATCGTCGCCGAGCCCAGCCCTCACTGTCAAGCTCTCCAGCCGCACGCCTCGCTTCCTCGCGTCGAAGCTCAGCCACGCCATTCATCTTCGTCAGCCACCTCCATTTGCAGCCGCACGCCCACAACCACGCCAGATCCACTCGCCCGCGTCTTGCCCGAGCCAGATCCGCTCCCCTACTCGCAGCCGCTCGTCGGATCTGCGCCTCACGCCGAAGCTCCATCGCCAGTCGCTCCGCGACGGATCTGCTCCAACCCGAGACCACGACGTCGCAAGCCGCGCCAAATCCATCGTTGTCAGCCGCGCCTTGTCGTCGCCTGTAGCCGCGAGCCGTTCTGTTTTGCCTCGCCCAGCCGCTCCGTCAGACGACGCCACCTGCGTGCCACTTGATCTGGTAAGCCGACGCCGTCCGTCACGTTTTCTCCATCGACGTGCCAGCCGAACTCCATCGCCCGAGCCGAGCCGAGTCTCTGAAGTTTTGTCACTTCTTGTCTCCACTGCTTTCTGCTCGTTGTTGGTTTGTTGGTGAGTTTGGGTTTGGTTACTGAAGGGTTAGAATTTATTTTTCCTTTGGAGAAGGTTATTGATCAATTGTTCGTATTGTTTAGGGTCGATTGGAGGCTAGTTCGAGTAGGGAAAACTCTGAAACTTGAGGTAAGGATTACTTCTACCGAATCTACGTTTTTGGCGTATAAGGTGTTAAGATGGTTTATCTGCGTGATTTAGGGGTTGGGCTCGGGGTATATGGTTTATAAATCTGTTGGATTATGCATGATTCGTTTTACCGTTTACATGTGTTATCTGCGTGATTTAGGGGTTGGGCTCGGGGTATATGGTTTATAAATCTGTTGGATTATGCATGATTCGTTTTACC
>JBBPDJ010000023.1:8676676-8692683 GCA_037974625.1 Cucumis cinereus | reverse complement strand
GTTTACATGTGTTATCTGCTTCTTGTGGCATGTTTGGATTATTATGATCATAATGCTTGTATTGGATTTTTATTTGGATACGGTTTCTGGTAACTCACTTAATGAGTTTGTGCTTGGTGGGAAACAATAGGTCAGTTTTCAAGTCGTACGGCTGACTTGATTCTGACTAGCCAGTGACCAGCCTGTGTAGCAACCGTCGACTAGCCTGTGTGGCGTATAGTCGACCAGCCTATGTGGCACGTGTAACTGAAGG
The DNA here is from genome assembly GCA_037974625.1 of Cucumis cinereus. NCBI lineage: Eukaryota > Viridiplantae > Streptophyta > Magnoliopsida > Cucurbitales > Cucurbitaceae > Cucumis > Cucumis cinereus. The sequence continues at coordinate 8,692,430 of JBBPDJ010000023.1, read as the reverse complement.
TCATGAAGGGGGTCTGTACGAGGCTTGTTCAGACGTTCGTTCTAAGGGAAGCTTGTGTGGCGTTTTGCTGTGACAGGGTTGTGAAAGGGGTTTGTACGAGGCCTGTTCTGACATATTTATCAATACTCAACCACCCGACTGTGTGTCACAAAGTACAAGCCATTAAGAAAAGTTAACAGTCACCCGGTGGAGTCTGTAGTGGTTTTCCTTACTTGGTATATTTTTATACTCATTCCTTTTTATGTTTTATTTCAGGCATAGGTAAGAATGGACCGACGAGGGGCAAGTGAATCCAGTGACCATATCAGGAGGGACCAAGAGACCTATTTTGCTTCCGCTTACGGTTTTTGGGCATTTGTTTTCTTTATGATTAAACTTTTGTTGGCTTTCTTTTATTTGTAACGATTTTGGTTAGAAAACTATTTTAGGGATCCCGTCTAGGTTCTTTTCCTATCTTTTCCATTATTTATTTGATTAAACGTTTGAAAACCCTTTATTATTTTATTTGGATTAAATTAAAGTATTTGTTTGTTTTGTCTTCGACTTTGAAAATAAATTTATTGATTTTTTTACTTAAGTAATGACCTTGGGTTAAGGTTGAAAAAACCCGGGGCGTTACACAAATTTTGTAAGATAATTAATAAAAAATTACAAATTACCTTAAACAATTTGTGATGTTACACATTCAACACTGAAATATCTTCACACACATCACATCTTGACCATCATAACTTACAACATTTTGATCGACCAAAACACTGCCAACAATCAAATTCTTAGACACCCTAAAATCATAAAATCAATTTTCATAAGCAACAATAGCAGATACATCAAAAGAATCAATGTCATCTTGTAACACATACTCAAAATAATCATCAAATTGACAAGATGAAACAATATTAATAGCTTTATTAACCTTAGAATTTTCTAGATAAAAAATCTTTAGTTGAGACAACTCTGTATTTTTCGGGAGAGAGCACAACTTCATTGTGCTTAGGGATGCTACAAGCATGATTAAAAACATTAGAATCCACAAGTAACAATTATTATAAGATCGTGTGCTTATCATGCTGAGAGACTTAACACTGTCAATCACTAGACATCTGTTTTTAGAGAAATTAACATTGAAACTCTAATCACCTAACTCACTTATGCTTATGAGATTTATTGTTAAGCCTTCCACTAGAATGACGTCATTGAGAGGAGGAAGTCTAAGATATTGAAGTTTTCCTTTGCCAATAATTTTTCCTTTACCATCATCACCATAAATAACATGTTCAAAACCACGTGACCTTAGATTGGTTAAAAACTTCTTCTCTTTTGTCATATGCATGGAGCAACAATTGTCAAAGTATTAGTCCTCCCTAATTTGAGTATGAAGAGAGTAAAGGCCACACTACAATTAATAGCCCAAAGGGAAGTATTCTCCTCTACCTGCCATTCAAAATTTTTCTTAGGTACTGCTTGTTTGAATGTGAATCATGCTTTGTTATATCGTAGGTTTATCATTAAGGTTTTAGTATGCGACTAAGCTAAACGGCAAGACTATATTCATGCAATAAAAGAAGCAGACATCATAATCTCATTTCATCGCTTAACTCTAATAATATGTCATGTTGCGCATAAGTTTTCCTCTCTCTTGCCCAAGTGTAAGCGAAAAGGGAGGTTTCTTGGTAAGCCAGAATCGAACACATGGATTTCAATGTAACTTTAGATCATAACGCCTAATACGGGCTCATGCGTTATCTATACAGTATTTCCTATTCACAGTATTAAGTATCTAAACTACCATTGTTGTCACACCCTCCTCTAGACAATACTTTCTATATCTAAAGGATGGTGCGAAGTCAGTACACACCGTGTAATACTCGACCTTTTTATTTCAAGTTGTTTGTTGTAAAAAACAAATGGAAGGGAATTTTGGTAATTATGTAAAAAGAAAGGAAAAGAAAAGAAAAAGAAAGAAATTTTTGGAAATATTAATTAGTTTTTTATTATTAAGTATTATTTATTATTTAGTTTTTTTAAAAAAAAAATTAAACTTTGAAAAGGGGGCAAGAGGATAAGGAAGAAAAAAAGGGAATTGAATTTTTTTAAGAAAATTCTCCTTCAATTCATCAAATTGGATGTAAGAGACGATGAGAACTTCATAATTAATCATTGAATTCAACCGAATTGAAGAGAAGAAGAAGAAAAAATGGAAGAAAAACCTGAGAGAGAAGAAAATTATGGTTATTTGAGAGTTTGAAGACAACGAAGGAAGAAATCAAATTGAGCTCAATCCGAGACCTAATTGAACGAAATTTGTGTTTAAATTGTTTAGAAAAGAGAGAGGAAGCTAAAGGGAAGCTCAGTTTAAAAGAATTTGACCAAGAAAAACAAAGAGATTTGTCGTCGGAGCTGAAAAACACAGTTTTGAGTATCTTTAATTTTTGAAGAAATTGAAGGGCTTCGATTTGAAATCAAAGCTTTAAATTTTAAGGTAAGCTCAATTAGAAGTTTCTCTTTGATTTCGTAACAATTAATTTGATCAATTTCTGCTTGAATATACGAATTTGATGTTTGAAATTTGAAGAAAAGTCGTCGAAAAAACAGAGAGAGAAAATTTTTAGCTTGAATTTTCAACGATTCATGAGGAATTAGACGGCTAAATCTTGAGGTAAGTTGTTTAAGTTATGGGTAATTGATTGGTAATAGTTAGAACTTCAAATTTTGACTGGAAAAAGAGAATTTGGACGATGGAGTCTCGTTGGAATGTTCACTGGAAACTAGGCAGAAAATTGAGAAATTTCAAAAGTTGAAGATGAAGTTTAATGTTGATCGCCATTAAAAGCCCGTCACTAAAGGCATGTTGTTGTTGTTTGTAAGTCATTAAAACCCGTAGACAGAATGTATGATTTATGGAACCTGATTAGCATATTATTTTTTAAATGGTCTTTTTATCCTTGAATAAGAAGCAAATTAAAGAAAAATTTAGGATTTTTAACCTAAAGACGGGATTGGTTTCTCGGCTCGGTTTAACCTATCGATTTTGGACTATTTTGAGAGAATTTAACGATCGAAGAAGTCTACGAATCAAGAAATTCTAATCAAGTTTGTGAGTGACTTATAATTTTAAAATACGATTTTAAAGCATATATAGTATTGAATTTCTTTAAAATTATTTCTGAGTTTACACGTCTTACGAGATAAATTTTTTAAGTCAAATGTATTGAATGTTTATGATTCTTCATGCCAAAAATATGTTATGTAAAGATTAGATACATGATTTGTGATTTTACATGTGCTTGTAAGCATCACTTGATGTATTAATCTTCGAAGATATTATGTTATTATTTTTACGTTTTACGAGATTTCAATAAAAATATGATTCAAGCAGACCTTAGTATTCCTAAATGAAATTCTTTATATGCTATTTCAGTATGATTTTAAATGATCTGAGTTTCATAAGTATTTCATAATGAATACTTGAGCCAAAGGTATTTAATTACTATTGTAGTGATTTATGAGACTTTCAGTACAAGCATGTGTATTCATGATTGGGCCTGAGGCTAGTATACTAAGTGTGCACACTAGAGTATTTCGCTGTCATGAGTACTACGTTCACCCCACCATGGCAAAGACGTTGTGAGCGGTGGCTCCGCTACAACGTAGATAACACTGTCGTGAGTGTTGAGCTTGCTCCACTACGACAAAAACGTTGCTGATGTTGGCCCCTCTGCAACATAGATTTCGCTGTCGCTAGTGTTGGGTTCACCTCACTACGACAAAGACGTTATAGATGATAGCCCCATTATAACATAGTATCACTGTTATGAGTGTTGAGCTAGCTCCATCACAACAAAGACGTTGTTAGTACTGATCCCACCACGATGTAGTTATTGTAGCCGTTACTATTGAGATGACTCCACTACGAAAAATACGTTGGGAGTGCTGGATTTTTTCCACTACAACGTAGTTAGATGATTACACATGGCATTCTAAAAGTTTTCAGTTAGAGATCACGTGACAAAAATTTTCATTTACGCATTGCTTTATGAAATATTAAGAAACACATTGGTTTGAAAAGTTTATAATATGTTTCAACAGTAAGATATTTATTTATTTCCAATGCATGTGATTTCTAAAGTATGTTATCTAAAGTATTTCTAAGTTTATGAATCATTTCTAAAGTATGTTGTTTATAAATTGTCACTCACTGGACGTTAGCTCATCCTTTCAAATGTTTTCTCACTTTTAAGGTAGAGATCGTGATTTTCGAGCTTGACCTATTACTGCTTGTCTGTTATGAAAGTTTGAGTTTTGTTTTAGGTCATAATCATAACTCTTTATATGCAAGTTTTGGTCTGTAAAATTTTATAACCAGTGAGTTGGGTTGTATGGGACACTTGTAAGACTATTATGTAAGTAAATTTTATTTACATGTTTATCAGTTATTTTCGTTGTATGTTTCTCAAAATAAGATAAGTAAGCCGTCAGTAAGTGTCGTTAAGATAGGAACGTTACTTACTGGCTTCATGGCATCTCTTAGGCTATGAGTAGAGAGTCTGGGAGAAAATGTGACAACTTGGTATCAGAGCAAAAGTTTTTAGAGAGTCTTAGAATGTCTTGAAAGAGTAAAGAGAAGTTTAAGAGTCCCATAACATGCATATAGATTTAGAGGTAATTGTAACATGTCTAATAAGTTGATATGTTACAGGAGTTATGCCTCTTCGTCGTAGTAGCAGACATAATAGGCAGGAGGTTGTAGGGACACGAGATACTACCCAAGCTCAATTTGAAGGGGAATCTAGTATCTCAAGGGAACAACATGATATAGAATATATAATGTTTTTATGATTTTCCCAGCGGTTAGCAGAATCGTTTGAATCGGTGTCTGATGATTCAGAGAAAAAGTATGGAATAGAATGGCTCAAAGCCTTGGGAGCCACACTTTTTTAGGGTTCGACTGACCCAGCTAATGTAGAGGCATGACTGAATTTGTTAAAGAATGTTTTAAAGTAATGGATTGTCCTAAAGGAAGAAAAGTTGGATTGACAACATTTGTGCTGCAGAGAGAAGCAGAGGGTTGGTGGAAATCCATTGAGTCTCGTAGAGGAGATACTAGTATGAGGACTGGGAGACCTTCATGAAGATATTTGAAGATAAGTACTACCCTAATGCTTACTGCGAGGCGAAGAAAGATGAATTTCTAAAATTGGTGCAAGAGACATTGTCAGTAGCAGAATATGAAAGAAAATATACCAAAGTTATCTAGGTATGCTCACACCATACTGGCTTCTAAGAGTGATAGATGTAGAAGATTTGAAAGAGGTTTGCAAAACGAGATCCGTACATCAATGACAACAATAGCCAAGTGGACAGATTTTTCACAATTTGTTGAAACAGCTATGAGAGTTGGATATAGTTTATAGGAAGCAAGGCATGACACGGGGCCTAGTCGAGCTGTTTCTATGACTAGTAGTTTTTGTGGACAAGATCAGAGACGATTCACTCCAGGTGTTTCTGGGAGAAGGGATTTTAAATCTCGATCTCCTAGTCACTCTTACAGAAGAGACAGTATAAGGAGTGCATTTTTTAGACAGACTCAGAGAACTTCAAGTCGATCGACTGGATTATCGACAAAACCGAGGAGAAGGCAAGATTTAGTATCCAGATCCGTAGAAAGAAATATATGTAGAAGTTGTGGTAAAGCTCACAGAAAACCATGTTTAGAAGGAGAAGATGTTTGTTATCACTGCAAGCAACCCGGTCATTTCAGAAGAGATTGTCCATAATTAAGATTAGTAATTCAGAAAAGACAACAAGTCCAGTCACAGACAGTAAGCCAATCAAAATTTTCAGGGGCATGAGGTGGAAGCTGAAGCTCTAGTGGTGTCAAATAGAAAGGGGTTGCAGGACGACCTCGTCAGCAAGGGAAAGTGTTTGCCATAACACAGCAGGAAACAAAGAATGCATCAGACATCATTATCGGTACATTACTTGTTTGCGATTTACTTGCTTATATTTTATTAGACCCTGAAGCTTCACATTCATTTGTTTCTAGCATGTTTTTGAGTAAATTGTCTAGACTACAAACAGTTGAACAAAATCATGATACGTAATAAGTATCATTTACCTCGTATCTATGATCTGTTTGACCAGTTGAGAGGAGTATCAGTGTTCTCTAAGATTGAGTTTTGATCAGGATATCATAAGCTGAACGTCAAACAATCTGATATTCCGAAAACAACATTCGGGACAAGATACAGACATTATGAGTTTCAAGTAATGTCATTCGATTTAACGAATACACCGGTATTTTTCATCGATCTCAAGAATCAAAATTTCTATGAATACTTAGATTAGTTTGTGATAGTATTTATTGATGATATACTAGTGTATTCTAGTGACCGAATAACTCATGAGAAGTATTTGAGAACAGTGTTACAGACATTACAAGATAAGCAATTGTATGCCAAGTTTAGTAAATGTGAATTATGTCTGGATCAAATAATGTTTCTAGGGCACATAGTGTCACCTGATGGAGCTAATGTTAAGCCACAGAAAACAGAAGCTATTGTTAAATGGAAAAGACCTACCACTGCAATGGAAGTACGTAGTTTCCTTGGTTTAGCAGGATATTCCAGACAATTTGTGGAAGATTTCTCCAGAATAGCATTACCATTGACGTCGTTGACAAAGAAAAATGCTAAATTTGAGTGGTTTGAAAAGTGCAAACAGAGTTTTCAGGAACTTAAAAAGAGATTGATAACGACACCTATTCTGACACTTCCAGTATCAAGAAAAGAGTTTGAGATCTATTGTGATGCATCTAAACAAGGTTTAGGATGTGTGCTGATGCAAGAAGGTAAGGTGGTTGCTTATGCTTCAAGACAATTAAAAAAGCATGAATGCAATTATCCTATCCATGACTTAGAGTTGACAACTGCTGTTTTAGCATTGAAAATCTGGAGACATTATTCGTTTGGAGAAAAGTGTCATATTTTCACTGATCACAAGAGTTTAAAGTATATCTTTGACCAAAGAAATTAATATGAGACAGAGGAGATGGCTCGAACTAATTAAAGATTTAACTGTTCTATAGAATACCACCTAGGAAAAGCTAATGTGGTAGCAGACGCACTAAGTACGAAGTCCAGACTTTCTAAGGATGTCTGGTATGAAGGTGAATTTGCTAAATGTGTTGAAAAGTTCTTAAGTAGCTATAGCAGCAGAAAGAACAGAAAGTTTGTTTGCCCAATTTCAAGTTCGATCTTCATTAGTAACAGATATTGTAAAGAGGCAGTCAGACGATGCTCACTTGCAAAAAGTGTTTGAGAAGTTTAAGCAAAGTAATAGAGCAAAGTTTGAGTTAAGATATGATGGCGCTATTGTAAAGCAAGCAAGGTTATGTGTTCCAAATATTAAAGAAATAAAGGAAGCTCATAGTTCAGCATATGTTATGCATCCAAGCAGTACCAAGATATACATAACTTTGAAGAAAATGTATTTATGGCCTGGAATGAAATGAGAGATTGTTGAGTATGTTGATAGATGTTTAATCTGTCAACAAGTTAAACCAATACGCCAAAGACCAGGAGGACATCTAAATCCACTCCCAGTACTTGAATGGAAGTGGGAGCATATCAATATGGATTTCTTATTTGGGTTGTCTCGTACTTCTATGGAATATGGGTGATTATTGATAGACTCATGAAGACAACACGATTTATACCGCTTAAAGCAACATTTACACTAGATCAACTAGCTAAGCTTTATGTTGACAAGATTGTGAGCCAATACGGAGTTTCAGTATCGATAGTATCAGACAGAGATCCGAAGTTTACATCGAAGTTCTGGCCAAGTTTGCAAAAGGCACTGGGAACTAAGTTAAGATTCAGTACAACTTTTCATCCTCAAACAGATGAACAATCAGAAAGAACCATTCAGACACTTGTGTTCTAAGTTTAAAGTCAATTGGGATACTCACCTATCACTGATGGAGTTTGTTTATAATAACAGTTATTATTCTAGTATCGGAATGGCACCATATGAGGCTTTGTACGGTAAACCTTGCAGAACTCCAGTATGTTGGAATGAGGTAAGTGAACGAAAATTGATTGGTTCTGAGTTGGTCCAAGTTACAATAGAGAATGCGAAACTGATCAAACAAAATCTAAAGACAGCTCAACATCGTCAGAAAAGCAATGTTGATGTAAGACGAAAAGATTTAGAGTTAGAAGTCGGCGATAGAGTTTTCTTGTAGTTATCTCCATGGAAAGGTGTTCTTCGATTTGGATGAAAAAGTAAGCTAACTCCTAGATACATTGGACCTTACCAAATTACAAAAAGAGTAGGACCAGTAGCTTATCGACTTGAGTGACCAGCAGAACTTGCAAGAATACATGTTGTTTTCCATGTGTCTATGTCAAGAAAGTATGTTCAGGATCCTTCATATGTATTACCATAGCAACCAGTTGAGCTAAGAGAAAATTTATCTTACGAGGAATAACCGATAAAGATCCTTGACAGGAAAGAACATGTATTGAAGAATTTCACTCGTGAAAGTTCTTTGGAGACATCATGGAATGGAAGATGCGACGTGGAAAACAGAAGATCATATTAGGAGCAAATACTCGTGTTTGTTCGAGTAAGAATTTTCCAATTTTCAAAAGGGGGTGATAGTTGTAATACTCAACTTTTTAATTTCAAAATGTTTGTTGTAAAAAAAAAAGGAAGGGCATTTTGGTAATTTCGTAAAAAGAAAGAAAAAGAAAGGAAAAGAAAGGAAACTTTGGAATTAATATTATTGTTGTTATTATTATTATTAAGTATTATTTATTATTTAATTTTTTTCAAAAAAAAAATTGAAAAGGGGGCCAATAAAAGAATTGATTTTTTTAAAAAAAGAATTGATTTTTTTTAAAAAACAATTCTCCTTCAATTCATCCAACAGGATGTAAGAGACGATAGGAACTTCTTTATTAAGTGTTGAAGCCAGCCAAATTGAAGTGAAAAAGAAGAACAAAAGGAAGAAAATTCCGGAGGGAGAGAAAGAAAATTCTGGTTATTTGAGAGTTTGAACACATTGAATGAAGGAATGACATTGAGCTCAATTCAAGACCAAATTGAATGAAATTTGTGTCTAAATTGTTTAGAAAAGAGAGAGGAAGCTAAAAGAAAGCTCAATTTGATGGAATTTGGTTTAAAAAAATCAAGAAAAACGAATAAATTCGTCGTTGGAGCTGCAGAACACAATTTTGAGTAGCTTGAATTTTTGAAGAAATTGAAGGGATTAGAGTTGAAATTAGAGCTTTAAATTTGGTAGTAAGATCAATTAGAAGTCACTCTTTGATTTTGTAACAATCAATTTGATAAATCTCAGCTAGAATTAAAGAATTTAATGTTTAAAATTTGAATAAAACTCACTGGAAAAACAGAGGAAAAATTTTTTCAGCTTGAATTTTCGACGATTCACGAGGAATTGGACGACGAAATCTTAAGATAATGTTTTTTAAGTTATGAGTAATTGATTGGTAATAGTTAGAACTTCTAATTTTGACCGAAAAAATAAATTTGGACGTCGGAGTCTCGTCGGAATGTTCACCAGAAACTGGGTTGAAAATTGGGAGATTTCGAAGGTTGAAGATGAAGTTTAATGCTGACCGTCAATAAAAACCCTTCATTAAAAGCATGTTGTTGTTGTTTGTCTGTCATTTAAACCCGAGGACAGAATGTATGATTTATGGAACCTGATTAGCATATTATTTTTTAAATGACCATTTTACCCTTGAATAAGAAGTCAATTAAATGGAAATGTAGGATTTTTAACCTAAAAATGGGATTTGTTTATCGACTCGATTTAACCTATCGATTTTGGATTATTTTTTTGGGAATTTGTTGATCAAAGAAGTCTACGAATCAAGGAATTCTAATCAAGTTTGTGAGGGACTTATAATTTTAAAATATGATTTTAAAGCATGTATAGTATTGAATTTCTTTAAAATTATTTCTGAGTTTACACGTTTTACGAGATAAAATTCTTAAGCCAAATGTAATGTATGTTTATAATTCTTCATGCTAAAAATGTGCTATGTAAAGATTCGATACATGATTTATGATTTTACATATGCTAGAAAGCATGAATTGATTTATTAAAAGACTGAAGATATTATGTTAATATTTTCAGGTTTTACGAGATTTGAGTAAAAGTATGATTCAAGCATACCTGAGTATTTCTAAATGAAATTCTTTATATGATATTTCAGTATGATTTAAATGATCTGAGTTTCATAAGTATTTCTTAATGAATACTTTAGCCAAAGGTATTTAATTACTATTGCAGTGATGTATGAAAATTTCAGTACAAGTATGTGTATTCATGATTGAGCCTGAGGCTAGTATACTAAATGTGCACACATTAGTGTATTTTGCTGTCATGAATGTTGACTTCACCCGACCATGGCAAAGACATAGTGAGCGGTGAATCCGCTATAACATAGATAACGCTGTCGTGAATGTTGAGCTTGGTCAACTACGACAAAGACGTTGTTAATGTTGGCCCACTGCAACATAGATTTTATTGTCGCTAGTGCTGGATTTGTCCCACTACGACAAAGACGTTATAGGTGCTAGCCCCACTATAACATAGTATCACTCTCGTGAGTGTTGAGCTAGCTCCACCATGACAAAGACGTTGTTGGTACTGATCCCACCACGACGTAGTTATCGGTGTCGTTAGTGTTGAGATGACTCCACTACGACAAAGACGTTGGGAGTGCTGGATTTTTTCCACTACAACATAGTTAGATATAGGGGTGTGCAAAAACCGTCCAAAACCGATGAACCGGACCGAATTAATTGGTTTGGTCCGTTTTTTTTTAGAAAACATGATTGACGGTTTAGAGGAAGATAAAATCGAGTGGTTCGGTTTGGTCCACGGTTCCAAACTCTAAAAACCCGTGGAAACCGAACCGAACCGGTCTTATATATATAAAGAATAAAAAGACCATTTTACTTTAATTTCCAGCCCAGCCCAGCCCAATTTTAGTTAATTTTTTTAATATAAATTTTTAATATGGGTCCAAACCCAACTTAAAAGTAAGTTAGGGTTTTTATTTTTTATCATCTGCCTCCATTCTCCACACAGCACCCATCATCTCCCTCCATTCTCCACACTCACAATTTATTCTCCACGCTCACAATTTACTCTCCTTTAGCTTCATTCACGCTCACTGAACATAACACCCATCTTTCACGTCATTCCCACGTCGTTTCCATTCATGCCAATGCCATTCCGACGACAGAGTCACCGTCGTAAGTTCTCTTCTCCAATTCACTTTCTACTTGGAGGAACCTTTCTTTTTTTTGGTTTTTTTGTTAAATATGACTTTTTTTTCTTTTGCTTTTTTAAATATGAACCATTTGAATTAACAATATGCTATATGTAATTGAAAAATCGATTATAACCGAACCGAACCAGATTAACCCGAACCAGTTTGGTCGGTTTTCAAACAAAAACCGAAAAAATCGGTTACTTATGGTTTAACCTAGCATTGAACCGAGGGTTACGGTTCGGTCAACGGTTCAATCCAAAATCGGACCGAACCGGACTGTGCACACCCCTAGTTAGATGATTACACATGACTTTGTAAAACTTTTCAGTTACAGATTACTGGGTAAAAGTTTTCAGTTACGATTGCTTTATGAAAGATTTAGAAACACATTGCTTTGCGAAGTTTATGATATGTTTCAACACTATGATATTTATTTATTTTCAAAACATGTGATTTACAAAGTATGTTGTTTATAAATTGTCACTCACTAGGCGTTAGCTCATCCTTTCAAATGTTTTCTCACTTTCAGGTAGAGATCGTGATTTCCAAGCCTGACCTATTGCTGCCTGTCTGCTGTTAAAGTTTGAGTTTTGTTTTAGGTTATAATCATAACTTTATATATGCATGTTTTGGTTTGTAAAATTTTATAACGAGTGAGTTGGGTTGTATGGGACAGTTGTAAGACTAGTTATGTTAGTAAATTTTGTTTACATTTTTATCTGTTATTTTCGCTATATGTTTATTAGAATAAGATAAGTAAGTCATCAGTGAGTGTCGTTAAGTTAGGAGTGTTACTTATTGGCTTCACGCCATCTCATAGGCTAAGAGTAGACAGTGTGGGAGTGGGTGTGACACACTGCATCTATCTTAGCGACAGTTACTGACAGCTACTAACTTAGACTAATAAAATTTAAATATGAATATTAATTTAAGAAAAGCAGGTAAAACAAAAGCATATGTTTATAACTATTGTCTTAAGTCATTACTTCAAACATTATTTATATCGACTTAAACCTAATAATTAATGATTTACTCTTTACTCTGATCTAATTACATAGAAAATGCATGTTCAAAGATCCTAAAATACACAAAAATTACAAAACAAGACAGCAAATTGGCAACAGTAGGTCAGGTTCTGGGATCACGATCTACCTGAAAATAGAAATTATTTTGAAAACATAAGCTAAAGCTAAGTGACTGATTGATTTTAATAAGCATGCTATATGAATAATTACTGAGAAAATATACTAGAGTAATATATATATATATATATATATATTTCAACTACTGATCTTACTTATCTTTACTCATATTTATCTACGTTGTAGTACGATACGCTCGGTACTTCCAACGTCTTTGTCATAGTGGGGCATGTCTGACACTCCCGACAGTATCGTTGTTGTGGAATAAACTCAACACCAACTACGAAATACTCTTGTGTGCACACATATAACACTAGACTCGAGCTCAAAATATCTCAGATATGCTTATAAATACATTCTCATAAATTCTAGAAATTCTAAATTTCATTAAACTTTTTTTCCAAACTCATGCTTACTTGAATTTACATTCATGATTAATGAGGATAATCAAAGAGAATAATAATAATCATGCTTAAAATAAAAGTTTAGAATTTAATGTCACTCACAAATACCAGAATTCTTCAGTTTATAAACTTTCGCTATCGTTAATTGTCCTGAAATAAACCATATTCCATGGGTTTTATATCTAAAAATTTAATTTCAAGTATGACAATTTTCTTTTAGTTCCAAACATCTTAGATTGTCCTTCGTTGAATTAATATTATAAAGTTTTATTCTAATTATCAGCATGTGGAGCAGTCTGTCTTTTACTTTTAATGACAGTCAATGACAAATGATGACAGACATATAATGACGGGTGGATTTCATCTTCAACCTTTGAATTTTTCCTAATTTTTTTTAGTTTTCCGATGAGTTTCCTGATGAGGCTCCAGAGACCAAATTACTATATTTTCAGCTAAAAATTTCACAAATTAATCATTATAAACCTTTTACCCATTAAAAGTTTAGGCTTTCCTAAAGTTTTGGTCGTCCAAATTACTCTAAAACTCCTTTAATTGATAACTTAATCCACGACCCCTGTTTTTCCGAAGAATTTTGGATCCAGTTTCAGAATTTAATTCTTTAATTCCATCTAAAATGAATCAAATCAAAGCCAACTAAAGTTTTAAAGGGACCTTTAAATTAACTTACCTCTGCATTTGGAGCTTTAATTCAGCTTCTAACACCATGAATTATCGTAAATCCGAGGGTCTTTATTTGTTCTTCGTTCAACCTTACTTTCTATAATTTTCCTTCGTTTATTTGTGTTTCTGACTAAAATTTCCAAATTAAATAGCCTTCAAGTTTCTAACTCTTCAGCATAATTTTACTTAGAAAAGCCCAAATTCTTTCATGAATATTATCTCAATTTGTTTCTTCTCTCTTTCCTCTGCAGTTGCTCGCATAGTTATAAAAAGACATTAACTTAAGAATTTCTTTTGAAATATTTAATTCTTTTATCTTAATCCTTTGTTAGCTCCTCCTTCATCTACCAAGTCAACAAATTTAGTAAAACTTCACCGATTAACCATCCAGTTGCAAACATTTAATTTTCAAAATTTATCCTCTGTCTAATGAGGTCTTAGTCACTTGCTCTCTTATGTACTTAACTTCCATGCTTAACTCATTCCCTTGAATAGAATGAGGTGTTGTTTATAGCTCTGTTAAAAAAATTAAATGCTACAAACTTTCAAATTTTTCAAAGAATTAAATCAACTCTTTATTTTCCTTTTGGTATAATCTTTTGCTACAAGCCTTGCTTTGAAGGTTTTTACCTTCATAGCCGAATCTCTCTTTCTCTCATAGATCTATTTACACCCTATGGATTTCACCCCTTCAGGTAGATCTATAAGCTCCCACACTGAATTGAAGTACATAGACTCCATTTCAAGGTGCATGGTTGTCACTCGTTGGTCTTTGTCTACATCATTCATTGGCTATTTAAAGAACAATTGATCCTCAATGCCATCATTTGGTATGAAAATCTAAGTTTCAGTTAAGCCCAGGTAACGGTTAGGTTGTGATATATTTCTCCCACTATGTTGAGGCACTCTCAATGATGGAGAAGGATGAGACTGACTTGATGTGTTGGTTTCATCAACTCTTGTTGATTCATCAGTAGTTTCAATTAATACTAATTTGCTTCGTGGTTTATGATCTCTCATGTGGTCTTCTTCTAACAAGGTAGCATTTTTCGATACAAATACTCTGTTTTCTTTTGATCCAAGAATAGACCATCCTCGTTTCTTTAAGGTAACCAACAAATTAACATAACCTTGAACGAGGTTCCAACTTTTTGAGATTTGTAACTAACACATGTGTCGGACAACCCTAGATTCTGAATTGACTTAAACTAGGTTTACGTCTTCTCCATAATTTGAAAGATGTTTCAGAAACACTTTTCGAGGGATCATTGTTCAAGATATGAACTACAGTCTCTATTGCATACCCTCAAAACAAGCTTTCATTTATTTAACAATTTTTAAAAGTGTCCATAGCACAGAGCTCAAATAAATGATATTTTTAACGAACTTTGAATTGCTCAAATCGTATATCAAACAAATAAGTTGTCGCGAAAAAAAAGATATGAAAGAAAATCCTATGTGGTAACGGCGTGGCAAACATGGATCAACCATAAGATGACATGTGGTGAGTTGTTGAAAAGAAAAAGAAAAATAGAAAATGTTGGGACCACATAAAATTGAAACATGTGGATTTCAATTTTTTAAAAAAAAAAAGAAAAAGAAAAAAGAAGGTGTAACGACCCAATTTTCTAAACGGAACTAAGGCTGTTACTAAATAAAAACAATATTTTAAAACCAAGCTTTTGGAAAGTTCAAATAATTTTATTCAAGAAATAAATTAAAAAAAGCATCTTTTTGAGTAGAAATCTGAAAAATTACATACATAAATAAACAATGTAAAACTAATACAACTTAGGCCCTAAGTAAAAATGCAAGTTTCCATATGCTAAAAAGGATAAAACTGTTCATAAAATCGAGAAAAACATAAGGTCATAAACATTGTTGCGGAAGCATATAGTAATAATAGTCCCAATGAGCATGGTAACAGACTTGGTATGCCTCAAGACCTGCAAAGGAGATAACAAAACAACTAGACAATATCCAGTAACTCTAATAGGTATATATATACAACTTTCCAGAAAATAATACTCAACAGTAGTCACCAAGTCACAGAGTAGGTAATAAGCAATAAAAGGAATATCCCATAGCCAACTAAGAGGGTTGCCCTCTCCTTAAGGAACTAACGTTCATTCACAATAATGCACAGTGTTCAAGATAACTAACCCTAACCAAGAACATATATATATATATATATATTTATATATATATA
>JBBPDJ010000023.1:8654272-8676576 GCA_037974625.1 Cucumis cinereus | reverse complement strand
TATGTTAAAAAAATTCAAAAAAATTCTTCATTTTTCTCTTTTTATTTATTCTTGACGGTTTTTAACATTACTTGACGATTTTTATAAAACCGTCAAGTAATGTAAAAAAAAAAGTGTCAAGTAAAGTCAATTTTGTAGTAGTGAATCGATTTTCGAGATGTTTGTAACAATCAATTCAATAAAGATGACCTAATCATCCTTAGACAACTTCGGAATATCAAATTACTATAAAAGATGACTATTTAACATTATATACAAATAATTTTAATTTTGTATTTAAAACCATTTTTGCAAACCATGATTTTTTGGTCAAGAGTTAGTCGTTAAAGATGAACAACAAAGTTGGTGGTTGGAGTTAGTTGCTCAAGGTGATCGTCGCCAAATGTGGTGGTTGTTGAAGTTGATTGTTAGAGGTGATTTTTGACGTTCTTGGTTGCCTAAGGTGAATGTTGGTATTGATTGTTAGAGGTGGTTGTCATTGAAGTTTATCAAATGTGTAATTTATCGTAGAGGTAGTTGTTGGAGCTCAAAGTTGAAGGTGGTTCTCGAAGTTGATTATAAAAGGAGATTTTTCTCAAAGCTTGTAGTCGTATGTGTTTGTCAAAAGCAAAAGTTGGTTGCACAAAAGTGATATTGGAGTTGGTCGCAAGAATTTGTTGTTGGAGCCTGGAATTGGCCAAGTGAAGGTGGTCATCAAAGTTGATTTTCATCGAAGTTTGTTACCAGAGGTGGTTGTTGGAGCCCAAAACTGGTTGCAAAGTTGGTCATGTAAATGTGTTCATTGGAGGTGGTCACTGGAGTTAGTCGTTGGAGGTGGTTGTTGAAGCCCCAAATCGATCGTCAAAGTTGATTTGTGAAAGTGGTAATCGAAGTTGGTTCTCGGAGTGTGCAATGGTAATCGTCAATGGTGGTTGATCGGTGAACCCATTGAAAACATTAGGAAGAAAGAAGAGTTGGGGTGAGTTGGTATATAACAACTCAACTCAACCAACATTTAAAGTTGGTGGGCCAAACAATGAGTTGTTTCATAATACCAACTCAACTCAACTCATCCCATATTGGTGCACCAAACACTAGATACTAAATGTATCTATTGCAATATCCTATAAAATGTTAGTATTTAGAGACCCATAAGAAACGTTGTAGTATAGAATAAAAGAAAAAATAAATAAAAACTCACATAAAACTTGTGACATCCCAAAAATTTGAGATAATTTTAGGTTAATTATCTTAAAAGAAAAGGTTGGATTTATTTTGAGATCTAATTTGTTTTGGGATGTTAATTATTTTGGTTAAGAAATTAAATACATATATGGTTATATATATTTAATTATCTTTGGTTAAAAGATAATTGAGAGAGAAGAAAGGAAGATTTGATTTATTTGGAATAGGAAAAGAAAAAAATTTATTTAATTATTTTGGTTAAGAAATTAAATATATATATGGGTATATATATTTAATTATTTTTGGTTAAACGACAATTGAGAGAGGAGAGAAAATTTTGATTGATTTGAAATAGGAAAAGGAAAAGATTTATTTGTATTTGAAGAAGGAAAAGGAAAAGGAAATAATAATAATAGTTATTATCATTATTATTTTTTATAAATAGGTTAAGGTTACTTTAGAAAACGTGAAAGTTATAAAAAAAAAATTACAATATTCTTCTTGAGCCCCTTCACCGCCGCGTTTCTCCATTCACTGATGTCGTTTAATCTTTCGAATTTGATTTTTCCGTTGTCGTTCAAGGTTGCCTCCGTTAGTTATATGGGTAAAGTATTGTGTATTTATTTTGGATTTTTGGATACTCAATAAAGTTAATTGAGAATTAATTTGACAATTATTCTTGGTTAATTGAAGGTTCTTTTGGAGTTATGGCTAGAATTAATTTGTAGTGTTTCTCATACGAATTAATTGTAGTGTCGACAACGAATCGGTAAAATTAAAGAACTACTTGAAAGGGTAAATTTGAACAATTTTTAGAAAAAATGTTAATTAAATTGTTATGTATAGGATTAATTTGGAGCATTCATGAGGAATTAATTCGTAGAATTTTATCTACGAATTAGATTGGAATTCGGCAACCAATTGTAAGTTTAAAGTATTTTATCGAAGGATTAAAGTTAAAATTAATTAATAATTTTATGAAGAATTATTAATTAAATATTTTATGTATAGGATCAAATTGAGGGAGAAACTCAAGCCAATGTATTAATGACACTTTGAGGTAAGGGACTTACTACTGATTCCACGACAAGTATTAAAGATACTTCCGAAATTATTTATGTGACATCTGAGTTGTGGGATTATGTGATAAATGAATCGACTGTTTAGGTAACGAGTTTAAGATATTTTAATTAATAATTTTTATGGGGAATTATTAATTAAAATTGGATGAGTAAGGAATACTTCTACTAAAACCACGCTTTTGGTGTATAAAGTGTGGGAGATGGTTTGGATGCATGCGTTATGGTGTTTAATACTGATTTATTTTTGGGGTGCATCTTATGTGGACCATTGGTATGAATTGCCTTACTGCCTACTTGTGTTGATGCTGCATGAGATATATTTGGTTATGTGATCACAATGTTCTGATGATGGATTTAATTGGTTACGATTTCTGTTAACTTACCTAATGACTTTGTACTTGGTGGGAAATGATAGGTCAGTTTTCAAGTTGTACGGCGACTTGATTCTGACTAGCCAGTGACTAGCCTATGTGGCGTATCGTCGACTAGCCTGTGTGGCGTATCGTCGACCATCCTGTGTGGCGTATCGTCGACCAGCCTGTGTGGCGTATCGTCGACCAGCCTGTGTGGCGTATCGTCGACCAGCCTGTGTGGCGTATTGTCAACTAGCCTGTGTGGCGTATTGTCGATCAGTCTGTGTGGCGTATCGTCACTGAAGGTCGTGAAGGGGGTCTGTATGAGGCATGTTCTGACGTTCGTTCTGAGGGCAAGTCCATGTGGAGATTTGCTTTGACAGGGTCGTGAAGGGAGTTTGTACGAGACATGTTCCGACATATTTGTCAGTACTCAACCACCCATCTGTGTGTCGTAAAGTACAAGCCATTAGGGGAAGTTAATGGTCATTTAGTGGACTCAATGGAATACTTATGATAAACTGGATGTTTATGGCTTATGTGATAAGCGGGTTATTAAGTATCAATGCATAATTTGTATGTCAAGTTTAACTGTGTGGTACACTGTCAAGACTTGTTTGGTTATGTGACGAAATGTTTGATACTATGAGTTATCTATGTTGAGATGGACTGAATGGCTATATGTTGATCTGTTAGGACAAATTGCTATGGACAAACCAATGGGGTTATGTGGTGATGTCTTTATGGTTTGCTATCGAAAAACCGTAAAACAGGATAAAGGTGTGGGGTGTTTGTGGTTCTCATCTCTGTATTAAACTTCATTTGTGTGCTTATGAATGTTTTAGACTAAGATTGCATGATTTGGAAATATGGTAGCTGTTAACTTTATCTATTAGTCATGTTGTACTCGGTAGGTGGAACGTTAGCTGCTTTTGGGACTGAGATTGTAGAGTACATTTTAATAGGAAGTTAACAGTTAACCTAGTGGGCCCAGTAGTGGGTTCCTTACTGGGTATTTTTATACTCACCCTTTTTCATGGTTATTTTTCAGGTAAGTATGAGGAAACCGACGACGAATAGGAAGGACCAATGACCATGTGTATGTGGACATTATTGACAAATGCTTCCGCTGCAGTCCTTGCTGTGTTGATGATGTTACTTGTGAAAAATGCTTCCGTTGTGTATTTTGTTAAGATTATGAGTTTTTATGTAAGTAACAATCTCGGGTTAAGGTCAAAAAAAATTCGGAGCGTTACAACACTCTATAATTTTTTAAAAAAGAAACACACTTATGAGTAGTGTCGACTTTAGAAATTTTGTTGACGAAGCTTTATAATTCAATAAAAATAATTTAAAAGTGAGTAGTTTTAAAACTTGATATATTTACCAACTTTAGTTTCATCCTTCACTATTGAAGAAGAAAATAAAAAATTAAGATATATTAAAGTTGGAGCTTTATAAAGAAAATAAACAAAAAAAAAAGTAATTTAAAAGCGATTTTAAAAAATCACTCTATGACTTCCTTCTTAATTTCAAACTATATTTGATGGAGATTAGCATCTATAATGTCTTTTTACAAGGAAAAAAAATGGAAAGGTTTTGTTAAAGGAAGGAAAATTTTGAAAAATAAATGAAAATTTGAGATTGAAACTTGGGTCTTAAATGGAATTGGAAGACACATTTACCATTACACTAAGATAAAGTGGTAAATATGTTTGGAAAACACATTTTAAAGTTGTATTGATAATGTTTTTCAATTCTAAGAGGGCATTTGACCTCCAAGTTGGGTTGATCAGTTGGGTAGATAAAAGAAAAAAAAAATCCACCCACCTTTGGTTTTCTGTCTTATTTATTTCGTACATTGTTATTCGTGTCAACTCTTTCAATTGCTTCTCTTCTAATAATTATCAACTCAACTCAATTTAACTATGCGTGCCAAATATCCCTAAGCTAATTTGTTTTTATCTATTGGGTCTCTAAACTTTTAAAACCATACAACAACAATCTTGAACCTTTCAATGCTTTAAATTTCAATAATATAATAGACACATAACTAAAAATTTATGTATTCATTTGACATAAATTTTTAAATGTATATCTAATAGATCAATCAATTAGTTTTTAAAATTTAAAGATTTGACCTAGAAATATTAGACAAAAGTTTAAGCATCTATTAAACACGTTTTGAAAGTTTAAGTATTGAACTATTAATTCTTAACCTATAATTTATAAGATAAAATGAATAATAAAATAAATTTTTATTTAAAGCTCAGAGCGATAAAAAAGGTAGATTTGTTTTGAAGTATCAAACTAATGAACTAACCACACATAAAATGTAGATTAAAAACCACTACTATATGTACAACAATTCAAATTCAAAATCAACTTTAATTTGTATTTCTAAAACTAAACTAAATTTTTAGAATTAAAAGATTGAAAGAAGGGCAAATTATTCAAGAAATGACAAAACAAAAAGATGTGCAATTGATTATTAAAAAAAGAAAAGAAATGTCAACAGTTTTCATGCATGGCAGCCATAGATGATGGGTAAGGAGAGGTGGAAAAGGCAAAGAAGAGAAGAAGAACCATAATGAAAAGGGGAATCAAGAGTACCACCGTAGGCGGCGGCGGAAGTGGCGGAAGAAGCGAAGGCAGCAGAAGAAGACACAACACTATCCAAACCAACAAAGTCGCCTTCGAATACCCGAAACCGCCGCCAACGGCCATTATTTTCTCCGGCAATCTACTCGTGGATTGTGGCGGCGCCTCCGTGAAAAGGGTGGTGCTATGAGGTGGTGAACTTGGTGATGGAGATAGGTTTTAAATCCATTGTAATATAGTGAACCCTTTTTAGGAAATCAGCTTGTTTAGAAATAGTTATAATCGCATAGCTATATAGAATAAATCCAAAGCTATATTAAAATAATAATAATAATAATAATAGATAATAGATAATAAATCAATTGTGGTAATTATAATACATTAGGGGTGACAAGTTGTCAACTATGTTACTCTTTAATCAATATATTTTCAAATTTGTATTCAATTTGATTGGGTGAAATATATTAGAATTTTCTTTTATAGAAAAAAAGAAAGAAGATACATGCATTCTAATCCTATATTTAATTGTTAAAAGAACACATATCTTATTGTTACCATATATGTTTTGTGTGAATTGTAAATTAGCATAAATTCTTGGGCTAATTTAGTTGTTTCTTCATTTTTTTAGTTGATTCTTTGTATATTTATATTCTATGTACTTTTTTTCTTAATTAAAAGTATTCATTGGGTGAACTTGAATGTGGTCATATTTTGGACAATTGATCGACTCAAGTACTACCTCATCGTCGTTTGCAGTTGATTCCACCAAACCAAATTAGGAATATTTATCTAAAGCAGATTCTTCATTTATCACTACTACAATATTATTGTTGAGTTTTATATCCTATAACACCAAGTTTTTTGTAATGAACTATTATTGAAGTAGGGAAGAAAAGTTATTGAAAATCCAAAATAAATATCGTCTAACAAAAACCTAGAAGAAGGTGGCTCATATGAAAATTTTGAGTGAATGCAAATTCTCTCCATTAATGATTTACTATGTCGTCTGTTACATAAATAAGTAGATGGTCATTGTTGAAGTAGTGAGGTAGGCATAGAACACAAACAAGTTGAGCATGCTTAAGATGATTGTTTGCCCAATGACTCCAAACTTTAAAACAATCAATAGTAACATTTTAGTTACATCACATACTACTCTAATAATGCACACTACTTTTTTCGTCCCTCTTGCTGCCTTCTCCCACCTCCCTCACGCTTTTTGAAGATATGCTTTGTTTTCCAATGCTTGAATATGAGAGCTAGAGGTAGAAACAGAGCACAAGTGAGAATTAGCAGTATTAAAATTAGCCTACACGATATAATCGTTTTGTGATGTAATGAAAATGTTTAGTTTCCATTTCTTTCAAAACTTGAGTCATTTGACATTAGCACAATCAAATTTGAGGCATCCTTAAAAAATCTCTTCAATAAAAAGGATTTATCAAAGTCATGAAATTATTATTACTAAGAGATTCATCAAACCCCTCTAATATAATTACGCAACATTGCACCAAAACACATTAAATTAGATTCGGTTCTCTCTCATACTACCTCCTTATGTTATAGTAAGAATCTACAATAAATCAGCTCTACCCCACAACGGTGTATTTGATATCTTGCCTTTGCTGCTTCAACTAATCTAAGTGAGATATTCACCCATCAATGTTTAGTTCCGTCAAATCTTAATGGATTTGTTCTTTTGTATTCATTAATGAAGACCTAAATATCAAGAACTTACACAAACCTTGACCAATCTTAAGAAAACAATCCACCAAACTATATTATTTGAAGGCCAAAGAAACTTATAAGATAAATCTTACGTATGTACTCATCATGGATTGAATTCGTTCAACACTATCGTACCATGAGACTTGGCAAAATGGCCACAAAGAGAACCATGATAGAAGTTTGTTAGCCATCCAGTCAAAAAAAATAAAGTTCTATGAAAAATAAAGTTTACATTCTTGCAATTCAAAAATTGTACATTCAAGACCAAATTAGAGATAATACTTCAAAACTTTCTAAGGCTCTTGCTCCTTCTTTCAATTTAACTAATTCATCTCACTTGAGAAATGTTTCAAGGAGTTTCCGTACAAGTCATTTAGACAAGGGTCATCCAGAAAAGAGACCACTTCTCATTGATTAATGATAACAATTATTCAAAACAAAAGCATCCATCCATACAAAAACCTTTCTCCACATAAGAGCTATATTATATATACCTCAATAATGCAAAAATCAATTGGCAATGAAGAATTTAAACATTATGGTTACTGGAGTTGAGTAATTTGTCTTCTTCAGTTGGAAGATTACTCGTTGTAATTTGTATGTTTGACTTTGAGTTCATCTTGTTCCACTCATTTTCAACACGGAAGAAAATCCATTGGAATCTTCGGAAGATCTCTAACGCCGTGATCGTGAAGACCGTAAGGTAATTGTGCCGAAGATGAGCAGATAACTTATATGTCCACGTACACCGCAATATCAGATTACTTCCAAGCACCCAAATGTAAACCTGAAAACCATAGATCAATATAATCCTTCTTTGGATGAAGCAATATATCATATTTCCGTTGAAGTAGTTAATCAAACTTGTAGACTTTTGAAATATAACATGAAAACGTTAATCATTTTATCACCAGTAATTTTTTAATAAGCCAAGGGCCAATTACTGAAGGTCATTAACATAGCTCTGCAGTCAAAAAGTATCCTGTATCTAAGTTTGGATTTATGCAGCCTCCTTCTAAGTCCACGCCAAGGATCTTATCTTATTATAAAACCAACTGGATGGATATTATGCCTAACTTGTGAAACAATTCAAGTTTATAGATCAAGAACATTACCCATTTCCGGCCATAAAAGAGATGTGAGAAAAAGTGTGGTCGGTTGAATTTGAAAATCCGGGTGAAAGTGCTGTCATAAGATAAAAACATAGGTCACATATCATAACACCTTGCAAGCTACAATTTCTCCAGAAACTTGTAGGAAGTAAACATACAAGCACATAAAACCGCATATGACATAAAGTAAGTACATGATTTAGTTGACCGTGGTTCGGTAGCTCTGGGATTTTGGCTCAATGAATAGCAAGTAATTTATGCTCATGTGATGCCTGTGGTTGTGCTCTTTCAACATGGATTAGATATAACAATGCAAAATTCCCTCCAAAGATAGAATACAACATTAACCATCAAGGGTTGGCCTAGTGGTAAAAAAGGACATAGTTTCAATAACTAACTAAAAGGTCATGGGTTCAATCCATGATGGTCAAATGTTAATTTCCTACGAGTTTCATTGAACCAAATGTTGTAAGATCATACGGAGTGTCCGGTTAGATTAGTCGAGGTGCGTGTGACCTGATCCAGACATTCACGGATATATAAAAAAAAAACAAAAAAAATGACAGAACACAACGTTACAAAACAACATAAATTCACCACATTTACCCAAATGAAAAGATTGTCGGGCCTTTACTCTCACGAGAGGAGAAAGTCTCCTAGTGATTTAGTCAAAGTTTTTATAGTAGGCGAGATGTATAATTGAAATACGCTAAATTATAAAAAAAAAAAAATGCTCCTAAACTCTGTAGGTTGTGTCAAAGATTTCCTTAAACTTTCAAAAATGCCCTTAAACTTTCAAAAATGGTTCAAAAATACCCTTGCCGTTAGTTATGGATAGAAACCGTTAAAGTGTTGTTTAAAGAATAACCCTGAACTATTGAAAACTTTCATAAATATCTTTAAACATAAAAAAGTTAAAAAATACTCACATTGATCCAATTTTTACTTCAAAAATACTCTCATTGAAAAGTTTATTTTGAGGATGCTGAGAAATTTGGAGTAAAATATTGGATCAATGAGTACTTTTTAACTTTTTTTAAGTTTAAGGATATTTATGAAATTTTTCAATATTTCAGGGTTATTTTTTAAACAAAATTTTAACAATTTCCATCCAAAACTAACAGTAGGGGTATTTTTTAACCCTTCTTGAATTTTTAAAGACATTTTTTAAACTTTTAAAAGTATAGGGGTATTTTTGACACAAACTATAAAGTTCATGGGCATTTTTATAATTTAACTATTGAAATATAATGGGGTCCATATTGTATGTGTGTGTGTAAATATTCATTTTCAACCAGGCACACAGCAACAGGAGAAAAGAAAACCAGACACCAAAAAAGAAAAAAGAGGGTATAATTCCTCCTTGAACTATGTTCTAAAAATGAGGGAGGTGGTCTCGTCTTCCACCCTTTTTGTACTATTTGGATTAATGCCATTATTTATTTTTGTGAAAAAGTGTAAAGAGGAAGAATAATATATCTATATATGTGTGTGTAATATATATACATACATAGTTTGCATACCTCAAGTCCCAATCGCGTTTCACATCCCAGTAAAATGAGTACGATGAGTTTAGAACACTAGACAGCAGCCAAAGGGGCCGATAAAAGCTGGTCCATTTATCGGGGAAGACGTGGTATTTAAGGGCAGAAAGGAAAATCACTGGTACTGCGGTTGAATATTTTAAAGCTGTAATGATGACAGATAGAGTTACTATATCATCAAGACAAGTGACAGATTTCAAGCATAAGGGTAACAACAAATAAAATGAAAATATTTGAGAATGAAAATTGTAAAACAACAAAAATCAATTTCGAGTTATAACTTTTTTTAAGTGTTAGATGATTACTAACAAAGATGGATCAGCATAGTTAGGTGCAAAAAGCATGCTGAAACAGAACGTCATCATTACAGAGGAAAAATGGTTAAAAGATACAAACTGTCACGTGGAAGAAAAATGAAAAACATAATTACAAAGGTAAAATGCTTCCCAATCCAAACGAATATCATGTAAAGAAAATTGTATGATTTAAGAGATCCTCTGATTATGAAAGGAATCAAAGAATTCTTTCAAGGTAAAAAGAAACATAAAGTTTGTTTTATGTGTTACAACTTAGTAATTTAAGAGTCGTTAGGACTTCAGAACCTTTTCCCGAATCAAATCATTATCTCTTCTTGATTTAAATTCAAACTGGGATTTTCTAGGTTATTTCCTCACTTCTTCCCAGGGTTTCCTTATAGATATTTCTTTCGTAGAATATCTATTTTAGCAAAAAGAAAAAGGAAAAACAAACAAACACCAAGTTTGATAGAGATGAAAAACAGAATCATGAGATCTCACCATTCAGAAGTGTTGGTTTTTCCCCTGTATCCTTATATTGCCTAAGACATTGGAACAAACGAAAAAGATAAGGCAAGACAAGGACCACAGGGATTGCAACAGAGTGACTTCCACAAACAGAATCTGCTTCAAACCACGCAATGGTGGCAACCTGAATAAGTTTGAGCATTACAAATAAAGCAATTTCAGTCAATAAGATCCACATCTGGGTCAAGAACCATTGTTGCTATAAAGAAAAGCAACACTTTCAGA
Organism: Cucumis cinereus; assembly: GCA_037974625.1. NCBI lineage: Eukaryota > Viridiplantae > Streptophyta > Magnoliopsida > Cucurbitales > Cucurbitaceae > Cucumis > Cucumis cinereus. The sequence continues at coordinate 8,665,943 of JBBPDJ010000023.1, read as the reverse complement.
AAATATTATTTCTCTTAAATAAAGAGTTTCATGTTTAGCAATTATGTAATACTAACAAAGTGTCATTACTTGGAACATAATAGCATACATTTTCAACCCCTTTTTCCACCAGTTTGAAATGTGAGAATGTTATCAACATATAAAAAGAAAAAAACTAACAATTAAAGACTGATCAATGGAAAAGACAGCTGCGTTCCACTAATTTTAAATAATTAACTTAAAACTAAAGAAGAAAACCAACCTGCCGGTGAATCATTCGACACACTGATCTTTCCAAATCAGAAAACACCTGCCAGGCCAAATCAGTGTTAAAACCATATCATTAACTATGACACAATAGAATGTTTGGAAACAAAAATGATTCCGAAAACAGTTTTTAATTATTAATTCCCAAAAAGATGAAGCAGGAAATTATAAGGGTTAGTAGGTATGTTTGACATTTTCACCTTAAGCTATGATTCATGAAAACGGAAAAATGCACAAACTCATTTTGGATTAAAGGTCTATACAAAAGCACAGAGAAATCCACTAGCACGATTGCATTAAGCCTTTTGTTAGGAGAATAAACCCCAGAAGATGAACAAGAAAACCTAAATAACTCAACTGCTTGCCTTTCCTCAATCTCCCCCCCCCCCCCCCCCCTCTATTTATGACCAAATAAACTCACTAACTCCCTAACTAACTATGCTTATGCCCTTACTAAAACCATATTACTCCTACCCATAAAACCCTAATAGTACCTTCACACCTCTCTGTGGTACTATCACTATTATGAGTTGATAAAGGATCTTGGAAATTGTTGATTAAAGAACAGCAGGATACCAACCTTTGACATTGACGTCAGTATATCAGCTAGAAAAAAGTCAGCAAATGTAATCGCCTGCATTGAGAAAACATTAACAAATTAAAATCCAACCAATAGCAGCCTAAACTCCAACAATTCACGTATTATAAGAAGGAAAGAGCAGTCTTCCACAAGGTTGAACTGGTAAAGAACATTATGAAATCTTATAAACAGACACAGACCATATGCATAACAGTTTGATTACAAGGTTCCTGGAACCTTTAGAGAGAGGATTTTTGTTACTGGTAGATTATTTCCATAGTTTCGCTGTTTTTGTTAATGCACTTCTTTATTTTTTTTAAGTTTTTCAATAAAAATTTTGGTTTCTCATTTAAAATAATAATAATAATAATAATAATAAATACCAATCTGCACCATAAATCAGCACCCCAGTGTACCAAAAACATAACAAAGTAGATACGCACAGGCCCCATGAACGTACATAGAAAGAGAAAGCATTCCATACATTGTAAGGTTGAAAAGGATCTAATTTTTAAATCTATGCATATGTTTGACCACTGATATGTAGACATAGGAAAAAGCTATTCAAAACTGTTCTACTAATTTCCATTTCTTTTTTTTTATATCCGTGAGTGTCCGGGCTAGCTTACGAGCACCTCGACTAATTTCACGGGACAACCCGCCCGACCTTACAACATTTGGATATTAAGAAAACTCGTAGAAAATCAATTCATAGGCAGGTGGCCACTATGGATTGAACCCATAACCTCTTAGTCAGTTATTGAGACTATGTCTCTTTTTTAACCAGGTCAACCCACGATGGTTTACTGTTTTCCAATTATGAATACTAGTTAATTGTTACACATTATTTAATTATTTAAAATTAAACATAAATAATATGGCAATTTTCAATTTCCATGGAACAATTTTAGACAAAAATATATGTAATACTCGCTTGACCTTAAAATTATGAAAGTTAATTCATTTCAACAACAAAAACATCTTGAACCAATGAAACATATTTTACAGAAATGTATTTGCATAAAAATTCAATAATGTAAGCTTTTCCAAACATTAAACACCAAACCAACTTTCAGAGTTAGAAAAACAACAAATACTTTACATTTTTAACGTACTCGATCAAAAAACTTACCTGCAAGGGGAAAACTATTCGCCAAAGAGTCCTCAATAAGAAAAATCGAGATGACAAGAAAAATATTTCAAAAGGGAAAATCAAAATCATCGCTACAGCAACATATAAGAGAACCTGCATGAGAAACAAATAAACTTAATGTCATTTCATCAACAGATAAGTAACTAAAAGATGATGCCAGCTAAAATCTACACACGATAATGGGAATTAATTTAATTGCAATATAAAGTGTGCTAATACCCTACTCTATGAAAGAAGTATTCATAGGGAAAACCGCAATGCAAACTTATATACAACAAGCATATTAGTTATGTGACGCACGAGCACATCAAAAGAAGCTCAAATTTTTCACAGATTATGGAGAGACGAAGTGGTAACACTAACTTTTATTTTTGTAACATTTCATTGAATAAATGAAACAATGGGACACCCCAAAGCACCTATAGATGAACACAACAGAGATTTTCAATTGGAAAGTAAATAAGAAAGACTAAAATGCTTAAAAGGGTGTCTAGTTTTAGACCAAAAAATAGACAGAACCAAATTTATGAAACTATCAAAAACTGAAAAGGAGTCTCTAAACAGACGTTATGGGACTCATCCCATAACGTCCAAAAGAAAGCTCACTTAATAGCCATCCAAACTTTTTTCTTTCCACCAAAAAAAGGATTACCAGGCAAGAATATCAAAAATATTATTGGGACATGCCAACAACCAACCAAAGGCTTCCAAAATGATATGCCAGAAGCGAGAAGCAAAGGAACAATGAAGAAATAGATGAGCAGATGATTCAGAGTGAAAACACTATGAAACTATAACAAAGTGAATATCTTATCTAAGTTGGTATCTTTACCATGTCAAAGTGATAAACAAAATAAGAATCATAGATAACTTTGCCAAGAAACATCATAACAGAAGTTGCAAAAGGCCAATTCTAATGTGTTCAAATAAACAAAGAGCTTGATTGCATTTCCGATAAATTAAAATATTCATCAACTACTAATAAAAGAGGGGGCGTCTATTACACTGGTTGTGATGCAGCTAGTGATACTTCTCCATGGGAATAAAGATAGAGGTAGGCGGTCATGCTAGTTGGGACAACAATAGTCATCCACGTGGCACACTGCAAAAAAGATTTTTTTTTTAGAAATACCACACTGCAAAAGAGATTTAGTCAGGATTACAGATTGAAATAATATATTTTAATTAAAAATAGAGCTAATGGATACAGTACACAATGTACAAGTAGCAGATTATAATAGCAGAAACTATATAGTTGCTTTGAGATGATTTTGGTGTTCAAGAAAATGCATAAGCATAACTAAGATCTTTTTACCTTCCAAATTTCTCGGTGAGTTAGATGATTCTGGTCGAGTTCAAATATCTTTGCATAATTAACATTAGACTGGGAAAAAACCCATAAGTTAATTCCCCACAGCCAAACCATCATAGTCTGCAGTACCAAACTAAAAAGCTTGTTAGTACAACGGTAGGAATAATAGTCAAAAACATATTCAAAAGGAATTTAGGAAGGAAAAATTCACTGACCACCAGAAGAAGAGGATTATAATAAAGAAACGCTTCATAGAGAAATAGGTCTCGCAGGTCTGCACTCATTCTCATAACAGAATCCCAGCCAATCTGTATTTCAACAATAACATGTAAGTGCATCAAATCAACTTATCTACTACAAACTACTGTTTTCATTTTTCAGTTAGCCATTAAACCAGAAATGATCTAATAGAACTGACCTTGCAACAAAATAAACCCCAGAAGATGAACAAGAAAACCTGGACATTAATCTGAATTAGTATTCTAAACAGCATGGGGAAGAAAATAAATAAACAAGTGACAAAAGAAAATAAAGGAAGGCGTTCTCTTGTTCAAAATTAAAACTTATTACATGTGAATCCAAAAAATTAAGAGAAAAAAACAATTTCAGTCCGTATGGATCCAAAGTATTCCGAAGTTTGATACGTGCAGAAAACTTTGCTAATACTCAAAGCCCATTTCTGCTTTAGAATATTATATTAAAATGTGGAGCTGCATATTCAAACCTATAATCTCTTACTGAAAATAGAGATGTTTTATTGACTAACCTATGCTCGTATTGGCAAAATGTAATCCCTTTCTTTAGCAATTCTTTTATTAAAAAGGATTATTCTTTATACAAAACGTTGTGTCATAGCAGGGAGTTTCCTTTTTTTGTTTTTTTTTTTGAGTTCCATAAATAGGAAGCTGGGGATGAAATTGTCAGGGCCCCAATTCTGCTGAAGTATCCGAGAAGGGGTAAAAAGGGTAGTACGAGTGAAAGTTAGTGGGAGGGGGGAACTAGGTCGTATGAAAGTGAGGAGTGGTCAGTCTATATATAGAATAAGAGGATGATAGTTGGGGCAAGTTTTTGGTATTAGAAAGTAGTCTTGAGAAATGGGAGGTTAAGCTCTCTGTACTCAAATGATATTGTAGCCTATGGGCAACTCTTCATATTAATACTAAACTAGTAAGGGGTACCTAACAGAAACATTTCAACCTTAAGGAAGATGGAGATGAATTTGCTATACACATTTAATTATAACAAATCAATCTTGAAACTTATACTTTTTTTTCTTTTAGGAAAAGGAAACCAGATTCTTTGTTGATAATAATAAAGCTCAAAGTACAAAAGGTTTATACAAAGAGCTAAACAAAAAGAAACCATAAGATCAGCAAGCGCACCTGGACATCTCAACTAGGTGGACACTCCCTTAGCGCCCTCATCATATCCAACAAAAATACAGCTCAAGATACAAAATAAAGTCTTACAAGAATACAACAAGCATGGGCTGTAAAGCCATCTTGAACCTATATACAATCAAGGAATGAGAAGTTGGCACCACTACTCCGAATCCAATTAAGAACTTCGAAGTTGGCACTATTTCTCCCTTACCCATTTTTTAATGAAGCATAGAATTGATTACGAAGAACTCAATAAAATTTTAATCACTTTCTAAATATGGTGACGTGAAGGAGAATTTGGCACCATTACTCAAAATCCAATTTATTGTTTCTCACTGCATCCAAGATCATATTCAAGACATGGTGGATACATTTGTTAAATATGGGATCTAAAACTAAGTTCTCTTCAAAAGGAGAAACTCTTTTAAGAAAAAATAAAATAAAAAGCTTAATGCAATACTTATTTTTGTTAAAATAAAATAACTTAAATATTATGCATCAATAAAGGTGGCAGTAAAGGCAATAAAACCTTGAATCTCCATAACAAAATAGGAGATGGAACTATGGCTACAGGGTTCATTGTTAATATAGTACTCTTCAAATCATCGGCCTCCATTGAATGCAACAAAGTTTCATCCACACCATTTCCTGTCTCAGTACCAGACAAATATTCTGCAGAAAGAATGTGTCACTGATAGATTAGACACTACAAAAGAAATGATGGAAAAAATCATAATTACCAAAAGGTATTAAAAGAGGTATACCCAAATCAGATACTACAGGTCTGCTTCCAGATTTTCTTAAATGTGGACTACTATTGGCAGGAACTGCCACTGGATTTCCAAACATAGATTAAATGGAAAGTGTGATTATTTTCACCACTCAAACCTTGTCAATAACCTGCAATTATTCACTAACGCATATATATGAGAGATCGTAAGAAAGCAATGGATGAATTTTTGTCTAACACTGGTGAGTTCTTGACCCATATTCTTAAAAGCATGTTCATGGATTGGCCAAGGTCTGATTGATATTTGTTTTTAACCCAATCCAAACAACCCAAATTTGCAGGTTCAGTTGGGCCGCTGGTTTTAAATAAAGACACCAAATATAGTAAAATGAAACTTTTAAGATTGGCCCTCACTCACTTCGATATTCAAAGATGAAAAAAACCCTAAACAACTGTTTAATTAATTCCATCAGTGATTCAATAGCATTAAAACAAATATCTCTTATGAGTCAGAACTCCAGCAATAATACAAAACATAGTTGTCTAAAGTTATATAACCATAAACATCTTCCACTTTATATAAAAAGAAGAGATAATAAGATAAGATGATTGTCTCAATAAAATTTAAAATAAATAGTATTTTGAAAACACACAATCTTGATTACAGCATAAGGAAATTTCAGCATACAAAGACCATTGCATAAACTGATTTACAGCACACAAAATTCAAAACCACGCACATGCAAATATAACTCAAACAACTCAAGTACGGTTTACCAATATTTCTCTTCCATAATAACCATTACCCTCATGCCCATATGATGTGTGTATTTCATAGGTTAAGAATCAATAATGTTAAGAAGGCCTTCCGGATATCCTACCAGGTTTTTGTTGGGGTGAAAAAAAAAAGAACAAAAACCAGAGCACAAGTTAGACGTGGGGATTGGAGAAACTTTGAAACATGAGGGTGGGAGTGATTTCTTTCCTCTGAGAGATGAAACAAGGAAGAGGCTTCGGTTTCTTCAGGGAAACAGGCACAAGAAGTAGCCACGATTCTGGCATCTGAAGAGGAATGGCCAAAAGAACAAGGAACTATGGGATCAGAAGAATGAATGCAATAGATTCGTGATCTGGGGTGTGGAATTGCGGTTGAGCTGAGAAGAGGAAGGCCAACAGCAGATCTGCGGAACAAATTGTCATTCTACTACTAGTCTTCCACAGAGAGATATAAATGGAGTTTGCTAATCACAGTTTCAAGAACCCTTCTCAATCCCAATTTTCCTCTCTAAGACTTAATGTACATAGATTAACACAACTCTAAGCCAACATTCCTATCTATATTTTAACTGATCTCAAATTGCATAGCGACTAGCAAGATAACCAAACGATACAAACCTCAACAGCGGCATCTTCCTAACCAAGATTAACAAAATTAAGAGTGAAAAACTGAAAATAACCATCAATACACCAATACCAAGAACAAAATAAGAGGAATTAAGCATCACAGATCTACACCCAGGTCCAAAAATCAAAGGAATTGAACAAGTGCGACAAAAAAAAAATCAGAAGGGAAGAAAGATTAACAAAAACAAAGTAATGGGTTTGGATCAGATCCAAAGAGACTTACACCGAAAGATTCAATGGGTTCGTGAAGTTGGATTTGAAGCAATTAAGTCGATAAAATGCAAAGCTTTTAGAGTCCGCTGGATCGTCCCCCTCCAAATCTGGCGCAAAGGGTTGGAGGCGGATTAAGGATTATAGTATTGTATCGTTGTGATTGTGGTTTGAGTAAGGATTAAGCAGAACAGAAAGCGTGAAACGCAAAGAACAAAACGTTCTTCATGCAAAATTTGAACCCTCGGGGGCCCAAAAAGAACTGGCTTTACATTTGCGAATCGGATTTTGACTCAGCTAGCTTCCGTTTCTCAATTTCTTTTTCTTTTCTTTTTTTTTTCCTTTAATTTCCAAATAAGGGAAGTATGAGTGTTTTGCGATAACGTAACGAAATTTATACATTTCAAAAAGATTCTTACATTTGGATTTTTTTTTCTTAGAATGGCATAGCTATAAGGGAAATTCTTCGTTTTCTTTGTTAAAACAAAAAATACAAAGTTCTCATTAAAAAGATTAAAATTAAAGAAAAAAAAAATTATGTTTGGTTTGAAACATTTTAAGTAGTTTTTTTAAATTTATAAAATGTCTAACACGTGTCAAACTTTCAATTTTGTATATAATAGATCTTTCCATTTAAAAATGTTTAATACATTTTTTAATTTTCATTTTTATAATAGGATCATAAATGAAGTTTTTGTTTTTTTGAAAAAATGACAAATAAATCAATGACATAAATTTGAAATTTTAAAAACTTCTTTTAGATCTAATTTGAAAGTTGACGAAGCAATTTCATACTTTCTAAATTCTAGACACCAAATAAACTATGCTAAAAAATGTATAGCGGTAAATAAGTGACATGACTTGATAAAAAGATAAGAAATTATGAATTCAGTTCATAACGTTCACCAACTAGGATTTAATATCCTACAAGTTTCTTTACACTCAAACGTTACAAGTCATACAAGTTATCTCATAATTGGTGGGGTGGAAGTATCTGTAGGCTGGCTCAAACACTTAAGATATTAAAAAAAGAAAGATTTAGAGTTGTAGCCCAATTCACAATCCATATTTCACAAATGTCCTAATCATGAGATATATTTCACTACTAGATTTTGTCTTAGTTTTAGGACAAAATTAACTCAATACTCATTATCTCTCTTAATTAATTTTCAAAATTAAATGGATTTAATTTTTATGAAATATGATTTGGCGATTAATATGGTGTATGTTGCAGTTAATCTTTGTGATCAAAAGTTAAATTTGTATTATTCTATTATTTGATTCCCTTTATTTTAGAATCTTTTTTGTTGGTTGAATATATTTTGTTTGATTTTAATTATTTTTTTGTCTCCACTTCTCATTCTGCTGATATTGGATTTTTTTCTTTTTCACATATACCGTTTCCGTCGATGTTTTCATATTTCATATTTCATCTTTTTTCCATGGTGCATACAATATGTTCCTCTTTGTTTTTTGGACCATTCTTCTATTTATTTGTTTCGATAGTACATTTTTCAGTTTCGCTCGTGGGCTTCATGGGCATGTTTTTGGTTGCTTGCTTTGTTTTTTTAGTTACATTCAAGTCTTATTTCTGTTAATGGATTTCAAGATGTTAATAATATTTTTTTGTTTTTTAGTTAAATATTTCATACATTCCATAAAATATTTTCTAGATCAATTCATGTTTTTTTTTTTTTTTTTGTTAATGCTTATGTATTTTCGATATACGATATTGTTTTTTTATATATATTTCATATAAAATGGGACATATTTTATGTTATTTTTCTTGTGGCAGTATCATACATGGTGTGTTGAAAAGTACAGTATATTCTAACGTACACTATACTGTTTTCTTTGATGTTATATTATATACCACTTTTATTAGCAATAGTGTTATAAGTTTACATTTATTCAAACAGGTAATTCACATGTCCCTGTTTATTATGATGGTCATTTCAACGAATTCAATAACTATGTTGATTATAGAGTATCAGATATTGTTGTGCACGAGCAAATGTCCTTTCAAGAATTAGAACGTGCTTTAATCTCCAAGTTAGGCAATATTTTGAATTTGAATAAAATAGAGATATTTGTTTGTATAAGACGACATAAAGAATGTTTGTAGAAGCAGTTGGGTGTTACAAACGACAATGATATCAAATGGGTTTATCATATATTATCTTCCAATGTCGAACAAGACATTGCTTTGATTGTTCAATCATTTGAAAGTTTGGCAATGATATTAGGTAGTATATCTCCCAATGTTTCTAATATAGACATCCATAATGATGGTGTACGATTTGTTAAAGATCTTCATCTATCCAAGATTTCCTTTAATTTTGAAGTTAGGATTCATGACATCTTTTTCACCAAGGAATCTTGCAAAATTCATTGCGAGCTATTGTCATTAGAAATCATTTTCAGTATAAGACAATTAAATAAAACAAGGAGGTTTTAGTCTTACAATGTATAGTGGAGGATTGTTTATGGTCAGTATGTGTCTCATGTTGTGGAATCAATGGTAGATCCATGTGGATTATTACTAGATCTGATGGTGAGCATACATGCTCTTTAGATGTTACTTTAATGGATCATTGATAAGCAACATTTCTAGTGGTTTAGCACCCTTAAATGTGCTTTAACAGATCAAGAAGAAAATTAATATCACGGACACATAATTGAACACCCCAAAAGGTATAGGGCATTATATTCGTACTGAGCATGGAGTAAATATCAGTTATAAAAAAAACTTGGCGTGCTCGTTGAAGCTGCATTAGATGAAGTAAAAGGATCTCTCGAGGACTCATACAAGATGATATTGTCATTTGCGTACATGCTGAATTTGAAGAATCCCGGATAGTGTATATATCCTCAACTTGCTTATGTATCTGCTATATGTTACTGTATATATGATAATATGTATTATATAATGTTCCACTCGTTTGTCACATATATGAAGGTTCCATTTATGAATATAAGTTGTATAGTTCATATATATTTGTAGATGTTTCAGAATATGCACTAGTATAAAGATATATTCTTATATGTATAGTATTACTTATGTAGGTTCAATTACTAAATATAGGATTGATGGGCAAGGAAGATTTTTACATTTCTTTATGGTGTTATTTGCTTCAATTTCTATGTGGCAACACTGTCGTCCTGTTATTTCTATTGATGACACAAGCATGAGAAACAAGTATGCTGGTACTTTATTAACTGCTTGTACGCTTGATGCTAATAACCAAAAATTTTCATGGCGTTTTGTTTTGTTGATTCTAAGAACGAATTTTTATGGATTGGGTTTTGCACTCAATCGAAAAGAATAATTGGTCAAAGAAACGATGTTGTTATAGTGTCTGGCAGACACATAAACATTTGTAAAGTTGTAAAGTTAGTACTTCCTAATAGAGATGTCCAATTTTTTCTCGAGATTGGGACCCCGGGATTCCCCAATTAGGTGGGGAATAGAGGAGGGAGTGGGAAAAAAATTTCATGAGCTAAATAGGGAAGGGGACGAGGAATGCATTCCCCGACCTCGTCCCTAACCCCCACCCTGTTTCCCGTCCTTGGCCCGATTATACTTAATTTATTTATTTATTTAGTATAGTTATCTAAGGTTAGTTATTATTATTATATAAATAATACATTGTGATTAACCAATATAAAACAATATATATTCAGTATTATATTGTAATCGATATCATCCAAAACTATCCATGGCCATAACATTGTCTATTGTCTAAGTAATAAAATAGTAGTTAAAAAAAACATCACACAGTCTATTAAGTTAAAAAACAACACAAAGTCTAACATGTAACATCCCAAATTTTTTAGTTTGGGGTTTAATTTTTATTTGGTTTTTGGTTGACGAAAAGAAAAGAGATTTAATGAGGAGAGAGAGAAAATTTGGATTAAAAGAGGAAAGAGAAGGGAATTTATTTTTGGAAGGAAATAAAAGGAAAAGGAAATAAAATAATATAGTAATATTATTTTATTATTTCTTTCTCTCTTAAAGTATTGAGTAAATTAAGGTTCTTGTTGCATCTTCTTCTCCATCTTCACCATCAAACCCTAGCCGCCACCCTAGCCGTCGTCGCTGCTGCCGTCAAGCCTTGTCGCTGCAGCCACGCCGGACAACCCATGACGTCAACGCGCCAAGCCTCACGCGAACTCCACGCCCGAGTCGCTAGCCGCACGCGCCCCACTCCGCTCGCAAGCCGCGCCCAGCAGCCGTCACCTCGCGTTCGCGCCTCACCCTCAGACGTTGTTCGCAGCCGCGCCCAGCGTTGCGCGACAGATCTGTCGCTACTCGAGGAAGCTTCGCCATCCAGCGCTGCGCCCAGCCGCTCTTCGCCACAGCGCCAGACCTGAGAAGCCGAACCCGCGCGCCAAGCAGCAGCCGCGCCCTCCATCCTCACGAGCCACGTCGCCAAACCGGCCAGATTCGCCGGATCTGCGCCGCCACGTGCAAGATCCACACATCAGTTGCGTGCCCCAGCCGAGCCAAGCCATTGAGCCGAGCCAAGTCGAGCCGACGAGCCACCAAGCCGAGCCATTGAGCCGTGTTCTGTCACTGCCCGTCTTCGCTGCCACTGCTCTGTATTGGTTTGTTGGTGAGTTTGGGTTTGGTTCTGAAGGGTTAGAATTTATA
>JBBPDJ010000023.1:8614259-8637019 GCA_037974625.1 Cucumis cinereus | reverse complement strand
TAGATCTCAAAATAAATCCAACTTATTCTTTTAAGATAATTAACCTAAAATTATCTCAAATTTTTGGGATGTTACACTTAACACTCCTCTAGGCTACAACTCCCGTATTTTAGAGTAAACACTGATCCTGATGTTGATTTTCTAAAATCTTTATCTGATTGGAAATCGTAATCAATATATCCTATAAGGATTAGGTCCCCACCTCCATACATGAGCATATTGTCACTCTTTCTTCGAAGATACTTGAGGAGCTTTTTAACGGTAGTCCAATGTTCATATCTAGGATTGGACTGATACTTGCTGATAATCGCTACAACATAGCATACGTCAAGTCTCGTACATAACATAGTATACATTAAACTCCCAACAACTGATGCACAAGAAATATGTCTCATATCCTCATCAACTTCTTGAGGTATCTTAGAACACTGTTCCTAAGATAGATGAATTCTACGTTTAAAGGGTAGTGCACCTCTTTTAGAATTCTGCATCTTATATCTAGACAACATTTTTTCAATATAAGTTGCTAGAGCCATGCCTCGCGTTTTTTTCTCGATTCTGAAAAATTTGGATCCCTAGAAAACTTGAGCATCACCCAAATCTTTCATTTGGAACTATGTAGCTGGACAATTTTTATGTCAGTTAGGTATCCTACATCATTTTCTAATGAGTAGAATATCATCAAGGTACAACACTAAGAAAGCTGTAGTTGTTTGACAATTCTTTTATATACGCAACGTTTGTAAACATTCTGTATAAAGATATAAGATTTGATCGAAGTATCAAATCTAATATTTTAGGGTCGAAAGACTTGTTTTAATCCATAGATAGATCATTTTAATTTACAAACCTTTTACTCTTAACCCTGTTCTATAGACCCCTTTGGCTGGAATTTATAAATACTTTCATCAAGATAGCCATTCAGAAAAGTAGTATTAGCATCCATTCACCAAATTTCGTAGTCATAATATGTAGCGATGGATAAAAGTATTTTATTGATTTTAGCATAGCAATTGTAGAGAAAGTTTTTTCATAGTCCACTCCCTTTGTTTAGGTAAAATCCTTTGCTACGAGTCTTACTTTATAAGTTTGTACCTTTTCAGTTGCTTTTTGTTTTCTCTTGTAGATCTACGTACAACAAATGGGTTTCACCCCATTTAGTTAATGTACAAGCTCTCATACATAATTGAAGTACATCAACTCCATTTTAAGGTCCATGACTTTAATCGACAAATCTTTGACCATTGATAGCACTATAAAAGTGTTATATTTTATAGATTAAAATGCTTGAGAATAGTTATACTTATGCAAAAATCCCTTATTTTTTAGGAAAATATTTTAGAGAAGGAAAGAAGCGAAACGGTGCAAGAACGATTCAATTTCAAGCTAAAACGAGCAAAAATAAGATAATTACAAAATCAAGTGTCACAACAACCAGCGACAGTGTCGTGGTGCCATTCTTGGCGCCGCAACACCTAACGACGTCGCTGCAACTACCTCCCAGCGTCGTGGCACTACGAAGTTTGACGTGTGCATTTGACCAATCAAATTGTTATAAATCCCTCTTTTACTTGTATTTTTCCATAACATTCAATAACTTTGAATTCACAATAGTTAGGGCATATTCATTTTGTAAATCTCTCCCAAATCATCAATAAAAATTCTCTTAACCTTTCTTGGAAGACGTCTTTGTTGTTCATCATCAATATTGATGGTACTACAAGGATTATGGAGAACTAAAATGTACTTCTTGAGAATGAGTTTTTTGTCTAATCTTTATTGAGGATCCATGTTTTCATTGTTGATTAATTTTGATCTTTAATTGAATTCCAATCTTGATTTTGTATGATTTTCTTGTTTGAGTGACTTGATTAATGATGAGAACATGATTCTTTTTTAATTTCTAATGGTGCTAAAAAAATCTTTGAATCAAGATTGTAAATTGGTGATTCTTAAATTGATTTTAAGCATTTTTTTCTTTTAATCTTTTCTTGTATGACCCAATTTGAATTCAATTAAATAAATCATTATTGAAATAGAAGCTTTCGTTGCTTTTGAATGTCACAAAAATGAAACCTAAGACCTTCAAACAATCTTAAAGAATGCATAGAAACCACTAAAATAAAAATGAAATTGATGAGTTAGTATGAAAATGATTGCAAGTCTTGTTCATTGAATTTAATTCATTTCTTGAACTAATTAGTTGTGGATTGATATGAATTACCATTTTTGATTCATTTAATGATAGAAATATTGACTAAAACACATGTTCCCAATTTCTTATTAATTGAGAGAAAACTATCTTTTGTGTCCAATTTTCTTGAAAAACCTAAAAACATTTACTTGCTTGTTTCTTTTAATTTGTTGCAAAAGTATTACAAAACCCCTCACTTCTACTAAGATTTTTCGAATTCTTGATAAAAGATATTTTCCTCAACAAAATGTCTTTGGGTTCGATCCCAAACTTACTCTTTATTACGTTCTTGTTAGTTAATTATTAAAAGTTTGGGTTTATTAATGTATCTTGTTGGGCTATTTGAATGATTTGTACATTTTTTTAATGACATCTGCTCTACTTGCATTCCAACAACCACATCCTTCAGTGCTTGCTTATAAGTCAACGGATCCTCGACCTTGTCATCAGGTAAGACAAGTTGAGTTTTCGTTAAACTTAAGTAACCTTCAGGTTAATGGGTAACCCTTCCACTATGTCAAGGCACTCTCAACTATTGAGATGGATGCTGATCAGAGGTACTAGCATCATCAACTACTTTAGTAGACGGACTAGCCTTATCCACAACTTTTGTTGATTTATCAGTAGTTTTTTCAGAAATTTCTTTCAATACTAATTTACTGCGAGGTTGATGAATTCTCATGTGGTCTTTCTCTAACAATGTAACGTTTTTTTGACAAAAACACTCTATTATTTTGAGTATAATAAAATAAACCACCTCTTGTTTTTTCAGGATAACCTACAAATAAACACAATTTTTATCGATGTTTAAATTTCTTAGAATTTTGCACCAACACGTGTGCAGAATATCTCCAAATTCTAAAGTGACGTAAACTACCTTTATACCATCTCCATAATTCATATGGTGCTTTCGAAACTCTTTTAGAAGGAAAATTGTTCAAAATATAAGCAACAATCTCAACTGCTAGTTCCCAAAACAAGCAATCAAATATTGCTCATCATTGAACGAACCATGTCTAACAATGTTTGATTTCTTCTTTTCGATACACCATTCTGCTGAGGTGTACCTGGTGCAGTGAGTTATGCTTAATTTCCTGATATGATCGAAATGGCTTGATCGTTTTACCTAATAGGTTATCAACTTCAAACTTATACTCTTTGAACTTTTCAAGAGCTTCAGATTTATGATGTATTAGGTAAACATTGTCATATCTAGAATAATCATCAATACAACTGATGAAATATTCTTTTTTTCCTCATGCTTTGACATTCATCGATCCATAGAGGTCCATATGCCCGAGTCTAAAGGTTCCTTGGCTATAAGACCTTGTCTAGTAAAAGATCTTTTGGTCATCTTACCTTCATGATAAGACTCTCAAGGAGGTAAGGTGTTGTCTTCTAACTGACTTAGATGACCACTATTAACCAATCTCTCAATCCTATTGAGATTAATGTGTCCTAGGATTAAATGCCAAGGATAGGCTTTAAAAGATTTTTTTTTTGTCTTTTTGGTTGAGTTTTTGCTGTTTTAAACATCTCGGTATTCAAAATAGCTTTGCATTCAATTGGTCTTAAAATTTATAAGATATTTTTCAATTTTGCAAAGCAAACGTCAACACCTTTTTTTGTAATGAATCCTTCATTAACATAAAAAGACATTGAATAACTAGTCTTGAGTAAACAATTTACTGAAATTAGATTTCTTTTCATTTTCGAAACTAATTAAATATACATTATCTAATAATATGTACCATTTTCTGGTTAAGAATAACTTAATATCTCCCACTACCATAATCGAGATCACTTCTCCAAATCCAACTCTTAGATTCATTTCACCAGCTTGAAGCTGTTACGAGGAACTTATTCCAAGTGAAAAAGTGCAAACATGACGAGTAGCCCTTGAATCTAGAATCCAGACAGAATGATCATTCTCAACTATACATGCTTCTAAGACAAACAAATCACATTTTCCATCTTTTATATATTTCCTTTTGACTGGGCAATGATCTCATATGTTATCCTTGTGAACTTTTTTAATAAGTCTAACATAGGTTTCTAAAGACATTACTCTTTTAAGACCTCTTAGTGATTTTGTGAATATAGCATCTGTTGTTTAGAATGTTGTTTATAATTTTGTTAAGAATATTGTTGAACTAGTGCCTAGCTTAGTTCCCTATGTGCCTGGTAGTAATGATGAATTGATTGATTGGATTGTTGATATTTTTTACGATGTCTGCTGGATTTGAATCTAATACTGTTATGAATCTTGGTGTTATATCTACTTCTATTTGTGTTGCTCCGATAATGGATTCCGTGTCTGTTGGGGCAAGTACTGTTTTCTTTGAAACTAACATTGCTATACTTAGTGCTGGTGAGTGTGAGGCTACTGTCTCTATAGATATTTTTGTTGTATTTATTTATGAGGTAGATCGTAACGAATAGGTCGTTGTTAAATATGGTGTTGTGTATTCTACATAGAGGTTGAGAAGTCAAGGGACATTAATGTGTAGAGAGAGAGCTCAAAACCCTCTAAAGCTACACATGTGACTGATGTTTTGAGTGATGATGACGTGCCTATCAGTAATTTTTTGTCTAAGATGAGAATTGGCACACTAGATGTGGGTACTTCTTCTGATACATCTACAAAAAAAGAATACTGATGAAACTGCAAATGTTGACGATAGTAGGGATACTTCCTCTGAAACGGTTTATGAGAGTAAGGAGGGTAGAGATGGAGAAGACTCGACTAAGTCTTCAAAAGATTGAAGCTTGGTTAACAATTCTGATGAAGAGGGTGAGAAAATATAAGGCCCTACTATGCGTGCCTCTACTCGAACCAAAGAAGAAACCTTTTAGTTCGCTTATTACTCCCATTCCTCTTGGTGGTGTATCTTTCCACTCTAAAGAAACTGCTATCTTGTGGAAGTTTGTAGTTTAGAGAAAGATTTTTCCTGAGAAAAACTTGTCAAATAAAGCCCAATAATGTCTAGAGATTATGGAAATGCTGGTGAAGACTAACATTATCAAAACTGTCTCAAGCCTTGACTCTTATTATCCAAAACTGGTGAGAGAATTCATTGTCAACCTATCTCTTTCCTTTAATGATGTTAATCGAACTAAGTATAGACGAGTTCATGTTCAAGGGGACAACTTTATTTTTACAACATATGTTATTAAAAAGTATTTGAATTGTAATGTTCCTTGTAAGATTTAGAAGTTGCACCTTTATATGAAAGATTTAATGCAGAATTAATTGAAGGTTTAAAAAATTCTTGGCAAAAAGTCGGCCTGCTAGCTTCTATGACCTTAGTGCAAATATATATGGTGTGTTACTCTGCATAGATGTTTGTATGGCACCGTTCTTTTCACCACACTAGGGTGTCACTCTCTTTAACCTCTCTGCTTATCAAATTGGAAAAGGTACTACGTTTTGTTATGGGAGTTTTGTCATTGGGCAACTCAGAAGCAACATAAGATTTCACGCCCTTCCCATTTCAATTGTTTATCTTCGTTTAATTTGTGGAGCCTGCTTTCTCAAAATCCAAACCTCATCTATAAAGATGAGCTAATTAGTGCTAATCCTGGATTTCTGAACTTCAAGTACAAGTTATTTTAGGGTCATCATTCTACAGATATCACTCCACCATCTTCTAATTCTGCTGATGAATCTTCTATCCTTGAGTTTATTTCCTCTTCCTTTGGTCATTGTCTTATGAGCTCTCTTAGGAAGAAGCTTCGTTCGCTGAATGATAATATCGATCGTGCTTTAAACAATAAGTGTGAGAGCACCAGTTTGTTGGTTGTGATGATTCAGGGTGATCATGCTCTGGTTGGTCTGTTTACTTTATATTTTTTTATGCCAGATGATATGTATTTAAGGTGTTGTTGTTGGTGTATACTACTTTTGCTTGGTTTTTTCTTGTTCTTGGTTGGTGTTGGATTCTCTTCAGGTTCACCTGTTTGGTTTGGTGGTTGGGGTGTGGCGCAATACAACAGACACCTTGAAAAGAGAATAAATGCATTGAATGATAGGACCACTGACAAATGCAATAATGGACGTGAAAAAGTTAATGTCGTGTCTGCTAATATCCTTTGTATTATCGATGGTCCTCGCGCTAGCCCTGTATGTAGATAAGTTGGCTGAAATCGAAAATAAGGTTTTACAATCATTGGGAGATCTTTCAGTTTTCACATACTCATACGAGAGAAAGAGAGATTCCAACTCTGAAATCAGAGCTTACTGTCACCACATTCCTAGAGATCTTCCTTGGGATATCCACCGTTTTTGCCAACAATCTATGAGGGAAGCCAACCGTATAATCCTCAACGTAGAGCAACATCATACACCTTCCTATCTTATATTTTTACTTTATTTACTGTATTTTTTGTGGTGGTCTTAATTCCATACTGTAAAAAACTCTTTCTAGCATTAATACATCATTATTTCTATCTTATCTGCTACCTTGTTCATTTCTATTTTGATTTCAATGCATAACTAAACTCCTAAGCGAGCTGGGATGAGATAACCTTTATTCTGGCAAATTTAGAAAGAGGTGAACGTTCATGAAGAAAGTAAACATAATTCAACTAGTAATACATTTAAAAAATATGTATTATGATACAACAAATAACTATTCGAGAAAGCAAGTTTTATAGAGCTTAGAATCTGAAGTAGGCAAGTTGTTTAGAGATAAATCTCTTGCTTGAGACCAGGATAAGCTAAGCATGCACCATATGGTGTCCTGCATGAAGACATGGATATGTGGCTACTCACCAAGGGGTGGCGACTGGTGGATTTGGTTCTAAATTTCTTGCATCTCGTGTGTTTAGTTTTGTTAACTCAAATTATTTATCTAATAAGATCAAAGGTATTTTATTTGACATTTAGACAACATTAGTTTGATCCAATAAACTAGTATCCAAGGTTATATGATGTTACTTAAAAGTATTTGGTTGATATATAAGTGGTTCATGTTCATGTTATAACCTAAAAGGTCTGCAGTAAAAGAATAAAGGTCGTGTGCCTTATTCTTGTAACATTACGAGTACGACCCATTTTGTAATTGTTACATGAGATGTAAGTGTTACAAACAATATGAACCATATTGTTCATGTGAAGATATGTGAGTGGGGGTACCATGTATAAAGAAGTTTATACATAGACCAGACTGTTAAATAATTGGTTTCTCTATATAACACTGTTACTTGAAGGAACCAATATTTCAATAGGATGACCATAAGAGACTTGACCTTAATCCTTAATGAGTTGTGAACTTCTATTTACGATGACCATCCTTTGATTTGTTTGGTGAGAGTGGCCATGATAGGTGACTCACCAAGCCTACAATTTTGAATATTTGTCTGAGTAAGGAGTTGAGAACAAAACTTCACTGGATGAAATTCACTCATTCCTAGTTTTTGGAAATGTACATAAATTTCTCCTTTGATAGTTGATTTCAGGTCTCAACCCCTCACTGGCTCCAAAGATGTATGTTTATAGTTTGACTGGAAACTATTTATTCATAAGAGGAATCTTGATACTTAAGGAGTTAGATGTAACTATAGGGTAAAACATAAATTTTATCCAACTGTAGTTACGAGCAATTTGTGAAGGGTCATCTGACTTTTGATTGGTTATATCCATGGACACATAAATGTATCTACAATATGAAGAGTGTAACTATCTGTCTTTAGTGGAGTGGCCGGTAGTTAATGAATATTCATTAAAAAGTGTTTAATTAATTATCACATACTATTGAAGCTTCTGATTTGTAGGTTTATTAGGTTGCTCTGTTAGCTCATTACAAATAATTATAAAAAATAATTTGAATTATAAAAATTCATTAAGGGAATTTTATGTTAATATGATTAATATAAAATATAGTGTATTTGGATATATTAAAGAATATAATTAATTGTAGATATGATCTATAATCCAAACTATATTATTAGAGAGATATAGTTAAATGAGATTCGAATATTGAATTCATATGAATCAGATTCATATGGAATTATAACGGAGAGAAATTATACATGTAAATATTCGAACATTCAATTCAATTAATCAGATTCATATGTATCAATTGATTTGTATTAAATGTGATTTAATATACAATGATTGGTTAATTAATGGACGGAGAGAATGTGGAATTAATGGCTTAGGGCTTTTTGAAGAGGAGTCATCCTCTCTCTCTATATATACATCCTTATACCATTTTAGGATTAAGGAATCGTTGTGCAAAAGATTCCCTTAACTTCCAAGCATTAATTACAAATTAGCAGTTTCCTCCTTTGTTACCTTGATAATATGTACCATCAAGTCCTCTAACGAAGGTTTCTTTTCTATATTTGAAGATCCTGTCATATTAAACTCAAAAGTGCTTACAAAACATTTTTGGTGTTTAGATTGGAAAATTTTTCATGATTATTTAAATTAGGATGGTAATGAGTAGGAATTTGTTGATCTCGATGTTGTGCTCAATCCACATAATTAGCAGTTTCCATGTCCGATATGCCCCATCCTTGTTAGGTCATAAATGTTGTGGCAACTTGAGAGGCTGTGGATGATGAACTTGTTTATGATTGACTATCTGCAGTTAATTTAGAAAAAGTGTTAATAAGTGAAGCAATTGTGTTTAAGGAGCTTTTACCTTGTCCACCTCACACAATCTGGGGCTCTAAATTGAAGATGCTTTCTCAAAGGGTCAATTCTGTAGCCATATCCTAAAATAAAGTTTTAGCATCATCAATAGTTTTTTAGAATATAGAGGATCTGATAGTGGCATCCAAGATGGATTTTGTACTGCTTGATAAAACCATTGTAAAACAATTGGATTTGCAATCAATGCAGATTTGCTTTCTATAGTTGCTCATCATCTTGTTGGTAGAATGTGCCAATCTCCGTTCTCAATTGTGAGGTCATGGCCGGTGGAAAGAATTTATTCTTGAAAGCTTGAGCTAGTTCATCCAATGTGGTGATGCTTGCGGACAGTATGGTGCCTATCCAATCCTTCACACAGTTCTATAGAGAGAGGAAAAATATTTAGATTTATAGCATAACTAGTAAGTCCATATTGATCTTTACCATTTCAGATATGTCAAGGAAATCTCAAAGGTGCTTGTGAAGGTCCTCGGTATGATGCATTTTAAAAGCTAGATCACGAGCCATTTGAATCAACACTGATTTCAGGTTAAAGCTGTTCACATTTATAGGCGTGTTAACAATTTTGGGTTGCTCCGTCAGAAAGATTGGTTGAAAATATTTTTTAATTGCTTTTGGTGCTACTTGGTCCCTTATATCAGGGGTTGCTAATTAATTAGATCTTAGATTTCTTCTTTAGGTATGTTCAATATCGGGATAGAAAGGTAAAAGAGTAGAACCCTTATCAGGGAGTATGCATTAAACATAAAATCAACCAAGTAAAATAACAAACACCCTTGTCTAGAATCTTTCCAATTCTTAAATATTAAACAAAAAGTTGTTATTTTCATCTCTGACACCGACACCAAAAACTTGATGCACTTAAATCGTGTGTGCCAACGTAAGCATACGAAGTCAAGTTATAATATAGTAAAAACGACTTGTAAAGGGCGAGTATTGTCCTCAGAGATCAATAAATGAGTTTTGTTTAACTATTCTAGAATTGAATTGACTTTAGTTAAGGAAACAAAATCAAATGTTAAATAATTGTTAAAGAAACGTAAACTTGACAAACAACGACTAAATTCAGAGTATAAGACGTTCTAGGATGTTGATTTCATTACAATCTTGAATAGGGTTACTTTCATCAATTCGTGGAATTGACCTTAACAATATGTTTAGGTCTATAAACTAAGATAAAAATTATTTTCTTTCAAAAGCAAGTATACATATACTTTTTCATGTTGTGAAAAATTAATTCACCACATTTTTATTCTTTTTATTTACCATCCTATAGCGTCTAACTTATTGTAGCATGCATGCTTGTTGTAATTGATGTTTGCAAAAGATTTTATGGATTCAATTTCTTAATACTTTTTAGTGTATTACTTTCTGGAGCAATAGTGTATACTTGTGCTAGTGCTTTGGCCAAAAATCTTGTGTGTATTTTCATTCATTTCACCTCATAGATAAGTATAATATATATCTCATGGCACCTTCCATCTTGAGCCACTGTAGATCACCTAATCACACATAACTAAATCATAGATTTTCGTCTTCCAAATTGTTTGCAAACAAGACAACTCAACAAACATCCATTGTCTAGATGCCAATTTCAAACCATAAATGGATTTAATTAACCAATATACTAAATTCTCACTCTCACAAAAATTGTAGGAGCCATTGGATCAACAAAGGTTCCATCTGGTCCGTAGCCCAAAGAAAAATTCATATAACACCAATTTACAAAGATCTTGATCAAGCAATAAAGTATTGTTTGCAGCATCAAGTTGTACCAACAATAACCAACTATAAAAAGGAACAACTAACACTCGAATAGAATATTTGAAGATTTAACGCTCTCCATTTTTTGTGGGCTCAATATGGTCAAGAAGACCCAACAAGAGGAAATCAATTTTGATGAGAAGGAATTGACATAGCAGAACTTTAATAAGGACCTCCCTATACCACCTACTATAATACCATTTTTAAATCACCGATTGATCCAAAAATTTAAAGTGATGGATGAAACTGAATTTAATATTATATAATTAAACAATAATTATAAAATATTTACAAAAGCATACTGAAATTTTGTAAAGTGATTCTTTCACAGGCAAAGTTGTTACATAACACGTCCTAGCAAGTAGAAAGACAATGGTAAAATAATAGAGAGAGAAACAATGGAAACACATAGGAATTGGTAACACAGTTCGATGATACAACACCTACGTCTGAGGGACAAGGTGTGTGAGAAAGATATTCCACTAATATGATAAAGTTAAACAATTATAACGTTGTACTTATTTTTTACTATCAATATTATAGTGAGAACTATAGAGCTAACTCAATGAAAACCAAGGCTCCCTCTAGATGCAAGACTTCCTCTCTTTAGTACTTAGGTTCCTCTAAGTATGTTGCTATTTGTGGTAGATGCCTTAGGCTTTCGCTAAGTATATGAGACTCCCTCCCACTTGAAGTTATTTTCATCTTCACTGGTAACTTAGGTTCCCTCAAGTTAATGAGAACTCCCTTCTCAATTAAGTAGGTTTTAGGCTCCCTCTAAAACAGTGTAGTGTGATCAAATTCAATGTAGTCTTCAACAAACTACTTACAAAAACAACAACCACATACACAGTTGAATGAAAGCAAAACAATGTGCAGAAGGAATAGGCACAACTTTGAAAAAAGTAAAACATCTATAACTGAATCGCATAATAATGTAAGTAAGGAAAGAAAGAAATTGTTCGGCAGGATCCACAACGTTCAAAACACCTGCTGAGATAAGCATGAACTAAAACATATTATTAGATAACCATGGAAATATCTTGGCAACATTTTAATGAACAAGACAAATATATTTAGCCAATTTTTAAAGCACTAACAACTCCCCCTTTTGGCAAAGATATATTTAGTAACAGGAAATGATAGATTCTTTGATTTGTTTTTGAAAAATAGAACATTCCTAAACATCATAAACAACAGGGAATAAAGAACCAAAAAGGTGTGTTCAAAACTTTTGTTGTCGAAGGAAACACATTTATCCATCTGATAAATCAATGAAGCCAAAGAAATAAATGTTCTAGTATGATGAGAGAAGACCCACCAGTTAGCCACACCTATCCTAAACAAAATAGCATACTTTGGACTGAGATCAACTGAGCCAAGTTGACCTGTTCGAGAGAAGCCTATGTACCGTCAATCAGTTCAGTTGCAAGCTCTTTCATTGATGGTCTCAATTTTTGTGCCCCATGAGATACTGTATGGTCAAAGATTTTGTTGATCGCAAAAGTGCTAAAGGCAAGACTATGTCCTTTAACATGGACACGTCTATACTCTAAAGGGTTGACATAATCAAAGGTAGAGAAGAGATTGACAATGAATTCCAGTATCAACTTGGGATAAAACGAACCAAGGTTGGAGACAGTTTTCATCATGTAAGATTTAACCAACAATTCCATTATCTTTAAGCATTTATTTGCACGGTTAGATAGCTCCTTCTCCAAAAAGATCTCTTGACAACAAATTTTAAAAACGTGTACTCTCTAAGGATGAAAACTAACTCCGTCAAAGAGGAACAAAAGGGACAAAGACACTTGGAGGACTTTTTCTTTTGAGCACGACTAAATCTGCAAGTGGCAGGGCCTTAACTTTCTTCTCATCTTCATCTGAACTAATAGTCATAACCCAATCATTGAGAGAATCGGTTGAGTCCTCTTCAAGAGAAGACAATCTAGGAAACTTCAAATTTCCCTTTCCAACAATCTTAGGAGAGGCACCGTCAGTTGACTGATTTCACTTTGGTGATATAGCTTTTGTCACCAGTCATTCTTGAAAGCTCACATTGTCAAAGAACCAGTCTCCTTTGGTAGAGAACCTAACGGAGATAAGTACAACATTACATTTGTTCTAAACTTCCTTGACTTTCCATATTCGTTTTGCATAGTTTTGATGACTAGGTGATGTAGAGTTCATCCTTCTTTCTTAGGACCTATGAGGATAATCATACAATTGATAGCAAAATGGTTGTTTGTCACTAGCCTTCCCACAAAAGTGACAAATCCACCTTCTTCTATGAGTGTGAGCACGATATGATTTTGCTTATGAGAGGAAGGCTCAACAATCCCATAAGATTATGGGTGCTAAGCTTGAACAAATTTGATTTTCTGCTTTCTTTGACTTGATGGGTTTTATTGCTTTGACCTACTAATTTCATAAAACAAAGCTCCAAATTTTTTTTAGCCTTTTCCTTCTAAGAGAATTTTGTCAAGAGTATTAGTTCTAGGATTGAGTATTCTGATTAACTTGTACATTTCATCCTTTTCAACTCTAACAAAGTTTAACTCACATTTTAAATATGGAATAATTGACATCAATTTATGATTTTCTGGTAGTAAGGTCTCAATCCCTTCTTACTAAACATCTAGCACTTTCAAATATTCTTGTCATTTATCAAACAACATCCTTTAAGAAGGATTAGAGGAATCTTCTTTTGATACAGTATTTTCAATTCCTTAAAATGCTTCAAAATCAAGATTATCATATAACGAAGTGTCATGAAAGATGTTACTTACAAGAGCTTTAACATCCACATATGAATCACATTAGAATCAACATCAGACGATTATGTTTCTTCAAGAAAATTGGATAGTCGACTTGAAAATGACGAAAACCCTTACATTCTCTACATTTGAAATACTTCTCTTTAGCTGACAAAGCAGTGATACCACATTTCTCATTCTCTTTAGGAAAACTTTGCATTTTCAGTTGCTTTGCAAAAGTTCATCCACCAGATTTTGAAGGTTTGGAGCGAGAGTTTCTGGGTCTTTTGTCGAAGCGTTTCACCACTCATTTAAATTGTTTAGATAGCAAAGCAATTGATTCTGCAAGGGCCTCCTTAGAGTTTTGAAAACACTCACCCACATTATCACAAACAGATTGAAAAGCAATCCTCTTATACTTTTTACCCTGTTTTTCATCAAAAGATAATTCAAACGTTAGCAGAGAGTCAATTAATTCATCCACGTTCATGGAAGTTATGTTATGTGTTTCCTAAGTTGCTGTGACTTTCATGTCAAAATATTTGGGTAGAGAACACAACACCTTGTTGACTAGATTCAAAACTTCTTCTCTTTAGTACTTAAGCTCCTACTTTGTATGTTGCTATTAGTAGTAGATGACTTAGGCTCCCCATAAGTATGTGAAACACCCACAGCACCCAATCGCCACATAAGGGATCGAAAAAGCTCTGGAAAAAGATAACATCCCACGTAATAGAATTGTAGAATAATGTAAATAAGGAAAGAAAATAGTCTGCAAGATCCGCAACTTCTAAGAAGACGGTTGAAACAAGCAAGAACTGAAACATATTATGAGACAATCATGAAAACAGCTCAACAACATGCTAGCGAACAAACCAAATATATTTAGCCGATTTTGAAGGCGCTGACACATGCACACATGATGCTATGCAAAGCAACTGAGTACATTTAAAAATGCTACAAAAATTTCTCTAGATGTGTTACAAAAAGTGACAATGTAAATGTTTTATACCTTTATTATAACTATGCAAAATGTTATCAAATATCACCAAGTTTTCACAACATTTTCCATTACAATAGGGTGGCCACGGTTCGGTTAAGTTCAATTAGATGGTCAAACCGAACCAAACTAAAATTTTAACAAAATTGTATTTGTGAAATCGCATCGAACCGAATAGATGCAAACAGAACTTAATTGAACCGAATAAATACCATTTATTTATGTTTCATTATCAGTTTTTATGATCTTTTTTCCTTTTCCTTCCTCCTCCTTTTCACTCTTATATTTACCAAGTTTTTTCCTTTTTCCTTTTTTATAAAAATTATCATTTAAATTTACACCTATCCAAACGTTAATAATCAAGTTAAAAATTTCTTAATGATAACAATGGGATATCAAAATATAGAAATGAATGAAATGGAATTCATTCATTTGACTTAAAGAACTAAAATACATGGGAAGAAAAACTAGAAATCGACAAAAGAGAGAACAAAATCCTTCCTCAATTAGAGTAATAGATTAGGAATCAAAACATAAACTTCACTTTCAGTTATAGTTTCTTCTCCTAAACACAAAACTTCTTCAAAGTAGATAATAAACCTTGAGAGCCCGATTATTCAAAGTAGAAAGTAAAAAATGCATATAAAATAGGGTAATTTACAGAAAAAGATGGAATTAAAAGGAGAGAGATTGAGAAATGGAGACGGACGAAGAAGACGAAGAGAGATTGATAAAGACAGACAAAAAAGAATGAAGATAAAGAGGGTTGATTCGTCAGCGGTGGAGCAGTGGAGGTCAAGAGAGATTAAGAGAAATGGAGGGAGGAGGTTGACGACTAACCCTAAAATTTTTGTATGTGTGTGTATGTACTTTCAGTTATAGTTTCTTCTCCCAAACATGTAGCTTCTTTAAAGTAGATAATAAACCTCGAGAGCCTGTTCTTAAAGTAGGCAATACACAATGCATAAAAAACTGAGTAATTTACAGAAAAGAAGAAACTAAAAGGAGAGAGATTGAGAAAGGGAGACAGATGAAGAGGACGAAGAGAGACTGATAAAGGCAGACGAAGAGGACAGAGACAAAGAGGGTTGAATCATCAACGCTAGAGCATTAGAGGTTGAGAAAGATTGAGAGAGATGGAGGGAGGAGGCTGACGGCTGACCCTAAACTCCGCGTGTGTGATATAATTATTAAAAAAGTTATTCAAATGGTTGGGTTTCAAAAGCGATTTTCAAAATTGGAACCAATCTGAACCATTAAGTTCGATTGCAGAATAACATGGAACCACATGGAGCCACCTTTTCTATTTTGTTGATATTTTGGTTTCGTACGACTTGACGCGGTTTCAAGGTGCACCGCTGATTACAATGTGCCCAAAAAAGAGCTATGAAATGTTTTTTAAGAGCTGCAAAACAAATGCTATAAAAAATGAATACTAACATTTTGTTATGGTGTTATAAAAGTTTTTACACCATAAATATTACGCAATTAACCTTAAAAGGATGTTTTATAGCATTTTTATAGCACAAGAAAAATGTTACAATTGAATAATGTTCCACAAAGTTGTAGATTTTCAATGACATTGCCTACCACGATGTTTTAGAAAAGCTATAAAAAGTTTATAGGAATGTATTTCTAATGCTATCGTATGTAATTGTTCATGTGATCTCTACATTTTTCCTAATAATAGTTGTTATATGTTCATATATTTGGTTCATTTACTTCCATATTAAACAAATCCCATACAATAAGTCAAGAAAAAAAAGCATATGAATGCTACAAATACAATTTCTTTTTAAATACAAATGTATAACATATTTCAATAAGAAATTACTATATTTTTACTTACAATAATTAAGAAAAGCTATAGCTCAAAAAAACAATGAGAAAAACTTCTCATCTTATTTACTATTTTTAAATAGTTATAGAAGTTATCCAATATCTCCTGCAGCACTCTTGGACGAGTATTAGCCTTTGCCTACATATTACATCCAAAGTATTTATGAGTATTTAGCCTTCTTTTCTCCCGATGATTATGGTAAATTTAAGGCTAAAGTATAAGGGTACGTAGTCCTTAAACTTTTGAGTTTGTATTCAAGGATAGATGCAAAATATAGGAATTAGATTCAAAGTATCAATATATATAATATGATGCAAAAGAATTTGCAAATACAACAAAATTTAGATCTAGTCTTCCAAATCTAATTTGTGATACTGTATAGTTAATAAGAATCTATGAGCTATTGCTGTATTTAATTTACAATTATGATATATGCTTTGGCGGTGCTTTGCAACTTCTGATTAAATTGAATAACTACATTGGAAAGCACGTTTAAAGTTGATAGATTATTTTAAATTTAAAATATTTATGTTTTGTGTAGCAATCGTTTTATAGATTTTCTGTATCATTTTTTAAAATTAAACTTCTAAACTCTAGTTTCACCACCAAATTTATATTCTTTGTCTTCTATTTTCTACCAAATTTTTTAAAAACGGCAAATTTAGTACGAAGAAATAATTTTAAAAAACTGGGTTTTGTTTTTAGATTTTGAATAAGAATTCAAATGTTTCTTCAAAGAAAGTCAAAATCATTGTAAAGAATTTTGGAAGAACATGAACATAAATTTCAAAAACAAAAAACTAGGACCCCATTTGATAACTATTTCATTTTCACCTTTTATTTTTTTAAAAAAAAAAATTAGGCCTATAGACACTCATATAACTCTAAAGTCCTTACTTTTTAACTACTTTTATTAATAAACTGTAACATTCCAAAATTTTTTTAAGGTAATTTGTAATTTTTTCTTATTATTGTTTATCTTATTAAATGTTGGTAAATTTGTAATTGTGGGATGTTTATTTTGAGTTTAATTTAATTGTTGTGGGATGTTTGTTTGTGATTGGTGAAAAGAAAGGGATTAAAAGAGGAAATTAGTTTTAATTAGGAAAAGAATGTTGGATTTTATTTTGGAAAGAAAAAAAATAATATAAGTTATAATAATATTAATTATATTATTATTATTATTTATTTAATGCACATTGGGAAACGTGCACTTCATCTCCTTCCCCAATCTTCATTCTCTCGCAAAAACCCTCAGTTCAAAACCCTAGTTGCCCTACTGCCACCGTCGTCCTCACGTCGTCCAGCCGCTCGTCCACCGTCGCTTGCAGCCGCCCATCCCCGTCGTCGAGCCGAGGGAGCCGCACGTCCAGTCGTTCGCGCCAGATCTGCTCCAGTCGTGCCGTGCGCCAGCCCTTCGCTCGCAGCCGCACGCCATCTCCATTAGCCGCGCCCAGCTCCGCTCTTCTCCGTCGTCGAGCCGCACACCATCTCCACCCGAGCCGACGGAAGCCGCTCCGTTCCCGTCGCGCACACCATCCCCATCGTCGAGCTGAAGCCGCACGCCCAACGCTCGCGCCGTCCGTCTCCAACCCGCGCGCGAAGCCGTCGTCACCAGCTGTTCCTTAGCGCCCCAGCCGCGTCATCTCCTCCACGCCCGAGCCCAGCCGCGCGCCAAGCTGCAGCCTCGCCAGATCTGCGTCGTCTCCAACCCGCGCCAGTTTCCCCACTCGTCCGCACGCCCAAGCTCATGCTGCACGTGGGGGATCCGTTCAGCCGCGAGCCACGCCACGTCTTCGCACCGCCCAGATCTGCTTCTCCCGAGCCGCCGAGCCGAGCCGCCAAGCTGCCAAGTCGAGCCGCCGAGCCGAGTTGTGTTCTATCACTTCCTGTCTCCACTGCCACTACTCGTTGTTGGTTTGTCGGTGAGTTGAGTTTGATTTCTGGAGGGTTAGAATTAATATTTCTTTTAGAAAAGGTTTATTAATTGATGTTCGTATGTTTAGGGTCGATTGGAGGCTAGTTCGAGTAAGGAAAACTCTAAAACTTGAGGTAAGAATTACTTCTACCGAATCTACGCTTTTGGCGTTAAGGTGTTAAGATGGTTTATGAGCCTGATTTAGGGATTGGCCTCGGGATATCTGGTTTATAAATCTGTTGGATTATGCATGATTTGCTTTACAGTTTACCTGGGTTATCTGCTGCTTGTGGCATGTTTGGATTATTATGATCATAATGCTTGTGTTGAATGTTTAATTGGATACAGTTTCGGTTAACTCACTTAATGAGTTTGTACTTGGTGGGAAACGATAGGTCAGTTTTCAAGTCGTACGACTGACTTGATTCTGACTAGCCAGTGACCAGCCTGTGTGGCACCCGTCACTGAAGGTCGTGAAGGGGGTCTGTACGAGGCATGTTCTGACGTTCGTTCTGAGGGCAAACCTTTGTGGCATTTTGTTGTGACAAGGTCTTGAAGGGGGTCTGTACGAGTCCTGTTCCGACATATTTGTGAATATTCAACCACCCGACTGTGTGTCGCAAAGTATAAGCCATTAGGAAAAGCTAACAGTCACCCAGTGGAGTTTGTAGCGGTTTTCCTTACTGGGTATTTTTTTACTCATTCCTTTCTATGTTTTATTTCAGGCAAAGATAAGAATGGACCGGCGAGGGGCAAGTGAATCCAGTGACCATATCAGGAGGGACCAGGAGACCTATTTTTCTTCCGCTTACGGTTTTTGAGCATTTGTTTTCTTTATGATTAAACTTTTGTTGGCTTTCTTTTATTTGTAATGGTTTTGGTTTAGAAAACTATTTTAGGGATCTCGTCTAGGTTTTTTTTCTTATTTGTTTGTCTAAACGTTTGGAAACTCTTTATTATTTTATTTTGATTAAATTAAAGTATTTATTTTGTTTTGTCTTCGTCTTTTAAAAGGGATTTATTGATTTTTACTTAAATAACGACCTTGGGTTAAGGTGGAAAACCCGGGGCGTTACAGTTTTCATGCTTATCTTTTTTAGTTTCATTTATTTTCACTTGAGGTCATTCCTAATTTAATGAGTTTTCTTAAAGATCAAATGTCGGTCATGGTTGAAAATGGTTGTCCTTTTAATTTTAACCCCCTACCCCCTCCTCATTTTGTTTAGGATAGTGGTTTGATGATCTAATTAGCTAACATGTGAAGAACCTCAAGAGCTATCAACCAGAAATTAGCTAACATGGTTGAGGTTCTTCATAGGTCTATCAACCGGACACCCACTGCTTTTCTGATATATGCTGAAATCAGAAGCTGCCAAATATCGAGCTCCTAATAGTTAACTTGTATAGCCTTTGTGTATGCTATCTTTTTTTTTTTTTTTGGTTGGCTTTTGTCTTGCCTCCTATACAATTTAGTTAGTCAGCAACATTTGAGTCTCTGACTTTTGGTTGTGGACCTTAGATTGCCTACACCATTTGAATTCTAGTCCTCTTTTAGTTGTATCCTCTATTAGGTTATGTTTTGTAGTTTGAAATGTACTATGAAAACAATTGCCTAATGCGATGGATTTAACTTTCTCCGTCCATTCAAAAGGATGGGTGCCATACTAATTCACGATAGTAAAATGATTATCGTTTGTAACTAGTAGAATGATTATCATATGTTTCTTTCTTTACCTCTCTGTTTTCCAATTGGAAATGTCTTTGTAACTACTCTTGGTATCTTCCCCCTTGTTTTGTAATTTCATGCAATCATTGAAATTGTTTTCTTCGAAAAGAAAGATTATCATTCTACTATGTAGGTCATATTTGGTTGCTGCATAGTTTTGGTCAGTTGTCTTACTTAAATTACATGTTCTGGCTAGTTGAACATGTGTTGGTAGTTGGCTAATGGCTATCTCTTGTGTCTTATCTTATACACCAATCTCCGAGTATTGTTAGTTTTTTTGCTTACAGCATAGTAATTGAATCTTTACATGGATTGCACCCATGAAAGTTTTGTTGATTTGTGTTTACTCTTGTTATTTGTCACATGTAATTTTTGCTTGAATATCTTTCCTCCAAGTTTTATCTAATTAGTCGTTTTGTTTAAACACTGTTTATGAATCCTATTTCAAACAAGGTACTGAGTTACAGATTTTCCTTGACTAAGAGTGACAAATATATTTTTTCTCTCTTTAGCAACCGATCTTCGTTTGGAGAACTCTTGTGTGGAAGAAATGGACAAGACGTTTATTAACATTTTACTTGAGGTAGAATTTTTGTGTTTAGACGTGCGGTTTTTATTATTTTATTTAGAATAATAAAATTCTTTTATTCATAATTCATGGTTTATTATCTCACTAATACTTCTTTCTGACTTGTCTAATCAGGCAGTATTTAGTGAAAGCAAAAATTGTCCTTTCATATTGTTCATGAAAGATGCTGAGAAGTCCCTTGTTGGAAATTTAGACTCCTATTCTACTTTTAAAAGTAGATTTGAGAAATTTCCCGACAATGTTATTCTAATTGGCTCTCATACTCGTACTGACAACCACAAGGAAAAGGTTATTCCTATATAATGTTACTTTCACAGAGTATGAGCTTAGATTAACTTTTAATTCAATTAGTTTGTTTGAGACGTTTATTAATTTTTCTATGGTGGTCTATCCAATAGTTTTCTATAATGCAAGTTCTCAAATTATTGGTTTTTCTCCTTTGTAGAATTGGTTTGATTGAAAAAAGACATGGATCAAAATTACGTGTGAGGAAAAGGTATATCACTGTTATTACATCTAAACTAAATTTAGATAAATTTATTAATATCATGTTTTCAAATAGTTTACATTCAATACTATTACAGTATTAGAACTCAAATCTCCTTTTTTCTCACTGTTTTTAGTTTTGGGCTTTACTATGTTAAGTGGCTTGGCAATGATTTTTCTTCATTTTCTTTTTGGAGATTTGATAAATACTGGATATATGGATTGGACAAGCAGAATAACTAGTATCAGGATGAAATTGAACAACACTTGCTATTTTATCTATTAATTCTAATGTTGGGGCTCACAATTACTCGTTAATTACCACTCAGTTTTTGCAGGATGCAAAGATGGGGATAGTCGATAGGACAGATTGGTGAGACTGGTTATGGATTTGCATTTGGTATGAAGACTAAGAAGCTACAACCTTGCAACTAAGAAGCTAAAATGCATTTGATCTTATAATCCATCACTAGCTTGTGAATATAAATTAGCCATTCTGATCAGCATTTGCCTTAGGTACTTGTATGGTTTTTATTTTGAGTGTTTTTTTGTCTTTATTGTTTTGTTTTTTGCTTTTGCAATTTTTTTGTGATGAATAGTGATATATTGGCTGGTTTAGTTACTATCATATAAATACTATAATCGAGGAAAGCCGATAATCCTAACTTTCTTATCCACATGTGCTCTTAAATTACCTCTTCTGAAGTAATTTTTGCTTATCGATGAATAGTGATATTTTTGCTTTTAAACCATTTTTTTGTGTCATTTCGCATTTCATATCATTGTAAGTAGTCTACCTGATGGTTGGCTTATTAATGTTTTTAGTAAGTGGTTGATGATCCAAGACACTAGACGACTTCATAAAGTTAATGATGATGTTCGTGATGAATATTTGGTTTAATGCCCACGAGATCTCAGGTAGGTGCCTTTTTCTACCCAGTGAACTAAATTTTGAATAGCCATTGTAGCCAATATAATCATTCAGAAAAAAGTTATGTGGAAGTCTTTCTTTGCAACATCGCATGTTTAGGTTAATTTGGTTTGATTTTCTCAAACGCATGTTAGCATAATACAAATAATTTCTTCTTATGCTAGAATTGTCAAAGTCTTTTTAGCTTGTAAAGCCACACTAATGTGAGGATTTATATTTCATTTTGTCTAGGTTAGCATTTCCTAAGGAGAATAGTAGGAGCATGAAGAAAATTCTAAAACTGGAAGACGCTAGTCACTATTCAAGACATGGACTAATGGTAAGATTGAAGAATATTAGGTTCAAATGTTTCCAATTGTTTCAGTTTGTGAAAGTTCTTTTACTGCAGCCTAGAAGGCAGATTGGACATGAATCAACATGTCAATAACATCGCCTACATTGGATGCGTTCTGGAGGTTTGTATATGTATTCCTATTTTTTCTATTTTTTTTCTTTTCATGCTGCAATCTAAAAACGACCCTAAAAAATTATAACCTTTTTCTTTCTCAAGTACTATAGTGGTGAGGAGTAGGTTTTTTGCTTTTCTTCTGCCGCCTTCCTTTTCTTCTCCCTTTCCATTCTCTCTTTTCTTCATCTGCTTTTCTAGTTCTCTCCACCACTCTTCTGCGACATTCCTTCTTTTTCCTCTTCTTCTCTTCCACATCACTAATATCTTCATTTAGTGAAAGCGGTGCAGCGTCGCGGATCTGGGCGGAATGGCTCGGGTTGAGGAGATTGGCGCAGCACGGCGTGCGCGAGGAGGAGGCTCGGGCCGACGGGAGGAGAAGCTGGGCGGCGCGAGCGGCGTTGGCTGGGCGCGACGCGAGGAGAGGCTGGGCGGCGTGAGGAGTTCGGC
>JBBPDJ010000023.1:8571379-8586062 GCA_037974625.1 Cucumis cinereus | reverse complement strand
AACAGTTAACCTAGTGGGCCCAGTAGTGGGTTCCTTACTGGGTATTTTTTATACTCACCCTTTTGATGTTTATTTTTTAGGTAAGTATGAGGAAACCGGCGACGGACAGGAAGGACCAGTGACCGTGTGTATGGGGACTATATTGACAAATGCTTCCGCTGTTTCCACTGTGTTGTTGTTATTATTGAAAAAAAATGCTTTTGTTGTATTGTTGTTAAGATTATAGTTTATTTTGTTTAAGTAACGACCCCGGGTCAGGGTCGAAAATCTGGGGCGTTACAATTTTTTTTATATATTCAAAGAGCCCTCAAATATTTACAGATATATTAACAAAATATTACTGATAGACTTCTATCATCGATTATGGATAGATGTTGATAGACACTGATATCACTATCTATATCGATAGACTATAAAATTTTGTTTTATTTATTTATTTATTTATTTATTTATCTATCTATCTTAATAAAACAAACTAAACCAGAATTTCAACATTATCTGAAAAGAAAAACGATTATGTAATAGTATCCTTTAATTTTTTTTAAACATTGGCTTTATTCCCCTAGAGAAATTATTTGATGTGAAATATATTTATA
This sequence comes from Cucumis cinereus, assembly GCA_037974625.1. Classification (NCBI taxonomy): domain Eukaryota; kingdom Viridiplantae; phylum Streptophyta; class Magnoliopsida; order Cucurbitales; family Cucurbitaceae; genus Cucumis; species Cucumis cinereus. The sequence continues at coordinate 8,585,466 of JBBPDJ010000023.1, read as the reverse complement.
ACAAATAATTTTTCTTTTGTTACCTTTTAAAAATAAATAATTATATCTATCTATAAATGGGCACTAAACTGAAATATGATATCAAAATGAGTTTAGTTCAACTAATACATCAATATGTATGGAAAACTCTTGTAATTGTTTTAAATCACTTCTATAGTATTCAAAATCGATGACAAATGCATCTTAAATTTGAATTTATATATTGAAAATTTCACATGTCTATAACTTTGATATTGAGAAGTGAAAATACATTTTCAGTTTAACATCGATAATAGTTAAAATATCATTTTGGTCTTTATATTTAAAAGTTTAGTAAAATTTTAGTTCATGTATTTTCAAATGTCTAATTTTAATTTTTTTACTTCTACCAAATCTTAAATTTAGTGCATACTTGTTGTTTATTGTTTATTTTTTTAAAAAAAAAACTTTTATTCTTTATTAGGATTTTTTATTATAAAATTTTGAACCTTTTAAACTTATTCTATTTTATTAAGGGAAATTTTATTTATATATTATTTAACCAACTTCGATAAGTTTTACTTGGGATATTAAAATTAAGATTAAAAAATATAAAGCTATAAAAAATTGGATAGATTTTGCTATATTTTGTACGTGGTTTAAATTTTTGTTATAAATGACAATGCTCTTTTTTATAATTCTTTTAGAAATTCCTATTTACATACTTTCATGAAATTTTGCTAAATTTTCAAAGTAGGAAATAAAATAAAATAAAATAAAAGCACTCAACATTTACTTTATGTTTTAAGTACAACAACAACTTCGGAATTGAAATCAAGTCTCAGACTTCAAAAAATAGATGGCATATTATTACTACTCAAATTAAACCACTTTGACACTTGTTAGATATTTTGGCTAGAAAATTTCTTTATCCTTGCCTGCTTTTACTGTACAGATTTTTTCCTTTTTTTGGACCCTTAAAGATTTTACTTATATTCATGATTTTATATGGATTTATTTGATCCTATCCAAAATTGGTTGTGATTTAAATATAACACTCTGATCCTCGTGTGACCTATGAAGAAGACGTAATCTCTTTCTTCCTTCGATTATATGTTTTGTGAAAGAATGTCACAGCATATATAAAGTCAAATCAATTGTTATTGACATAATGAAGAACGTTCGTGACAAGTGTTATATCAGTTAGGGGGAGCCTAACTTGTGATGATATCTTGAGAATTGTTATCAAGGGGAGCCTGAATCTTGAGACATGAAGATAAACTGTGAACTCATGAATTTAGGAGAACCTAAAATCTATCTTGTATAATCTAGTGAGATGTGTATCATACAAGTTAGTTTATCTTTGAATGTGTTGTGTACTAATTAAACTCCTGTTATCTAGTGGATTATCGTTCTTACTTTGGCACATAGCCCCCCTAATGTAGGTGTGCTTCACTGAACTAGGTTACCAAGTTCTTGGTGTCATTCTTATATTGTCTGTGCATTGTGCTATTTTCTGTATCAATATCTTTGGTTTCGTCTAAACATATATAGGTTAATATTATGTGTTTTTCAATAGGTATTAGAGCGGGTTACAAGTGCTTTATTATGGATTCAATTGGAGAAGGTGGATCAACTACCAGACCTCCTATGCTAGATGGTTCAAACTATGCATATTGGAAGACCAAGATGAATGTCTTTCTCGAATCCATTGATAGTAAAACTAGAAAGAAGTAATAACTGGTTGGCCTCAAACGTCAGTTACTAACAAAGATGGCGCAGTAACTCTCAAACTAGAAAACAGTTGATCTGAGGCTGAAGATGAAGCTGATCCTTGGAAACTCTTGTGCGCTAAATGCAATCTTTAATGGTGTTGACAAAAATGTGTTCAGACTTATAAATATCTGCACGTCAGCCAAGGAAGCTTGAGAAATTCTCGAGGTTGCTCATGAGGGAACTTCAATGGTGAAAAAGGTCGCATCTTCAGATTTTAACATCAAAGTTTGAGTCTCTCAAGATGTTGGAGGATGAATCTATCTCAACTACAACGTTCGTGTCCTGGATATTGCAAACAAATCTTTTGCCTTTGGTGAAAAATTCTCTGAAGAAAAAATAGTCAGAAAAGTTTTTCGTTCTCCTTCTAAAAGATTTGCCCTGAAGATAATTGTCATTGAAAAGATTTCAACTATGGAGATGGATGAACTGTTTGGATCTTTGCACACTTTGAATTGACTTTCAGTGATCACTTCGACAAGAAAGGAAAAGGATTAGCTCTTCAAACTGTGTCTAGTGAAGAACCTAATTCTAGAAGAGCAAGGATGTTAAAGAAAATTTAGCTGATTTCATTGCCCTACTGACAAAGTAGTTTTCCAAGGTGGTAAAGCAGTTCAACAAACGTCTAGATAGCTATGGACAAAGTCTAGGCAACATTCATTTATTCTCTAAAAAATATTAGTACTTTGACTATGGATGCTCACAAAACATGACTAAAAATCAAGTTTTCTTCTCTGAACTGAAAGAATACAATGCAGGCTATGTAACGTTTGGAGATGGAGCAAAAGATAAAGTGTTGAATAAACGGGACATTATCAGATCTAATTACCCTTATTACGTGATATCAGGTTAATAGAAGGTCTGACTACAAACTTGATCAGTATAAGCCAATTATGTGATCAAGGATATCAAGTAAACTTCTCAAAAGAAAGTGCACAGTGAAAGATGAAAATGTTGTTGTCATAATGATTGATACTCGTCTATTCGATAACTGTTATTATTGGGTACCAGAGGACAAAAATGTTGTGTGCAACCTGTAAAAAGCTGAAGAGGCTAAAATTTGACACAAGAGACTATGACATATTAGTCTCCACTCAATTAGAAAGGCTCTTAATGAAGAAGCAATTTTCTGACCTTCCTTACAAATTGATTCAGATAACTTTTGTGGATAATGTCAAGTTGGAAAACAGATCAAGGTCTCTCATAAGAAGATCAATCAGTGTAGTACTACCAGAGTTCTAAAGCTATTACATATGGATCTGATAAATCCTATGCAAATTGAGAGTTTGGACTCCATCAAAATATGAGTGTTTTTGTTCTTCTTCTATTATACTTGAGTTCATTTTATCAGGGAGAAATCTAACACCTTCAAAGTTTGTACAACTCACTATTTACAACTGCAACGTGAACAAGGTTAAAACATCATTTGAAGTCGTAGTGACCATGGAAAAGAATTTGAAAATGCACTATTTGACGAATTTTATAGTTTTGAGGGAATTCTTCATGAATTCTCTGTTCCAATTACTCCTAAACAAAATGGAGTGGTTGAACGAAAGAATCGACCTCTCCAAGAAATGGCTCGATCCATGATACATGCTAATAGAGTTCCTACTTACTTCTAGGCTGAAGCAATTAATATTGCATGTCATATTCACAATAAGTTTCTCTCCGTTCGGGTACAACAACTATCAATTATGACATCTAGAAAGGTACGAAGCCTAATGTTAAGTATTTTCATTTTTATTGTAGTACTTGCTATATTCTTAAAGACAGAGAACCACATAGAAAATGGGACTCTAAATCAAATAAAGGCATCTTGTTGGGATACTCAACAAACAGCAGAGCATTTACAGTCTTCAACAAAAACACTCATATTGTGATGGAGTCCATTAATGTTATTATATATGATCATTCTTCTACAAATCCGGTAATGAATGAGGATGACTCAAATACTTTCTCCACAAATAAAAATTCTGGTTCATCTGACTCTTTATGTAAAACTCATGACAAATTTGCAGTTTTTGATATTAGTAATGACTCTGAGAATAAACAAGATGAACATGCTTCTGATCCATCTAAAACAGAATCACATAACTGTGGTCTAAGTCCCTCTAGTAGAGTTCAAAAGAATCATCCCTCCGCTGCATTATTGGCAATCTGGATTCTGAAATTACTACTAGAAAAAAAGAGAAGATTAACTATGCTAAAATGATTCGAAATATTTGCTTTACTTCGTCTTTTGAGACTATGAATATCACAGGGGCCTTAATAGATGAATTTTTTATAAATGTAATGGATGAATTAGTGCAATTTTAGAGGAATCAAGTCAGGACTTTAGTTCCGAGATCTGAAAATGTCAATGTTATTGGCACAAAATGGGTTTTCAAAAACAAGACTAATGAAAATGTGGCTGTTACGAGAAAAAAAGTACGACTTGTGGCTCGAGGATATGCTCAAAGTGAAGGAGTACATTTTCATGAAAAATTTGCTCCTGTTGCTACTCACACAAAACTCTCAAAAGATATTGATGCTCAACATGTTGATGAAAGTCTCTACAGAAGTATGATAGGCAATTTGCTTTACTTAACAGCAAATCGTCCTGATATTTCATATGTTGTTGGCGTTTGTGCTCATTATTAGTTTTATCCAAGGATATCTTATCTTGCCTCAGTAAAACGGATCTTGAAATATATGTTCTTAGGACTGTAGAGTATGGTCTATCGTATACATTGGATACTAACTCTTCCCTTGTGGGATACTGTGATGCAGACTGGGCTAGATCTTCTAAGGATAGAAAAAGCACCTTTAATGGATATTTCTTCTTGGGGAATAATCTTATTTCTTGGTTCAGTAAGAAGCAAAACAGTGTGTCCTTGTCAACTCTCGAGGCTAAATACATAGCTGCTGCAAGTAGTTGTGCTCAACTACTCTGGATGAAACAAATGCTAAAAGAGTATGAACTTGATCAGGATGTTGTGACTTTGTATTGTGACAACATGAGAGCTACCAACATTTCAAAGAATCATGTCCAGCACAATTAGACTAAACATGTTGATATTAGACATCATTTCATTCGTAATCTTGTTGAAAATAAAATTATCACTCTTGAACATGTTATAACTACCACTCAACTTGCAAATATCTTAACAAAGCCCTTGATGCAGTGACTTTTGAATTCTTGTAGGCAGGTTTGGAAATTTGTTAGGTAACTTCATATCAATTAACCATCTATTATGTTTTTTGCATGTTGTGGCTATGGGCCGATTGTATTATTTCGCAGAAGCCCATTTTGAGCTTCCTTTCACATGGCTCATTTAATATCCACTATTTTCTTTTTAAGAAGTGGTTACAAAATTCATATTATTTTCCTCTTTACTTCTGCGTCTCTCAGTTTTCCTCTACGTGCTTTCAGAAGAAGATATTAGTGTTGTGTGCTTTCTCTGAGTATACCAGTTTCACCATGGTTTGGATAAGAAGAGGTTCATACCAATCTCATCAAGCAAGTACCATTGCCCCTACCTCTAGAACAAATTTCTATGGAGTTCGAATGCGAGGGCCATCCTCGTCTTCTTTCAAGAAGCAAAAAAAATTGATTGATCTCGAACATCTGTTCCTGCCGTTAAGCCTAAAAAAGAGTCAGGTACTTCTTAAACCACTACGATTACAAATGAAAACACTTTGCATACTCCTTCAGTCAATCAATCTGCTAGTTCTGAATTTGGGTCCTCATCTACTGAAAGTGATAAGTTCGATCATGTTAATGATGTTGTTGCAAGTCGTGTTAATGAAAGTGCAGAAAATGTGCATGTTTCTGATTCTGCTCAAATTGTTAATTCGGTTAATAATAATCCTGTAGTGCCTTATGAGAATAATTTTTTTTATACTACTCCTACGGGTTGTAAAACCCTAAATGAACCTAATGTTCTTGATAATAGATCTGACTCATGTATCCCTCCTGAGTTCTCTGCTTCTTCTGTTGAAACTGATGATTTGCGAATCCTTCCGACTCTATTGTTGTTTCTAAAAATCCTTCACATATTGAGAATGTGTCTAACTTTGACTCGGAACCATCTGATGAGTCGAATGTTGATATTGGTTCCTCTTCCTCTGATGATGATGTCTGTATTTCTCAATTTGTCAAAGACTCTAAAAAGACTGTTGGTTCATCAGAACAATTGTCCGGTAAAATAATCCATTCAAAGGAAAAAGGTCTAGTTTCCAATATATCTCGTGATAAACCTCTTAAAGGACCAAAGTTTATAACCACCTAAATGAAACGTCAAAAAATACCTCCAAAAATTACCTCTATGCCTATTGATGGTGTCTACTTCCACAGTGAGAAGAATGTCATGAAGTGGAAGTATGATGTGCAAAGAAGAATTGCTGATGAGGTCAACATCTCTGATAAACATCACTCTGCATTGCTATTATGGAACTCATCCACAGGGCAGGCCTTACCAAGACAATCTCTAATGTTGGCCTCTTTTACCCTCAATTGATCCGACTATCAATTGTGAATATTATGGCTAAGTTTGATGACCCAAGCAACTCTAAATACAAGAAAGTACATGTCTGTGGTGTGTGTATTAATCTCTCCCCATATGTTATAAATCAGTTTCTTGGATTTGAATTTCCTCCAAGTGGTCATGCTATTCCTCCATCATCAGAGGCACTGGCTTCAGAACAAACTGGAGGGACGGTCAGCTCTTGGCCAAGGACAAGACATTTATCGGTTACCACACTAAGTGTGAAGTATGCAATACTTCACAAAATTGGAATTGCAAATTGGTACCCGTCAACACATGCTTCGAGTGTTTCCTCTGCTTTGGACAATCTAATCTATCTTATTGGGACAAGTTCTGTTGTGGATGTGGACACTTTTACTTTTAATTAATTGGCTCGACATGTCGAGTCTTATGATCTCAAGATTTCAATCTGTTTTCCTCACTTGGTTTTTAGTCTAATGCTTTTCCAGCACCCTAATATACTAACTGTGCAGGATGCTCTTGGCCCTACACCTAAAGTTATTCACTTGAGCATGCATCTATTTCAAGGATCTCATGTCTCTGACATCATACACACCATGCGGCCTCCTTGTGATGAGGATGAAGCCTTCCAGATGATCTCCATACTCCGAAAGGTGGCTTCCTGATTCCCCCTGACTTGGGAAACAGAATACTTCATGTGCTTACCACTGAATCTTGATCTTTGAGTGGTGTTAACTCTCTAGTTTGTAACTCTTCAAAGTTTATGCCTTCTTAGAATGAAGCTAATGCTTTTCAAGTGTCTCCTCAGTCTGATTCATTTCTTTTGGCAACCAAGGGGGAGTATTATGTGGAGAGCGAGCTAGCAGTGTGGATTTGTGAATGCAATGTGTTGTGCTTGGTGTTGTTGGTGTAAAGTTTGTGTTGTTGGACTCTGTTGGTTTTTTATGTTGAGTGGACTAATAGAACTGAATTCATTTTATTGACCGATGGATTGATTTGTTTTGTTTTCGTTGATGAATTGCGAACTGATAGTTTTATGGTTTTGTATTTGTTGTGTTTTTTAATGAAGACTTAGAATGACCTCTGTTTAATGAACAGCTCTTTTGCCCTTGGTCTGCTACGATTCTTTTTGTTGTGTTTGCCGAAAAGAAATCAATTCTGTCAAAGGGGGAGTTTGTTAGATATTTTGGCTAGAAAATTTCTTTATCCTTGCCTTTATTACTTCACATATTTTTTCCTTTTTTTTTTTTTTGGACCCCTTGAGAATTTTCCTTATTTATGATTTTATATGAATTTTTTTTATCCTCTCCAAAATTGGCTATGATATAAATATAGCACTTTGATCCTTGTGTGACCTGTGAAGCAGAAAGCTGTGTTAAAAGATAGAGGTATGCTAAAGACGTAATCTCTTTGTTCGTTCGGTTATATGCTTTGTGAAAGAATGTTGCACTATATATAGTCGAATCAATTGTTATTGACATAATAAAGAACGTTTAGGGTTGTCGTTAGCTTTAAGTTAGAAAAGGACAGGAATATATATTAACTCTGTTTCCTTCGGTTAGCTTCAAGTTAATATAACATCAAAAAATTAACATCAATACAATGTTATTTGATGTTTTCAATTTTCAAGAAGAACATTTACAAATTAATAAAATAAGCCTATCAAAATTAAAATTAATTTACTTTTCACCCTATAAATTGTCAAAATAATAATAATAACGTCCACAAGTTATCTAATGACTAATGTTACCTCAGTAACTTACTTGGGCAAATTCAAATTAAATATTTCAAACTCCACACCACCCCTAATATACTTTCATACTAAATTTACTAAATAACAATAATTAGTAATTTGTTAATTCATTTACTTCAAGTTCAACCAAAAATTCAAAAGTTTAAATAACCCACCTCAAAAAATAAATCTTATTTAAAATGAAATAATAGTTAGTGAAAAAAAAAACCCATCAATGCAAATTAAAGTGATATATAACCGAAACAACAAAATTATATAACATAATCCATATATGTATTAAATCGTTTAATTTAAAATATTTATACTCATAAATGTTTCAGCTATTCACATTAATTAATCAGCAAAATAGACACAAGTATCCCACATTTTCAAATATCCTAACAAACTTTCTATTAAAAAAAAAATTAGAAAAGGACAAGAATATATATAAGTGATATTCCTTGATGGGTGGGATTAGAAGGATCAAATGATACCACCAACTATTGCGAGATATGTTATATTCGTCATATCATTGTATCAACTTACATCTTCTTTTTAGGTAAATTGTAAAAACCGTCTCTAAAATAGTAGTAGTTGTAATTACACTCTCAAATTTTCAATGGTAAATATTTGGCCCTTCAACTTATACTAGTGTTAAAATTGGACCCTCAAGGTTACAATAATTGTAGAACTTAGTCCAACACAATAAAATTGAACTCACAAACTTATACAAAAAAAAAAAAAATATGTAATTATGTAAATTTGAAGGTCCAATTTGACTAAATTTTAACATATGTAGAAGTTTGAGTGTCCAATTTTCAGCGTTGAAAGTTTGAGGGTGTAATTGAAACTACCGCCAAAATGGATTTTACAATTCGCCCTTCTTGATTATGAATGGTGAAGCAATAAAAGGGTTTGTTCAGAAATGTTACTCAAATGCACTGATTTTGGATTGCAATTCCATACGTATATTCATTCTTTTTTAATGGGTTTTGTTTGATAAAAGAAATGATATCCACACTTGGCCATGGTATGAGGGGCAACTAGCTACACTCACTACGCTCCTCCTTCTCCTTCTCCTTCTCCTTCTTCTCCTTCTAATTCACCCATTACCTTCTACCACATCTCTAACTAAAAATGTTAATATCTTACAACTCATTTCATGTAATAATTCCATGTTTTATATTCTAAACTTATCCTTCTTTCTCTTAATATTCTATACCTTAGGTTTCATCATTTTTGTAGGTAAATATTTGAATTTGTAATCAAATTTCAAAAACCAAAAAGCAAATTTTTTGGAAACTAAAAGAATCATTTTCTTTCAAAGATAAATTGTTTTGTTTTTAAATATGGCTACAACTTAAAATGTTTCCTTTAACAAAGTAAAATATTGTAAACAAATGTGAGAAAATAAAAAAGTATGGTCTTCAAAAACTAAACTACAAATCAAATATTATCAAATGGAGAGGAATCTAGTTTTTCATCCTATATTACTAATTTTGTGAAAAATGGCCCTACCGACCTCACTACATGAAATTGGAAGAAGAAAGAAAAAAAGATTGATGAGATTAATCAATAAAAAGTTTCAAAACTTTGGAAAGAAAAATAAAATAAAAATTTGGATCATCATGTAATGTAAGGAAAATTGAAACATGGGGGGGACTGAAAACTTTGAAAATAGAAATGAAGATGATGATTAAGGTCAAGTTAAATCATTGATTTGAAGAAAAAAAAAATCACTTTTGACCCCAAAAGCAAAAGAATGGGAAAAGGAGAAGGAGAAGTGAGGACATTTGGTTTTGAGATTTCTCATCAAATAATGTAATTGATTTGGGGAAAAAATAAATAAATAAATAAAATTGCTTTTTGAAAAAAGGAATTTGACTCCCACTTACTTTCAAAAGCAAAAATAAGTGATTTTTTCTTTTCACATAGGGCTAAGATAATCATGGGAACATCTTTCCCTTAAAATCAGCATTAACTCTTGCAATATTTTTGGCCTAATCTTAATCTCTCAAATTGTGAAACTCATTTTGTATAATTAATTACAATTTACAATGAAAGATTGCCTCCAATCCCAAGAATATAAACACTTTTTTAAGTTTTAACTTTTTTTTCTTTTGATTATTAGTTTTTAAATTAGTTTAATCTTACACCTATGCAAGTTTTAGGCCTCAAAAGATAATATTAATAAAAGCTTTTTGTTTTTAGAATTTTAGGTGTGTTTCCATAACTGTGGTTTCAGAATTGCTTTGGGAAAAGAAAATTGCCCTCCATTTAGGTGAATAACAATTTTAACGTTCAACTTTTCAAAAGTGATTAATCCATTCGAACATTATTGTAAATTAAGTCAAAAGTGGCAAATTCTAATCTTCAATTATTCTCTTTTTTTTTTTCTGGCAAATTATGAAAATATATAAATAGTATTGTAGTTGTTGGTGGCAACATTCAGACAAGGAAAGCATACATGAAACCTACAATGACATTGTTTGAAAGAGATAAGAACGCGGTTTACAAAACAGAGAAACATGTACGCATGTGTGATGCTTGCCACATACACTTTGATGGTTAAGACAGAGTGAAATAATGTGGAAACTACAAAGCTTGGGAGAGGATTCAAGTTACATCATATTGACCAATATAATGTTTTTATAGGGTGATTGACATAAGTTGTTCAAATAGATTTTCAGAGTTGCTTTAGGATAATTATTTAACTTATTGGACTGAGGGATGAGTCATTTTTACATTTGGCTAAGGTTGATCTAAGCCTTGGTTGTGGTCGAGCATCTTCCTTAAGCCCATTTTGATCCTGGGGTGATGCTTTAGGTCAAGAAATGTGTAGGACATCCCCCGAGGTCGAGTAGATGAATTGGCCTTTAACAAATATGAACTCTCTACCCTAGGCTCAAAATGGGCCTAGGGTGCTGTCTTTAGCGCAAATTTTGTTGTTTTAGTGACCTTATTGTTGACCTTATTGTTTCTCTCCTTCTTTTATGTCATTTATATCATTTGATGCAAAATTATCCATAACATTAGCTTCCACTACCATGTTGGGTTTCGAGGTTTGATTACTCATAGTTTCAAGGTAAATATTCTTGGCCCAAATTTGGAATATAATTTCTACAAATACTTGTTATTTCGATGGCCTTATCAGTTGGCACTCAGCAAGGCTGAGCTTCTCCCTAGGGTTAAATGTATGAGATACTAACAAACCAAAAGTTATTGAGGCTTTCGACTCAACCAAATATTTGTTTCGTTTTCTATTCTGATTTTGTAGTATTCAAGTAGTAACAGGTTGATCCACATAGAATCGGACAAATTCACTTCCAATTAATTTGTCATTAAGTAACCAAAAAGGGGGGGGGGAGTTTTGATGAATTGGTTTTGATTGAGATAAATTAAATTAACGTAGCAACAAATAAACACAAACTATATGTTGATTGGATTGAAACTATCAATGAAACAAATCATAGCTCAGGGTGAATTGGGATTACTCTTAATTTTCTACTCAATCATTACCAATTTATTAGTTTCAACTTAGCCAATCGTTGTTCTAGAAGGATGTCCTAGGACCAGGATTCGGCAACTGACGACCCATACATTCCTCTACGACCTGGCAACATCATCCTTGCTTGTGTTTAAGGTTTATTAGAGTGATAATTATTCCCACAAACCAAGATGGGTCCTTTCAGCATATTTTGTCATCACTCACATGCATTCTAGAAAAACTCCCAGGAGGTCACCCAACTAGAATTGTTTCAAGCTAAGCACCCTCAACTTTGGAGTTCTTATGATTGAGCCACCGAAAAAGAAGGTGCATCTTGTTGGTAAAGGTAGTAACTTTCAATTCTTTTAGGTCTTTCTTAACCTTACTTTCATGTCCTCAGGATTCCTCTCATTCAGATGTGAGATCGGTTCATTCATGTTCCTCTCCTAAACTTGAGGCATTACATATGCATAGCTTTATGTCATTTTGATTATTTGACAATCTCAAAAACTACCTTCTCTAATTGTTCTCATATAAGATAAATTTCTCCTTTCTTCTTTGTTCATGAGTCTCAAGTTTCCTTCCTTAAGAATCACACCCTAATTGTTCCATCGACTACAAGAAAATCAGTTTTTAGTAGCAAATAAAAAACGTTGCTAAAACCACAAAACATGCCGTTAAAAGTATTAGCGACCCTAACTTTTGCTCGCTAGGACTATCTCAATATTTGCGTAGCTAAAAGTTTCAGCAGCGCAATGCATGCATGCCGCTAAATGTGTATTTTTTGTGACATAAACGCGTTACTGAATACCAACCTTTAGTAATATATTGTTCGTCACTATTTAATTTTTACAGTGATATTGTACATTCGTCACTAAATGTATTGTTTTAGTAATTGATAATGTATGTTTCTAAATGTTAATTTGTGACTGTTACTAATACCTTTACAACATGTATAACCGTCGGTAACATCAATATGTTGCGCCACTATAAATTTGACGTTAATTTTTGAAAACAAACATATGATTTACCAACGCTACAGAAAATGTCATTAAATATTTTCTTAATTAAAAAAATAATATCTAATTTACTATATAAACATGTAATTTTCAACTATTATCTTTTAAACAAATGAAGAATTACACAATTCCAATCAAGGACGGATCCATGAAGGGTCCCGAGGGGCACGTGCCCCCTTCAACTAATCGGTTTTTAAATTTTTAATATAAATTTTAAATATATTTTTAAAATATAAATATAAAAAATCACTATTTTAATTGAAATTTGTAGAAGGTGTAGTGGTTGTGGGTGTATTTTTTTAAAGTAGAGGTTGTTGAATCTTCTTTTTCACATTTTAAATTTTCGAATTTTATTTAACTTCATGCTTCTTAAAATTAATAGTAATTTCTTTCCGGGAATACTTTTTTTTTTTTAAGTTTCACTATCAAATTCACTTAAAGAGTTATTGTTCATTTTTATTTACATTTTAGATTCACATTATTTAGTATGTATTTATTTTAATTAATTTTGAAGTTAAGTTACAAAATAATTTTTTCGTTCATTGTCAATTATATCATATAAGTTTTAAACTATTTTAGTTTTCATTTATTTAAATCTCTATAATAAATCATAATACTTTTATTATTAATACTTTTGTAGAGTTAACTAGATATGAAATTAGGTAAACTAGAGCATTTAAAGTTACATATTTATCAAGAGTGAAGTTACATTTTTAGTCCTAAGTTTACAAAATTCTGAACTCATAAATCTTTCTACTGTAACTCTAATGAATCATTTAAAAATGTCCAATAAATCTAAAAAATTTAATTTTTCATTTAATAAATCTCAAATATGTTAAGGTTAAAAATTAATCATTTTATTTTTCTTGATCTCTAATTCAACCTTAAATTCTCAAATTTATAGTTAATACATACATTTATTCTTTTTTTTTTTTTTGTGATTTCACATACATTAATTTTTAACAAAAAAAAAAAGAGAGAAATTTTCATATATAGAAAAAAAATACCAAAATATTTACGATCTATAGAAAAAAATCGGTCCAACTTTTTAATTTAAAAAATACCAAAATTACCCTTTTTCATTTGATATTGGTGCAACCAACTTCTCGGATAACTTTTCATTTTCGATTTCAGCATCTCCAATTTTTTCTTCTTCAGCAATGGCTCTTCCTTCTTCATCTTTCTTAGCTTCAACTACACATCTCTTTTCTTCTTCTCCTCCCCCTTCTCCTTCTTCTGCGATTCTTGTTCTTATTTTTCTTTTTCTTCTTCATTATTCTTCTTTATCTTTTTCTTCGATAATTCTTCATGTTCTTTTTTTTTTTTTGGTTCTTATTTTTTTGTTCTTTTTTTTCTTTTCTTCTTCATTCTTCTTCTCCTTCCTTTCTTTAGCAATTCTTCATGTGTTGAATTATATCTCTATCTATGACATACTAAATCAATTCTTTATCTTTTTCTTCTTCGTTCTTCAATGAACTATGGGACAGACATAGGCATCTTTGTTTGTTCGATATAGAAAAAGATAGAAATATATTTTTACAGAATCATCTTATCGTTGTTGTTGTTGTTGTTGTTGTTGTTGTTGTTGTTGTTGTTGTTGTTGTTGTTGTTGTTGTTGTTGTTGTTGTTGT
>JBBPDJ010000023.1:8553127-8571279 GCA_037974625.1 Cucumis cinereus | reverse complement strand
ACCTTTGCCTGAAATAAAACATAGAAAGGAATGAGTATAAAAATACCCAGTAAGGAAAACCGCTACAGACTCCACTGAGTAACCGTTAACTTTTTCTAAGGCTTGTACTTTACGACACTCAGTCGGGTGGTTGAGTGCTGACAAATATGTTGGAACAGGCCTCGTACAGACCCCCTTCACGACCCTGTCACAGCAAATCACCCCATGGGCTTGCCCTCAGAACGAACGTCGAAACAGGCCTCGTACAAACCCCCTTCACGACCTTTAGTGATGGGTGCCACACAGGTTGGTCGACTATACGCCACACAGGCTAGTCGACGGTTGCCACACAGGTCGGTCACTGGCTAGTCAGAATCAAGTCAGCTGTACGACTTGAAAACTGACCTATCGTTTCCCACCAAGTACAAACTCATTAAGTGAGTTAATAGAAACCATATTCAATTAAATCCATTACAAGCATTATGATCATAATAATCCAAACATGTCTCAAGCAGCAGATAACACAGGTAAACGGTAAAACAAATCATGCATAATCCAAACAGATTTATAAACCAGATACCCCGAGGCCAACCCCTAAAGCAGGCACATAAAGAATCATCTTAACACCTTATACGCCAAAAGCGTAGATTCGGTAGAAGTAATCCTTACCTCAAGTTACAGAGATTCCCTAAATCGAACTAGCCTCAAATTGACACACACAAGAACTTTGATTAATCCTTTCTTCCCAAAAGAAATATTAATTAATTCTAACCATTAATAGCCACTTCCAAACTCACCAACAAAGACGAAAACTAAGTCGATTGCACCACAAACGATCTCAATGGAATCTTCAATTTGAACCTTCAAAGAAGAAGGAAAAAAAATACCCAATTAATCCAAGGAAAATACTTAATTAAATTTCCATTGGGCACCCGAAAATCCAATTTGAAATCTTCTCAAACCTTACCAACAAACCAACACAGAGTAGTGACACCGGAGACGGAAAAAGACAAAACACGGCTTGGCTCGGCTTGGCTTGGCGGCTCGACTCGAGGGAAGCAGATCCGGCTCGAGAGAAGCAGTGGCACACGTGGGTTATAGATCCTGCGTGTTGTGCGGCGACAGGCGTCTGGGCGCGGCTCAAACGAGGAGCGTGGCTCGCGGATCTGGGCAGCAGCGTCAGACTAGGCGGATGGAGATCGGCTGGCGCGGCTGAGAGGTTGGGAAACAAATCTGGGCTGCGGCGCTAGGGACGACGACGAGGCGCACTGGTGATGGAGTTCGGCGAGAGGGCAGCGTCGGCTGGGCGTGGAGGATGGCTGCGAGCGATGGATGGCGCGGCTGCGAGCGGAGCGAACGGAGTTTGGCTGGCTTCACGGTCGCGTGGCTGCAACTGGGCGCGCGGCTGCGATGACGGATGGTTGCAAGCAGAGGGGAGCGGCGAAGGCGTGGAGTTAATGGCGGCAGCGGCTGCAACTAGGGTTTCTCTTTGATGGTGAAGATGAAGAGATGCCAAAAACCCTAATTCCCTCATTAATTAAAGAGGGAGAGAGAATATAATAATAATATAATATATTTATTTTATTTCCTTTTCTTTTCTTTTTCTTTTCTTCAAAAAAAAATAAATCCCCCTTCTCTTCTAATTAATATCTCTCTTTTTTTCACCAACCACAAACAAACAAACCTCAACAATTAAAATTAAACCCAAACTTTAAACCCAAATTAAACATCCCAAAATTACTATTTTACCTACAATTTAATAAGATAATTAATAAAAAAAATTACAAATTACCTTAAAAATTTGGGATGTTACAAATGGTGTCTTTAGTCTTTCCATCGATGTTCAATATTGTATCAACCAAGTTATCGGAAATATTTTTCTTAATATACATCACGTTAAGTTTATTACATAGTTTAAGATTTTGTCCATAATAAAGATTGAAAAAAAATGCTTCTTTTAGTCAAATTATGCTCACCAATTGTCCTTTTTTATTTGGCATCGCGTCTTGTAGGATTCTTGCTCAACATAGGAAAACTTATAGAATTCAATTATTTATAATGTCTTGTCCAGATAAAATATTGGGAGCTTCTTCGTTTCTTGTTTTCCATCATGTTGCCTACTTTTATGTCATGCATGTGTTAAAGGTAGATATCGGTGATGTCTCATAATAACAGATTTTGCTATTTAGTGCCATTGAGCTTGTATCGACATTGCAAACTGAGCATGCTTTATAACCTTTTGTCCTTCAACCAGATGAATCACCATAATCTAAAAAATCATATGTTTAAACGTCATTCACCCATAGCTCATTTAACTCATCTATCAATGGTTGTAGGTAAACATCAATTTCTTTACCACGAGACCTTGGACCAGAGATGAGCAAAGATAGAAAAATAAATGGTGATTTCATACACTTACAAGGGGACAAGTTGTACGGAATGAGCATAACTGGCCACATGTTGTATGATGTGCTCATGTTTACAAATTGATTAAAACCGTCAAAAGAAAGTGCTAATCTGATATTTCAATCGTTCGAAGCAAAACAAGGATACTGGTCATTGAAATGTTTTCAACCCTCAACATCAGCAAGATGTCGAAATATGCCTTCAGTTTCACACCTCTTATCTTTGTGTCACCTAATATCCTCAGTAGTATGTTTTGAAAGAAATAATCTTTTCAACCTTGCCCTTAGTGAAAAATATATTAACACTTCATGTGAAATTTGTTTTCCCTTTCTATCATTCGACCTGTATATAGAATCTCCACAATGTGGACAATTGTCAAGTGATGCATATTCTTTTTAAAATAAAGCACAATCAAATTTGCACACATGAACTAATTCATATCCCATCCATTGGTCATGTAGTCTTTCTTAGCCTCATAGTAGAGGCAGGTAGCTTCACACCATCTGAAAAGGTTTCGTTTAATAATTCAAGTAATATATCAAATGACTTATCGCTACAACGATTAAGCGCCTTAATGTAACTCCTCTTCTACTTCAAAAAAGATTCCACTTATTCTATTTGTCTCATTTTGCTCGATTGACTCTCTTCTAGTTCTTCAAACATTGGCCCATGTAAATCATCAATCATCTCTAGCATCTCATCATCCGTAATATCTCTGTCTCTAATGTTTTCTCTAAGATTTTCACTCTTTTCTACGTTCACCTGAATTGGAAAAGGTTGCACCTAGAAACCTTAATTTAGATCTAAAAAATGGAAAAAGTCAACAACATCTCCATGGAATATCCATCACCTATAAGTCGGGGACATGCCATATTTATACAAATGTCATTATACAACATCTAATCTATTCTAATTGATGTTCACACAGTTTGAACAAGGACATCTTGTTCTTCCCTCTTCGTCTAAATAATTCATTACAACTCCGAGAAAGTTATCAACACTGTTAGAATATTCACTAGAAGTTCAATCTCTTAAATTTATCCAGCTTCGATCCATATAAGCACAACTTAAAGTACCTAAGTTAGAAATCAAAGTGTTAGAATCAAAACCTTATTTAAATTGCAAAATATCACACAAAAATTGAAAACGAGTTCCATGTCTAGTGTTTTGGCATGTTTATAATTTTGTGACAATGGAAATGTTTGGTTGTGTTTTATGAGAATGAACATAATCTAAGTTCTCTTGTTTCTTAAGTTTTTGTTCTTGTCGTAAATTAACTTGACGTTTTTATCTAATTCTCATTCATTTTCAAATACATATTAACATAGAAAAAGTCCATTCTCCACTCCAATACAAAACCCTACAATTTAATTCTTAAGAAAACACCCTCAATAACCATTGCCACAACACTCCACTTATTTGGCCAAAAGCAATAGTAAACTCTCCACGAAAATTTGAAAACTTGTTTTTAATCGATAGAGACAAAAAGCAAATACACATATTAATTTTCCAACTCAATATATAAATTCATGTCTAAACAATTAGGCCTTCAAGTAAATATGTACATTTCAATTCCAAAACTTCACAACATAGTACAACTACCACATGCAGTAAAATAACGATGTAAGGGATGTCACAACAATATTCAATATATTCAATGTATCAATTCCTTCAACAAATACGAACGCCAAAACCAATTTGAAAGAGCAAAAAGATAATGATACTCACCGAAACTTACCAAGAAAAACTTTGAACTTTAATGGCTAGTGTTTGAAAGCATCCAAACTCACAGATTTGAATGTGAGGGTTCGTGAGTTATGTCAAAGTAAGGGAAAATGGTCGAAAGTGAGGTCATTGTCAAATATCAGATTAGTTTGAAACCGTTTGCGTCGAAGTCGCCATCAGTTGGGGTCACCGTTAGCCGCAGCGTAAGCAATGGGTCACTATCAGTCGTGGATTGTCAACATTCGTTGTTGGCCTTAGTCGTGGATCGTCTTCCATCTTCGTTGATTGTAGTAGTTTTTGGTGTGGGTTTCATGGAGATGGGTCGTGGGTCAACTGTCAGTCATGGATCATCGATCGTTGCCATTGTCAGTCGTGGTTACAGTCCGATTTGGTGTGTGCAAATCGTGAAGATGGACAGAAAGTGGAGTGAAGATGGAGAGAAGAGTTTAGTTTTTTTATCAATAAAAAGTGTAAGAGGGAAATAAAAATTTGGGTAAAATTTTAGGAAAATTCGGGTAATTTTTAGCAACCTCTATGTTGCTAAATTATTTAATATTTAGTGACATTGGTTGTGTTATAAATTCTTTTACTGGTGCGGATTAAAAATGTGTTGTTAATAATAATATTTTGTGACACATTTTTTACGCATTGCTAAAAATGACCTTTTAGCGACAAAAATTACTTGCGTCACTAAAACTCTATCACTAAATACTGAATTTCTTGTAGTGATCAGAACCATTCCAAAAGGGTTCTTTTGATCTAGAATCTCAAGTAGTGAAGTAAACTCATAACCGTATTCTAGTCACTTGTTTTTCTACATCTCGATTTTGCCTCTAGTCAAGGTGATGTTTGACTTTGAATCTATGTAGGTGGTGGTCTTTATAGTGGTTATTGACTTTCGTTGTTCCGACAAGGTTTCAGAATCACTTTAGGAAAATCATATAACTTACTGAGAATCTTTCCCTAGGTCTATTAGGTCCTAGAATGATGCTTTGGGTCGAAGCATATGCGAGACAATAAGCCCCATTAGCTATTTTACTACGCGTTAATTTGGCCTTTGGCACAAACTTAATCCTCTCCCTAAGGCTCTAAGGTGATATCTTTGGCCCAAACCTTGTTATTTTTTCAGCAATGTTGATTTCTCCTTGTTTTAGGTCAATTATACCCTTCAGTCCAAAATCACTCATAACAATAATTGTTACAATAAGACTATTTTGTGTGGTTACTAATTTTTATAATTCTTGTGCTTGTTAGGCATATTCATATATTTAGCTTTTGGCTTATATTTGGCCTTTAGCCTATTTTGGTTTTTCCCCTTATTCTAGTGGAGGATCTAACTATCTACTTTTGACGTGATGAATGTTTTATCTACTAAGTTATGCTTGAATTACTTTGTTCAAAAGATATATATATTGGCGAACACTTAAAATGTCATAAGTAAATTAATGAAAAAAATATATTTTTGGTCCCTGAGTTTTGGGTTTAGGTTCCATTAGGTCTCAGATTTTAAAACATTATGTTTCTAATTCCTAAGTTTTGAGTTTGGACTTTCGTACCTAGGTTTTAAAATGTTACAAGTTTACCCTTGAGATTTCAGTTTTGCTTCGATTAGGTCTCTAGGTTTCAAAATTTACACTTTTAACTTCTATTTTTCACTAAATACTCACTTTTCACCTTTATATTAATATCTATTTATCAACTTAAAAGAATTGAAATTAAAAATTTATAGGTAAAATTAAAAATCTATACCCCTAAACTTTGTAGGTTGTATCAATTTAAACTCTAAACTAATAATTGTATAAATTTGTAATGCCCCGGTTTTTTTAAACCTTAACCCAAGGTCGTTACTTAAGTAAAAATCATCAAATTCATTTTAAAAGACAAAGTCAAAACAAAACAAACATTTTAATTAAATCCAAGTAAAGTAACAAATGGTTCCAAATGTTTAAATCAACTAATAATGAAAAATAAGAAAAGAACCTAGACGGGATCCCTAAAATAGTTTCCTAACCAAAGTCATTACAATTAAAACCAACCAGAGTTTAATAAGAAAGAAAACAAATGTCAAAATAACCTTGCGGAAGCAAAAAGGTCTACTGGTTCCCTTGATATGGTCACTGATTCAACTTGTCCCTCGCCGGTCCATTCTTACCTTTTGCCTGAAATAAAACATACAAAGGAATGAGTATAAAAAAATACCCAGTAAGGAACCCACTGCTGCTTGTGAGCAGCTGACGTTCGGCGAATGGGGATGGCACGACTGCTGCTTGCGAATGGATGGCGTGGCTGGGCTCGGCGACGATGAGACATGGCTGCGAGCGGAGGGAAGCGGCGGCGGCGGCTTGACAGCACTAGGGTTTTGAAAATTAGGGTTTTGCACAAGGAAGATTGGGGAAAGAGATGATGTGCACGTTTCCCAATGTGCATTAAATAAAATAATAATAATAATATAATTAATATTATTATAACTTATATTATTTTATTTCTTTCCAAAATAAAATTCAACATTCTCTTTCCTAATTAAAACCAATTTCCTCTTTTAATCCTTTACTTTTCAACAATCACACTTAACCAACCACCACCAATTAAAATTAAACCCCAAACTTTAAACCCAAAAATTAAACATCCCAAAATTATAAATTTTCTTAGAAATTTGGGATGTTACAAAATTCAAACTCTGAACTTTGTGGGTTGTATCAATTTAAACTCTAAACTAATAATTGTATAAATTCAAACCATGAACTTTGGAGATTCTATCAATTTAAACCCTAAACTAATAGTTGTATCAATTTAAACCTTAAACTTTCATAAACACATCAATTTAAACCATGAATTTTAGTACATGTATCAGTTTAAACCATCAACTTTCATCTCCAAGTGAAACATAATGAATGGTTTAAATTGATACATTTATAAAAGTTGAGGGTCTAAATTGGTCTAAATTGATACAGTTATTAATTTTGTATTTTATATCATAAAACTTCTAGATAGTAAATGTAATCCATTGAATATTATTAATGAATTATTTATTTTATTTTCAATAAGTGTTATTAATTATTTTAATGTCAAAGGATGTAAATGAGTATGTTGCGAAAATTTGAAAGTCAAAATGGCCACCTTGAAATTTAAGTGTCAAGACAAAAAAACTCATATGTCAAAGATAAAATTGAATATTTTGAACCTTAAAAACTAAATTAAAATCAAACTCAAAATTTAAACATGAAAACCTATAAACTATATGGAAACTATGCCTAAAATCGGGAAAAAAAAAACAAGAAAACAAAAAGAAAAAACGTTTATTGTCCTAAATGAATTTTGTGATTTAAGAAGTTGTTTTTCTTTTAAAAAAAATAGAGTATTATTTCGAGCATAGGGCTCCCAAATGTCCCACTTGTGATCACTTTGTTTAACCTAAAGAAGTGAAGTCAACGATATCACTTTTTTTTTCGACGGAAATGAAATATAAGACAAAACAATATTCATTAAGGTAATAATATATTGGAAAATTATTATAAATGGCATAGTTACTAAAATATTTACAAAATATTACAAAATTTTAAATTTCATTAAGTATCTGTGATACCATATTTGATAGTACGAGGTTTCATCTCAAAACCAATTGGTAATGAGATGAGTAGCTCATCTATCTTATAAGAAGTGTGAATTTTCTTGGTTTTTTCAATATGAATTTTTTCAATATGCGCATATATATACATATATACACCCACGATTTAAATGTTAATGTCATCTTTCAATTTGCCTCTTTAATCTTTTAACAATTTTCAACTTCACAAAGTATTAAATATTTTGTTTTGTGTGGGTAGAAAAAGAAAACATTAGAAAATTTTTTAAAATATGAAAATATGAATAAAAATGATTGAAGTAATTGATATGTAACGCCCCGAATTTTCGGTCGTAACCCAAGGTCGTTACTAAAGTAAAAACAACTTTTAAATTCATTTTTAAAAGCAAATATAAAATAAAACGAAAGTAGATACTTTTATTTAATTCAAATTAAACAGTGAAAAGAACCTAGACGAGATCCCTAAAATAGTTTTCTAACCAAAGTCATTACAATTAAAACCGATAAGAGTTTAATAAGAAAGAAACAAATGCCAAAATAACCGTGCAGAAGCAAAAAGGTCTACTGGTTCCCTTGATATGGTCACTGATTCAACTTGTCCCTCGTCGGTCCATTCTTACCTTCGCCTGAAATAAAACATAGAAAAGGAATGAGTATAAAAATACCCAATAAGGAAAACCACTACAGACTCCACTGGGTAACTATTAACTTTCCCTAATGACTTGTACTTTGCGACGTTCAGTCGAGTGGTTGAGTATTGAAAAATATGTCGGAACAGGTCTCGTACCGAGCCCCTTCACGACCCTGTCACAGCAAAACGCCACAAAGGCTTGCCCTCAGAACGAATGTCGGAACAGGCCTCGTACGGACCCCCTTCTCGACCTTCAGTGACGGGGTGCCACACAGGCTGGTCGACTAAACGCCACACAGGCTAGTCGACGATACGCCACACAGGCTGGTCAACTAAACGGCACACAGGCTAGTTGACGATACGCCACACAGACTGGTCAACTGTCGCCACACATGCTAGTCGATGATACGCCACACCGGCTGGTCGACTGTCGCCACACAGTCTAGTCGACGATACGCCACACAGGCTGGTCACTGGCTAGTCAGAATCGAGTCAGCCGTACGACTTGATAATTGACCTATCGTTTCCCACAAAGTACAAACTCATTAAGTGAGTTAACAGAAATCGTATCCAATTAACCCAGTACAAGTATTGTGATCACAATAATCAAACATAACTCATGCAGCAGATATCACAGGTAAACGGTACCACAAATCATACATAAACCAACCGATTATAAGCCAGATAAATCCAAATCCAATACTCTAAACAGGCACAGAAAACCATCTTATCACTTTATACACCAAAGGCGTAGATTCCGTAGGAGTAATCCTTACCTCAGGTTACCGACATTCCGTTGATCGAATTAGCTCCCAAATGACCCTAAACACACAAGAATTCAAATTAATACTCTTTCCTTCCAACAGAAAATATTAACCAATTCCAATCATCACTAGTCACTTCCGAACTTACCAACGAACCAACAACGAGCAAAAGGCAGCGAAGACAAGAAGTGACAAAAATCCCTCAGAGGCTCGGCTCGGCTCGGCTTGGCTTGGCTCGACTTGGCTCGGCTCGGCTCGTGGGAAGCAGATCTGACTCGGGAAAAGCAGATCTGGCACGTGCGGGTGAAGATTGACTCATGGGCGGGGCGTCGCTCGCGGATCGGTGGATGGAGGTTGGCGTCGACTCAATGCTTTCTCGGCTGGAGCAGATCTGACGCAAGGAGAGGAAGCTGGCGCGGCGACTGGTTCGGGCTTCGCTCGGGCATTGGAGCTAACGGCTCCTCGACTGGCGACGATGGATCTGGCGCGCGCGAGAAGGGCGGCTGGGCGCGCGGGCGACTTGTGGTTTGCAGATCCGACGCGACGCGTGACGCACGGGTGGAGATGGCGTCAGCTCGGGCACGACGCGGACGAGTGGATCTGGCGATGGGACTCGGCGCGATGGAAGAAGATGGAGTCTGACGGCGGCGCGGGTTGAAGAGATGCTGGCTTGAGCGGCTACACGGTGCCAGATCTGGTGCGACTTGCAAACAGGGAGGCGTGAGGGCAGCTGGCGTTCGGCTTCAGCTTGGTGATGGAGATGGAGTCTGACGGCGTGGCTGCCAGCGGTGGGCTGAGCGGCGGTGGCGACGACGCGAGCTTTGACGGCGACGACTGCTGCAACTAGGGTTTCTAGATCTAGGGTTTTGATGGTGAAGATGAAGAGATGCCCAAAAAAAAAAACCCTAATACCCTCATAAAAAAAAAAGAAAAGAATAATAATAATATAATATATATTATTTTATTCCCCTTTCTTTTCATTTTCTTCCAAAAATAAATCTCCCTTCTCTTTCCTCTTTAATTCTCTATTCTTAAAAATTTGGGATGTTACATGATATTTATTATCTATACCAACAAGATACATCTTTTTCGACTAATTTAATTATAAAAACTTCAAAGTTATAAAAAAAAATGCATATATATATATCATCCCTATTTGTCCCAAAAACTTCTGAGGAAAATTCTGAATTCAGACCAAGATTGAAAAATATTTACCATGAAACAACTCCATGTTGAGTAACTTTTTTAAAATACTTGTCCAAAAATAAAACATATTAAAATGACTCGTGACAGTATATATGTTATTAATTACATTGAATATATATTTTAACAATTAAGTTTCAAAACTTGAAATTACCTAATGTTTCAATTCAATTACAAAGACACACTACCCTATGAGACTTTTAACAGATAAAATGCATTTTGTTTATCCATGCATGCTATGAATGTTGTTGCTACATAAAATAATTATAACTCATATAAAAACAAATGCTAGTAGTCTAGTGTTACAAAAATTAGGTTTAAATTTATATATTATTTAAACTTTTAAGTTGAAATATATACACATATATATACATACATACATATATATATATATATATATATATATACCTACATATATATGTAGGTATGTATAGATTTGACTAAAAAAAAAAAGTAAACTCATGAAAGATGAAAATGCAACTTTTAACATATTAAAAATGGAGTTAAAAAGTGGTACAAAATTTAATAATATATAGTTTTAGTATAAGAATATACTTTCTTAGACATTTGAAGCCACCTACAAATATCTTTAATTACTTTAATTATAAGACTAAACCAAGTCTCACCCCCATAAATAAATATAAGGCTCAAACTTTATACTTACTATTTAATAAATCTAATTTAATTATAAATCTTGTAGATCTATTCATTAATTTTATTTAAAATAAATAAATAAATAAACCCTTCCACCTTTACTTTAGTTAAAGCAATACCTGAAAAAGGTGTTCAAAAGTTCCAACCAATCCTTAATTTGATAGGTAATGTGTTGACTTTTAGAATTGCATTTAATTAATTTCATTATTGCAAACAAAATTCACTCTTTGGTTTACAATAATTAAGATCCTTTATTCAAAAAGTTATCCCTAGTTTTTATTACAAAAATAAACATAACAACCTTTTTTGTTTGAGAATTTTCAAAAAGTTTTTTCTTTTAATATATATATATATAGTACATAGTTTTCAAATTTTAAATAATTTAACTAATAGACACGGACAAACTTCTATTACCAATTTGTCATTTACAATAATTTTTTTTTAAAATTAACATTAAAAAAAAGTTACATTGGTTTTTTATTTAATTGAAGTTAAAATTAAAATTTGAATTCTTAAGTTTATTTCAAGTTTGTGTCTATTTAATCTTTGAATACTAAGAATATTTATTAGATTATTCAATTTCAATAAGTGTAATAGAAATTTTAAATTGAATTTTGTGTTCAATGAATCCCTTGAGTTTTTATTATATAAATAATAAGTCATATTGACTTTGTTCGAATACTATTTTTTTTTTTTTTTTAATTTACATACGGTCTTCTAAACATAAAAAATTGAAATGTTAAGGTTGAATTAAATATAAATTTCAATCTTAAATCTAAAGCTAAATAGACCCATTATCAATTAGTTTTTTAAGAAACAATATATTTGAAACCTATTAGTTACCAAATTGAATTAAAAACTTATTAAATATAAATTTAAAAGTTTAGGATTTATTGGAGGAAAAAAATAAGTCTAAAGTAGATTACCATAATAATTTAATCTTTGTATTTTATTTTATTGGATGTAATTATCATCTTTTTAGTTCAACATGAAGTAGCTGTTTGAATCTTAACTTTTTATTTTTCTTTTTACTACATTGAATCTTTACTTTTTATCATCAATTATTAAAATTACAAGTGTTAAAAGGAAAATTATTTCTCTCATTAGGATAGTTTTTATATTAACATTAGAATAGATTCTTCTCGATTTAAGAGTATGTTAGGTAAGCATTTTAAGCGTTTCGAGTACAGAGTTGAATTGAGTTGAGTAGGTAGTTATTGTAACACTCCAAATTTAGGTAGTTATTGGATCTTGAGGACATAAAACTGTGGTTAAGAAAAACTTAAAAGAATTAAAAGTTATTACTTATACCAAAGATTGAACTTTCTTTTTGATAGATCTAGGAAGAAAGTAATTGGAAGAGTTGACGTGAATAACGAGCTGAGAAATGTGAGTTAACGCAAATAACATGATAATAAACCTCTTTAATTGTTGGTGAAGCAAACGGTGTGGGTTTTTTTACCCACCCAACCCAACTCAACCTGGAGTCTTTTCTTTTTTTCTTTTTTTTTTTTTTGTTTTTTTGTTTTTTTGTTTTTTTTTTTTTTTTTTTGTGTATTCTCTTGTTTAAAATATGAGGAAACAATTTCTAGATTTCTAACCAAATCTAAAATGGTTATCAAAATCTAAAATCTAAAAACCATATAAAATGGTTATCAAAAATCGATTTCCAAAACAAATTCTTCACCATAATGTCTATGTACCTAATTTTAACATGTTATCAATACTCAATGAAATATTAAAAAAAAAAAACTGTTTTTTTTATATAAATTGGAGGCGAGGGATTTAAACTTGAAATTTTTCTTGTCAGATATATTTACAAATGTCAATTGAGCTAAACTTTTTTTAACTAAAATTTATTTTCATTTATATTAATAGAGATTAAGGTTTTCCTTCGTATTATAATTTTTTCAGACATTATTATTATTATTATTATTATTATTATTATTATTATTATTATTATTATTTAGGGACACTCTTGTGTTTTGTTCAACAAAAAAAAAAAGAAAGACGCTCTTGTTTTATTATTTGACCTTTAGTTTATAAGTTAATTAGAGAGATATATATATATATATAGTTAGTATTTTTTGTATATTCAATGCAACAATTACAATGATGCAATGTCCAAAACAAATTGAATGAATTTTGTCCATTACATGAGAGGAATTAATATTACAAAAAAAATTATATTAAAAACGAAAAACTATTATTAAGGTCAGTTTTGTAACCATATGTTCTTTTCCTTTTTGTTTTAATTTTTTTTTATTTTCTCTCCATTCTTTTTTTACGATAATGCTCATAAATTCTTAGCCTATTCCAAAAAAAAATAAAAAATAAAAAACAAGTTTTGACAATATTTTCTAGTTTTCAAATTTTAGCTTGATTTTTTTTAAGTATTGGCAGAAAATAGATAATAAAGCAATAAATGTAAAAGTGAGATGATCATGTATGATAAAACAATTATAAAAAAAAAATGTCCTCTTAATTAAAGAAAAATCTCCTACGAGGTAAACAATCTAACCAAATCATCAAAATGAACATATCTCAATTAGTATAGTATTTTTACTATCAATCTTAAAATTAAAATTTTGAAAATTAAAATAACATCTCTAGAGAACTCGCGTTGTGCTAAAGAATGACTAACAAGTCTGTACCATTAGTCTCACAAGAAATTTGCCTGAACGCGAACTAAAAATCAATTGGAATTGAATTAATTGGTTTTATTTTTCCTAAGGCCAAATTGGTTTTTTATTTAGTTTAATTTATTTCAAAGTACTTTACTTAAAAGTTTGTTCAATTTCATGAAGTACAAAATTATTGTAATTATTATTTCAATCTTGGCGTAAAAAAAATAAACTGAATTGGTCAAACGAATCTTAATTAACTACGTACTTTGGAATACATTTCTAAGAGTTTAATTCAAAGAATAAGTTACATTGAAGAAAATTTAAATGTTTATCAACCACTTAAAAATAGCTTTTAAGATATACTTTAAACAATTTTTATTAAAAAAAACTAAATAAAAAATATTTTTCTTTCCTTGATTATATCCGAACAGCCACTTAACTTTTTTTTATTTATTAATAATTAGTTAAAATGTTAATTATTTGTATTATATTCACATGGGTGGATTCATTATTTTTATTATTTTTCTAATTTTTTTTCTTTTATTCGTGTGTGATAATATCGAATAAAAAAAATATCAAAAGATTAATACATATGGATATTTGAAAGAAATTTGAATAGATGCTTATATTTATATTTTTTTATTTAAAAAAAAAAAATTGTTAGAAAGACCTAATAATGTTTGGTAATGGGTGCAGCTGTGCAGGTGCAACCAATTGAAAGATAAGGGTTTTTTTTTCCTTCATATAATTAAATCAAAACAACTCTATAGTCATTTAAATATAAATAATTAACGTAAGGAATAGAGTTAAATTAATTAATGTATATTATAAAGTTTTCATAAGATATGATTTGGGTTTGAGATCTTTTGGGAATATTTACTAATAATTTATACAAAGATTGGATCAAGTTGTTACTTTTTTTTTTAAATCATAAAAAAAATGGGGATTTATTTATTTATTTATTTATTTTAGTTTTATAATAAGGTTTTTGAGATTTGGATACATAATGGAATAATCATTCACAACCCTAAAGTGAGGTGTCAAAAATTGTGTATAATATCTTCCATTTTCCAAAGCTAATTACAGTATCTTTCTCTTGTGTGGGTTTGTTTAATTAGATGCATTTAATTTGGCATAAACTTCAAAATCCTTTTAGCTAATTTTGAAATGACTTTAAAAGGGAATCTTTGGACCTGTCAAACCCCTCAAACCTAAACACCAAATTTTGAGGCATGTTATTCAAACTCATTTAATGCACTATTAATTCATAATATCCATCAATCCAAATGTTCAACCTATCATCAATCCCCACTTTTCGTATCATTCTATACCATCAATTACTCACCAATATATACTTTAACTTCATGATCTTCCTATCTTAAAGGGTAGAGGTTCAATCCCTTGATCTTCTATTTCCACCATCGTTGTATTTAAAAAGATTAAAATACTAGTTTGATCTTTGTATATTTAGAAGGTTGTTTAACTCTAGTTTATGCTTTCAATAAATCTTAACTAGTGATTAGCACTTTCAAACCTAATAAATAATAAGTGTGTATCATTATCTTTGAAAATTGCAAATATAGTAATATATATCGACGATAGATTTTGTTTCTGATAAATTTTTATAAGTGATAGACTCCTATCGATGATATATACTGATAGACTCCGAGAGCTGAATGTAAATTTTGTTATATCTGTAAATTCTTCTACATTATGTAATAACTATTAATATTCTGGGTTGATTGTTATATTTGCAATGACTATATTTTTTAAAAAAAAATTTATTATGTGTAGATTTTTTTTTTTTTTTGGGGGGGAGGGGAGGGAGAAGGTTTGGATTCGAGGACAAAAACGTTAAACTCTATAATCTTTACATTATATTCCATATAAATGTGTTGATATAATAATTGGATTTTTTTAGCTCTTTTTAAATATAGTAAAATGAACCAAAATATTTATGCAAAATATCACCAATAGATGTTAATAGATAGTGATAGACTACTATCATCTATCATTAATAGATGTTGATCGACACTCACCTGTGTCTATCATTGTTTATCACTGAGAGACTATAAAAATTTACTATATTAGTAAATATTTTTCAACAATTTTACCATTTTTTTTTACTACAAGAGGAGTTTGAATGAGTTATAAGGCTTGTTTGGTAGTGAATCTCAAAACAGAAATTTGAAAACAACGGATTCAATTAAAACAAAATTATATTTTATGTTTTTAGGTATGTGTTTGATGGCAAATTTAGAAATTGGATTCTAATTTTTAAAAAAATTAAATGTGTTTGATACTATATATTTAGAAATCATAAAACTAGTGTTACTTATCCAGTAGGATTTAATTGATAATAAGCTATTATTAATTTATTTTAGAATACAATTTATATTTAAAATTTGGTTAAATTGCAAATTTAGTCCCTATATTTGGAGAAAGCAAAGTTTAGTCTCTACACAATTTGATAAAACCTCATGTATAGTCCTTATGGTTTGAAAAACCTTCTATAGTTTCTACGAATGAGATTATTTTCTATGATTTTATCAAATCAAATGGAATAAATTCTAATTATAAACCACGTGAGATAAATTCCATCTTTCTAAAACCATATGGACCAAATTTGTAATTTAACCTAAAAAATTTATATAATTATTATTTAATACTATTATATAATTTATAATACATAACTATATTTAAAAAAATAATGGACTAAGTTTACAACATGACATATTGTATTTCTTATTGTATTTATATATATTTTTAATATAACTCTACATTTTAAAATGTAAATTTTAATTTATGGATACAATGAAAATATAAAATATTGTTTTCTGAATTTGCATTGTATGAATAAAAAATCTGAAAACAATTTTCATAAACAAAATTCGAGTTGTTTGTTAAACGCATATCTATTGAACTCAATCAATTTAAAAACATAAAACATAATTTGGATTATTCTCTACCAAACAAATCCTAATATATTCCTCGAGTTTGGTTGACTTTGTCATATCAATCAAACAATTGGGAGACGGAAGCTACATAAAGATTTAAACTATGAAAAATGAGAGGATTGGTTGTAATTCAATATTCTTACAATAATCTATATTGAAATTAGTTTATTGTGGTTTTTATTTACTTTTTAAAATAATCAAAATAATATTTCGGTAATTTTATTTATTATGCTTGATTGTTAATATCACTTTAATTTGTAATTACTAAAATATAATTTTTTATTTATAAAATAATAAACGAGGCAAAATAGCATTTGAGAAACTATTTATTACCTTGTTGTTCTGTTTTTTTGCCCCTTGTGTTAAATTAAAGAGAGAATACTTTTTTGAGAAATTAATTATTATTTTTAATTAAAAAAATTGTACTAATAGCTACAAATTAAAGAGATAATACTTTTTTGAGCAATTAATTAGTTTTTTTTTTCAATTAGTTGATGTAGTTGTTCAACAAGCTATTATACATGTATATATAATGCATATATGCTTTTATATAAGGTTTTGATATGGTTGACATAACCTTTGAAAATTAATAATTAATCAATTTCTTAATTAGGTCAACTAGTATTTATTAATGTTTGATTTTTGCCCTAATTTTCTTGAATGAACCTTTACACTAATAAGTACTATTTTTAGAAAAATTCAAATTGAATAATACAAATGTCAACCACTAATTTAGTTAACCTTTTAATGTATGTAATGTATATACATATACATATAGCAAGTTATATTTTAAAATTATAGAATAATAAAAAAATTTGTTTTTACACTTTAAAGACTCATTTAATAAAATGTTCTTAATTTAAATTTGTAACCCTTTAAAAAAAATTATTGTAATGTAAATATTATTCTAAAATCCAAAAAAAAAAAAAAGAAACTAAAGACAATCAAACTATTATTATTTTGAGAAGATATTTTGAAAAGTGAAAACAGTAGAGGCAATTAAGTATAGTAGAAGCTAAAAATATCCAGCAAAAAACACAATTGTTATCAGACAGAAGTACTTCTAAACTACATGCACTAACTCTCTGTAAAGCAATTCATCTAATTTGTAAAGAGCATACAACAAAATACATAAGAACTAATGAATAAGCATTATTTAATTACATTTCAATAAACCCTAAATGTAATTGAAACCAATTTTTTGAAAAGTGAAAATATACGTAGGTAGGTCAAACATTGTACCCTGGCAGTGTAATTTGTGGAACATACATCAAAAGTGCATAAATGACAGATAAATTTGTGGGTATTATATTTTGAAAAAAATGAAAATTCATAAAGTTGAGAGAGAGAGAGAGAGAGAGAGAGAGAGAGAGAGAGAGAGAAGGGACCATGCATGAAAGAGAAAGCCCTAAGACAACCATAAATTGGGACCATATATGTTTGCTAAAAAGCCAATGCCAATCAGTACTATGCCTTTTAATTTGTCTAATGCCAAACCCCATCTGCTTGCCTTGACATTGCCTGTAACGCCCCGAGTTTTCAACCCTAACCCAAGGTCGCTACTCAAGTAAAAATCATTAAAACCGTTTTAAAAAAAACGAAGGCAAATCAAATTAAATACTT
>JBBPDJ010000023.1:8524092-8550726 GCA_037974625.1 Cucumis cinereus | reverse complement strand
ACCAAAAATAATTAAATATATATACCCATATATATATTTAATTTCTTAACCAAAATAATTAACATCCCAAAATAAATTAGATTCCAAAATAAATCCTAAGATAATTAACCTAAAATTATCTCAAATTTTTGGGATGTTACAATTATAATTATTATTATTATTATTTTTGTAAGGTAGGTTTGGAACTTGTTTGTTTCTTAAATGTGGTTAAGCTTTTGTATACTTTAACAACCTATTTTGGTAAAAGAAAAAAAAAACAACGAACATAGTTGTGACATATCAGTGCGCTAATAATAACTACGAGACTAGAATCTCTCTATTTTTAATTGTACTAAGAAGGAAACAACTAATTTTGAAAAAAAGAAGTTTCAAATACATCTTTAATTAAACTATTCAAGCCAAACGAAGGACACAAATGGAATCAAAGTATAACTTATTAGTATATAATATAAGGCATCAATGACTATTTTAAATGTTCATTATTCAATTTTTCGTCACTACGATTGTTGAACTAAAAAAAGTAAGTTGTTAAAGATCATATGATACATCGTAATAACTAAAACATGTTAAAATGGTGACTAACTTCCTTCATTCCACATGTCGTAGCTCATATATAACCTTGCTTTACAAGAAAGATTAAAGAAAAAAAAAATATTTTGTAAGAACACGTAAAGAACTCCCTGAAATTAGAAGATTAAATTAGGGTGAATTGTAATTGAAAATATTTAAAAATTAAAATGTCACTAAAAACAATACATAATTATAAAAATTCAAGAAGCTAATTATAGATTAATTTGTTTTTTCTAGTACATTTAATATTCAATTATTTTGATATTGTTCTCTCTATTCACAAGTTTAGAAGCTCACATAGAATAAGTCCTTCAATTTTCTTTCAATCTTGTGTTTTATTGGGAGTCTCAACATTTTTTTTTTAAATTTACCCAATAAACAGAAAATCAAAAAAAAAAAAAAGAAAAAAAAAAAAGGTGTTAAGGGGCATGGTGGTCCATGGAGGGGAGCAGCAGGAGATCAGCCATCACGTTCACAAAAATGCAATAGAATCGGGAGGAGTGGGGTTCCCTTTTTTATTTTTATTTTTATTTTTATTTTTAAACAATTAAATATATTTTTTAAATTAAAATACCATTTTGCCATCGTTTTGTTTTTTTTTTTTTTAAGAAAAAAAATGGTTATATATTAAAAATTTTACTATAAATTTTGAAAACACATGCCTTCATTGTATTTTCTTGTGTAAAAAATTGATACGAACACCAATAAAATTGAATCCATTTTTACCTACAAAAAAATTTAATGGACTACAAAAATTTTGATAAGTTTTGCTACATTTGTAAATAGTTTTATTTTTTTGTTATATCTAAAAATGACCAAAATAAATTTACTTTGAGGTACCATATTTAAAAAATTGAGATACTAAATTTAAGATTTATTGACGATCAATGGAGTAAATTGAGCAATTATATAAACTACAGTGAACAAAATTCAAAATATTGGACCAAAACACAGGATTAAATTTCCGCTGACATGTCGATATTTTCACATTTTTATGAGCTTGCTATCGACTTGAGGAGTAAATTAGTATTTTCCTTATATTTTAGAAAAAATCTCGCAATACGAAGAATAAACAACAAAATGTCACTAATGTAAATATGATATAAATAATATAAATTTTAATTTGTTTAAAAATTCATCATGAAAAGGGTGGTATTTTGAGCTCTACTCATGCAATGTTGAAAAAAAAAATTGTTTCGGATGACAAATCTACTGAATTTTTTTACAAATATAGGAAAACATCATAGTTTATCGACGATAAATTGTGATAGACTACTATGTTTGTTCTTAAATGACATAAATGAACACAAACAGTAGTCTATTGCATGTATTGAAATCTGTCATCGATAAATAGTGATATTTTATTATATTTATAAATATTTTAATTAATTTTGTTATATTTAAAAACTCACGATTTGAGGAGGGTACTTAAAAAAATGAATGGCTTAAGAATGATAATATGTTTATTTACTGACATAAATTTATTTATTGATTTTTTTAATATTTTAAAAAATATATATTAAGCTTGACATCTTATGATGGATATTTCTATAAAATTAAAATATGAATATTTACCCCCAACAATCATAAATTAAATATTGGAGGAAAATAATATTGTAAGGGAAAAAATATTTAAAAATAAATGTATTGGGGAGTGAGGATCAAGTGTGAGAGGATGTAGAATAAGAAAATTAAAGGAAGGGGTGAAGAGAAGAGAAGAGAGGGAGTGTTGTCGGGGAATCTTTTGAATAAAATATAAAAACAAATGGGTAACCAATGCCCTTTCTTTTCCCCATAATTCTATTGTGCCCATTAACTTTCTTCTCCTTTCTATCTCTACCCCTAAACTTTATTTTCCTTGCAACATCGCCCTATTTTCTTAACCCCACTCCACTACTCTCATACTATTTATTTACTTCTTCCTAAATTACAATAACGTTATCATAGCTAACACAGTGAATAAAAGTACCGTCTAATATCTTTATATGTTACTATAATACTAAAAGAATTTATGCCTCGAAACGTTTTTTTGATTAATTCTAAGTTTTGAAGTGACTTGACTCTTTCGTATTGACATGTGTTCTATTTAGAGGTTTGAAGTTCAATTGTTCATCCTATCATTATTGTTTTTTTTTTAAAAAAAGAAAATAATTCTATATTGAAGGTAAGTATTTTTTGTTTTTTTGGAAATTAAAAATTAGGTTTTATGATTTCTTTTAAATAAATTGACTAATATGTCAATCGAGCTATTATGCTCATTTTAATGACTATAGTTGTAGATGAACATGTTTGTTTATTATTTTCTTTCTTCGAAATGAGATCTAAATCAACTGTCCTTGTTCGTAGTAATATTTTTTTAAATTAAAATGTTCATGGAATAATATTAGTTTTTGCTAGAAAAAAAACATTGTTTTCTTTTTTTTTTTTTTTTTTTTTGTCTCATAATCTACTTTGAAATGTATTATTTATTTTTTTAGAAAAAAAATAGTTCTAGTCGAATTTTAAAAACTAAAAAAAAAAAAGAAAAGAATACTTTTTTTTTTATTTTTTAAAAGAAATTTTAGATAAAGAATCACGAATAAAACACATATTTTTATTAAAAATTTAAAATTAATTTTGTTAATTACAAACAAGGCTCTACATTATAATCTTTTTTAAAAAAAATTTAAAATATTCGTTTGATTGTAAATTTACAAAATTATAACGAAATTTTATTAATAAAAAATATTGGAAACGGAATTTTTTTTGTTCTTTTTTTTTAGGAGAATATCGTTACCGAATTGCATTTAATTAAAAAAATTCATCTAAAATTAAATTTTCGATGGTTCATAGTTGTATTTAATAGGTCCTAAGCTTTACAAAATATAAAATAGTTTGTAGACTTATCCTTAATCAAGGTCGAAGTCATTAATTTTTAGAATACTATTTTAGTTTGTAGACTGTAAAATTTTCGTGCATGTTTGACTTTCATCCACATATTTTTTCAAAACATCTATTTTAGTCTCGAGTGTATATGATTTTTTTTAAAATCTACCATTAAAGAATTGTAAATTCTCAAAAAATTATCTAAGTTGTGGGTGGTTATCCATTTAGGGCCATTTATGTTTTTTAATCGAGATAGTCGAAATCTTAAGAAATTTTAGAGACTTGAAAATAATTTAGATATCTAGCATATTTGGATAACCAGGAGTCTCCATTAGTAGTAAGCTTTGCTTAAAGAGGAGA
Organism: Cucumis cinereus; assembly: GCA_037974625.1. Taxonomy (NCBI): domain Eukaryota; kingdom Viridiplantae; phylum Streptophyta; class Magnoliopsida; order Cucurbitales; family Cucurbitaceae; genus Cucumis; species Cucumis cinereus. The sequence continues at coordinate 8,546,931 of JBBPDJ010000023.1, read as the reverse complement.
GTTTAAGGGAAGTCTAAACTCTTCGGTATTAGTAAGCTTGGTATGATTATTATCATACTGTCAAGTAATCAATCATTTGCAATTGCTTAACTTTATTAATGGAGTTCTTTTCATCGAGCATACTGCCCTTGTAGGTTTAAATTGAGTTAACAATTATCGCGTATGCATTGTTTTATTCTTTCTTTATATCACATGTTGCGTCAGTTACAATGTTTGACCTGTAGACCATATCTTTAGATTCTTTAGTCTTTTTCATACAATCTAAATAAAGTTTAATTTATATGTAAATGAGACCGACTCTCTTTGTTGCTTGGTTGATATCATAGATTTACTAAAATCTAGAGGTCGCAAGTTTGAAAATTTTATAGAAAAAGGGAGAGTACACAAAAGTGAAAAAAAAAAAAAAAGATGCCCTCAACAAGAAAATCTAGAAAACACATATTTTCGAAAGTCATCTTAAAACTTCTTGAGATATTTTTCTACAATGTTCGCAAATTTATAATTATCGTAAAATAGTTGGGATAATCCAAACATTCACTTCATAAAAATCTTATATTCTCAGCCAACAAATGATCCGTTAAAGTTAAGTAAAATAAATAATATTGGACGTGAAATTATATGTAACATAATAGATGAAAAAGAATAAAAGGCAGACTAATTTTGTTAATTTTAGATAAAAATATAGTTTAAAGACAAATAGAATATTTAAATAAACGTTTTGAGGGAATAAAATAAATAGGTTTGATATATAAAGATTTAATTATTTTTTAAAAGAAAAGAAAAGATTTAAAGAAAAATTCAGTGCTCCCAAACCTTACTCATTTAATCCATCAAAATTAGCATATTCTATTTAATTAAATTAAATATTTGATATATATTCCAATATAAGAGTTATTTTTTGTTTCTCAACTTATAAATTATTTTACTAAAGAAAAAAAGTTGTATAAATTATTTAAATCGCATTAATATTAAATCTGAGTGGTCCAAAGAAAATCTATGTGAAAAGAATAGACACTTAGGTCTTATTCTCTAATGATTTTATTTATTTTATGTTCTTAAATATCAAACTTGTTTCATAAGTCCTTTTTTTTTTCTTCCTTTTTATCTCCATCTTTTTAAAAGAGTTTAACTTTTCAAAATTTTTGGCTAAAATTTATAAACATATTGCAAAATCTATCAAATCTTAGGATTATATATATATATATATATATATAAATTTTAAATTGTTATAATTTTTTTTAAGTAATAACATAATTTCATGTTAAAGGAACTTGCATGTGATTTTATATTTGAATTTGAATTATATTGAATGTGAGAGTACGTTATTTCTGTCAATATATATTCCCACAAAAGTATATGTTTAGGGTATTCTTTTATTTTTCTTCAACAAAATCGAGTTTTAATAATTTTCATTTAATTTCTAAACTTTTAAAACCTAATATTGGAATTATATTTATTGTTACCTAATTTTTTCTTCTTCTTCTTTTCAACGATATTTATGCATTTCAAACTGTAACCATAAAAAAAAAAATAAAAAAAAAAAAATAAGTGAGCAACAAAAAGATATAGACGCAACCCTAAAATACATTCAAGTATTTTCCTCTATTTTTAAAGAATAAAATAAAACTTATATATTTCATATTAATACATACAACATTAGAAAATGAGTAATACACATTAGTAACACAATAATATATCCGACAATTGACAACAAAAATAATATCAACAATAAAAAAAAATTACTAAATAAAACCATTTTAGAAGGCATCCTTAAAAATTAGTCAAAACTTTAACTCTATTAAAGACCATATTAGTCATAAAACAAGATATATAAAAATAAATAAATAAAAAAGAAAAAATTGAAATCAAATCAAAATAAAGTATATATATCAGAAGATCACTCAAATAGAATCCACTCTAATTTCAATCCATTCAAATTACCTTTTTGACAAAGACATTCATGAAAAGCATATCTTTAAAAAAAGAAAAAAGAAAAAAAAAAAAAAAAGAGAATCAAATGAAATTGCCCTCTCTTTTACCACCACCACTACTACTACCTCTACTTCCCACCTTCTCAAAATAAATTCCTGGTAATTTTTTTTCTTCTCTTTTTTAATTTCACTTATTTATTTATTTATTTTTACCCACTTTTTTTTTCTTCTAAAGAAAAATAAAATTAAAAAAAAAAAAAAAAAACACCTCATTTTCTGACATCAACTGTATCTCTTTAGAGGATTTGTGTGGGTCCAACATTCTCCCCTCTCTCTTTCCTTCCTTTCCTTTTTCATTACATAACTTTATACTTTCATAATAAATATAATAAATTAGAAAAAGAGGAAATTTTCTATCTTTATAAATTTATATTCTCTTCAAATGTCAATGGCTACCCCTTTTTTGTGTATATAAATCCAACCTGTCTTCCCATCAAATCTTTTACTTAAAATAAAGAAAGAAAATTAAAATTCTATTTTTCCCCCCTTAAATATTTATTTTCATTACTTTCTTTTGACATCATTTAATTTAATTATAAACTGAATTCAAACCTATAATTCATTAAGGAGTCACTCATTTGAGAGTGTTCTTACAATAAACCCTAAACTAAATATTTACTATTCAAAACTTTATAAATCATTTCAAATTCTAATATTTTAAACGTATGAAATGATTTAAAATTTTTACATGGGTTCGGAATAAATATGATTTGAAATCACTTAAATTAGTAATTTTTTTTTGTTACTTACCAATTTACTATTCTACCCTTTGTTGTAATAACTTATTTTAATAATTAAATTTTATTTTACAGAGTGCAATGCCACTTGCATGTAATTATAAAACTCATAGTATATAGTAAAATAATAATAATAAAAAAAGATCAGCCGTGAAAAATGATGGAGGGATTTTAGGAGGAAGAAAGTTTGATAGTAGGGGAGAGATTTGAGGAGGAAGTTTATGAAGATATTTATAAAATGATTTAGGGGCAAAAATGGAAATTACTTGTTTTTAATTCAAAATCCTTTCAAATCCGATCGATTTGGATTTTTTTTTTTTTATTTTTATTTTTTTATAGAAAAACAGGATTTGAAATTCTAATACAACTTAAATCTTTAAATTTTTTATTAAAAAAACCAAACAATCGAATTGATTTCAAATTCACTCCCCAAATCCCATGGTTTTAAACAAGGGGTTAAGGATGGTAGTTTTCTAAATTAAGAGCCGAAAGTGTAGTATTGTAATAATTTATATAAATTTTGTAAACTATGAGCATAATTTAATCAAGATCGAACCCATTGAACTTGTAGTTGACCTCTTATCCACTAACTTATGATTATAATATCAAATTTGAAACTTCAACGATTTTGATTTCAATCTTACTAACTCGTGAGAGTGGACAATATTACCTCCCAATTAAGCGAAACCCAAAAAAAGAAGGAAAATTATAAATAATAGAGAGAATCGTAGAGGTTTGAAAAATTAAAGATTGGGAAGATTTTGGATGAATATAATATGAGGGCAAAAAATTGGGGTTTTTTTTTTTGGGGGTTTAATATTTTGCTTGCCTTGTAATTCAAAGTATATCATCTTGGAAAAATATTGCAAGATTTGGTGAGGAAATCTGGTCGGATCTTGCTTTGTGGGATGTGGATTTTGGTGGGTCTTTGTTTGCAGTACAAACCTATTCATCTCTTCTCTTCTTCATCTTCTCTTTCTCCTTCACCCACCATTATTTCCATTTCAAAACCCAACCTAAATAAACCTCCCCATTTCATTCTTCTCTCAAAAATCCCCTTCTTCTTCTTCTTCTTCTTCTTCTTCTTCTTCCTCCTCCTCCTCTGTTATGGGATCTTCTGTTGCTGCAATGGGCATGCTTCCCGACTCCAAATTCCATGTTCTTGCTGTTGATGATAGCGTTATTGATAGGAAATTGATTGAAAGACTCCTTAAAACCTCCTCTTACCAAGGTATATACAGTGAATGAATCGAATCAAAGTCCCTTTGGGATTTTTGGATTTTGGGGTTTCTGTTTTTCTTATGCACATTTTTTTTTTGTGTGTTTTTTTTTCTATGGCAGTCACTACGGTTGATTCTGGGAGTAAAGCTTTGGAGTTTTTGGGTTATGACCCTGGAAATACCTCGATTCCTTCTGTTTCATCTAACCATCACCATCATCATCAGGTTTGTTTTGTGTTTTGTGATTTGATCTGGTTGTTCTGAATGTTTTTTCCCATCTGGGGGTTTTGGAATTTCATTCAATTTTTGGTGGGGTTCTTGTTTTCTTACCTTTTTCCCCCCTTTCTGTTGTGGGTTTTCTTCAGGAAGTGGATGTGAATCTTGTAATTACTGATTACTGTATGCCTGAGATGACTGGCTATGATCTGTTGAAGAAGATCAAGGTGTGTTGCCTCATCTTCTTGTTTTTAATACCTTTTATGTTTTGTACTGCATACCAAGACGTTTGTTGAAATGCCTCTGAAAGGAAATTTTATTTTCTTATGCTAAAATTAGAATGTTATCTATCTGGGTCCTTGTTGTATCTAAAGTTTTTGAGATTTTGTTTATTTTTGGTAACATAATCCAACACACTGCATATGGAATTCTGAAAAATTATTTTCTAGTCAAAGAAACTGAGCCTTGGAGGTGTTTTTGAAGAAGTTTCTCTGGTTTTGCAGGGGTCTACAGCTCTGAGAAACATACCCGTTGTGATTATGTCATCTGAGAATGTGCCTGCTAGAATCAATAGGTAAGAAAGAGAGTAAATATATGTTGTTGTTGATGATGATGATGCAATTGTTCTTGTGAGATGTGGTTGAATTATGATATTTTGGTTAAGAAGTACTGTTTATGTTTAAATCTAATTGAAGGGTGGTTTTGATGATTGGAAACAGATGCTTAGAAGAAGGAGCAGAAGAATTCTTCTTGAAACCGGTCCGACTTTCGGATGTCAACAGGCTTAGACCCCACATGTTGAAAACCAAACTCAAATGTGACAAACCAGAAAGGACATCAGAAGACCACCCTGATTCAAGCCAATCTCAAGCACTAGAACAACAACAACAACAACATGAACAAGAACAATCTCGACCGCTACTGCAGCAGATCCCGACATCGCTGCAAGATCAAGATCGGATGCAATCTGTACCACTTCTGCCAACACCACCTCAGGAGCAGGAACAGTTGCAATTACTCCCGCCAACACCGCCGCAACAATCAAACAACAAAAGGAAGGTAATGGAAGATGGTCTTTCTCCAGATAGAACAAGGCCTAGATACAATGGTATTACCACCATGGTGTAGTTAATAATGGCAAAACTCTTTTTTTTCTTTTAAAATTTTATTTTATTTTTATTTCTTCCCATCTTCATCTTCATGCTGGTTAATTCAGGCCCTCCTTAGGAATGTAGAGATCAGAATGGTTTTCCTGTATACATATTTCTCATGGAAATATTCCCTTCCCAATTTTGTCAAGCTAATCAAAAATCACGACAACAAAAATTAAAAGAAAAAAGAAAAAAGAAAAAAGAAAACAGATATGATGAATTGTAGCTGTAGATTTCTTTGACATTACCCAATTTCTTGTTTCTATGTTCATTGATATCAATTTGCCAGAGCTTATGATCTTCTGACCTTGTCATTTTCTACTTTCTGTTTGGTTGAACTGTATTGAGCTGGTAGCATCTGATGTGTAGCTATACAGCTCCTGGTTACATTCATGGTTAAACTATAATTTGCATATATACATCTGTTGCATATCGAGTATAGGAGAGGTAAATGAATAAGCTGAGATCATATTCGATAAGAGAGATCTTGATGGTTGAGTATGGTCAAGACTTATATCAACAATGTATACTTTCCTTTTTAGTAGTTCAATCACAAGAATTTCAAAGCTAACAATGGTTCTATGTTGGATGATCTCTAGAAAAAAGTCCTAGAAAGCATGTAAATGATGAAAAATATTATGAAAGAACTTTATTGATTCGTAGGTAGTAGGAACAATCTTCACTCTTAGAAGCAGTTTAAGGAACAATCTTCAGTCTTAGAAGTAGTTTAAGTCAAACAAAAATGACAGTTGACGTAACCTTGGGCTTAGGACATTACAAATCTGTCTTTCGGTTGATTTATTAGGTGTCATTGTCGAGTTTGAACTAATTCTATCAAAATCCGGTCTTAAATCTTATACACCTAGAGTCCGCACATTGGTCTGGCATTTCTAACTTTTTGGTTCTTATGCATTTATCACGTTAGTCCTCATGTTGTTATAAATGTCTCAATTAGTAGCTGTTGTTTGATACAAAATCACATGAAAGCCGACAAGATTTCCCTATATATCAACCATTAGTGTGTAAAGGAAGCTGAGTCCTGACATGACACTGCATTGACATTCATGACATGAATGAAAGTTTAAAGAGTGCCAGGAGAAAGTTACAAACACTGGGAAAACAAAATATCATAATTTATTTGGTATATGTTATATTTAAGCATACAATTTAATTCACCTAGGATTAGGATTGGAAACATTTCATTGAATAATTTGATAGATTGACCTTAAAAATTAAGCAACATTTCATTGGAAACATGACGTGCGTTACGTTTTCAGACACGCAACAAACTAGTACCAAGGGGTGAGAAAGCGATGGAAAAATCATGAAGGAGATAGATCGAAGCAGAAAAATGAGAGTGAAAGATGAAAAGTGAAAAAAGAAAATCAATAAAATCTTGGTAATTTTGTTTGAGTACGAAATTTTAGATCATTCCTACAAAAAAACTCAAATTTCAATACTTTGTTTAGTGAAATATATTCCTAATAAGAATGAAATAAATAATGACATTATAACATTAATTCCTACTTAACTTCATAAATATATTAATCTTTTTTAGATGGATTTAGAGGATGATAGTGGTATTATTATTTTTTTCTCAAATCAGATAATAAAGTACAAAAAAAAAAAAAAAAATCTTAATTAACACTTGAGATTTTGTAGTACAATAAAGTATTTTCCCCCTATATAGTTTTAAATTAAATTAATGCTATAGGCCTTCTATATTAAACTTCATTTTGCTATGCTATTGATCAATTCACTGCTAAAGGCTAATGATGTTAGAGATAAATATGTTGAAAATCATGAGTTTGTTCCAACTAATCAATCCTCATATATATTTTTATGTTAGACAAGATAAGGGTCAAATATATTCCCAAATGAAATAAGACAAAATAAGAAATAAATAAACATTAATATTAATATGCATGCAATCTCTAAGAATCATATAAAAAAACCATTCTCAAGGTTCTTGAGATAACATTTTTCTATAATTTTTACTGATATCTTTAAAGTGAAAAGCTATAATTTAATAATAATATAACTGATATCCTAAAATCCTATTAAATTTCTGAATCAATACATACAATACCAAAATAAACAAAATATATTTTTGTTTTCCAGTAAATGTAATTTAGTGTTTTTATTGCTTTAATGCGTCAGTACTATAAAAGTGTTTCTCTTTATTATGGAACAAAGCTATTAAAACACAGTGTGATAATTTTATGGTCAATGCTGCCACAAAATACTTTAGTCATGTTTGGTCTCTTAAAAGAGAAGGCAACTTGAGTTGGCCTTAATGTTGAGTATCAAGTTGAAAAGATGAAGAGACCTGAAAAGCACTACAAAACTATTTTCTTTGGTTCTTATTTAGAGTTTGTCTTTGTTGGATTTGATGTGTTTGTTAGTGTTTTCTTTCAAGAATTTAGCAAAGAAAATGAGATTTGAAACCCCAAAAAAAAATCCAAAAAATTGAGAGAATAATACTGGAAAAAGTTGGGGAAGCGACGTGGCGCCATTCACAGAATCGTAGAATGGAAAACAGTGTTGCGGTACCGTACCATTCACAAAAGGATTCAATCAGGGGATTGTCGCAGCACCACAACGCAACCTTTTCATAATTTAAATTTTCTGCATGTTAGGAAAAATTTTCATATAAGATTTAGGGTTCTGAGAAGCAAATGAAGGCAAAATTTACGGTGTGCAACAACCTAGAATCAATTCGACATTACTTCTTCCTTGTTCTTTCAACTTTCTTTACCATTTATGTTTGTCAAATTGTTTGAGAATATGTATTTAACAGTTATTCATGACTTAAACTCTTTAGTTTTAGGGTGTTAATAAATTTAAATTAGCTCATAGTACTTTTATAGATTCTATGGAATTTAATGCTTTTTAATGCTATTCTGCTTATTTTATGTTTGGTCATCAATACCTGTTAGATTAAATGTGCAACAGGATACTTTGCATGTTTAATTAGAATTATAACATTAAATCATTGGTAATCTCTTATAAAATATAATGCTTCCCATGTTAGTTTCAAGAAATTAATAATCTACTAAGTTTGCACCTTAAAAGTTTATCGTTGAAAATAATAATAAGAAGGGAATTATGGTCTGTTTTGGTAAAGAATTTGAAAACAGAAATTTGAAAATAAGAGATTCAATGAAAACAAAGTTGTATTTTATATTTTCATATATGTGTTTGATGATTGATTCAAAATTGTAATCTAGTTTAGAAAAATGTTTAAATGTATTTCATACTATATATTTATAAATCAGAAAACTAGTTTTACTTATCCACTAAGAATTAGTTGACAATAAGCTATAATTAATTTATTTATGAATATCATTTATTTTTAAAATATTGGTTAAATTGTAATTTTAGTCTCTGATGTTTGGAGAAAGTTAGAGTTTATCGTATAGTTTAATAAAACTTCATATATAGTCCTTATAATTTGACAACCTTAATAAATAGTCCCTACAAGCTATCAAACCAAAATGACTAAATTCTACTTATAAACCATAGAGACTAAATTCTATCCTTTTAAAACCATAGGGATCAAATTGGTAATTTAACCTAAAAATTTATATAATTATTATTTTGTATTATTATATAATTTATAATACATTACATAAGACATATTATATTAAAAAATGAATTGAGTTTATAACACGACATATTGTATTTCTAGATGTTTTTGTAACATCCCAAAATTTAAGATAATTTTTAATTATCAATTATCTTAATTGATTTAAGTTTAGTGGAAAATTTGATTTTGATTTGTTAGGATGTTATTTATTTAATTTGGAGGTTTAAGAAAGAATATTTGATCTGGTGAAATTTTGTTTAAGAAATATATATATATATATATATATATACACACACATATATATATAGATATGGCTATATGTATTTATTTGATTTTTTTTTTGGTGAAAAGATAGAATTAAATAAAGAGAGAGGAAATATTTGATTGGTGTGGAGAGAAAAAGTTGGGGCTTTCTATTTTAATTGTATCGAAAGGCCCAATTCATTGGGATTTCCCTATTGGGCTAGGTCATTTCGGGGCAAGCGGATCATTTATGATGAAGAGGATGAGCTTCAAGAGAATGATTCGGAGTTCTTGCAGAGTGGAACCGTGCAGTACCAGACACGAGATAGATCTTCCAAAGAACAAGGCTTTTTTCGAATAAGCCAATTCATTTGGGATCCTGCAGATCCACTCTTTTTCCTATTCAAAGATCAGCCTTTTGTCTCTGTGTTTTCACATCGGCTATATGTATACATATGGATATATGTATTTATTTGATTTTTTTTTTGTGAAAAGATAGAATTAAATAAAGAGAGAGGAAATATTTGATTGGTGTGGAGAGAAAAAGGATTTGTTATTTGGAAAAGGAAAAGAAATAATAATAATAAGTTATTAATGATAATATTATTATTCTATTAGAGTTATTAGGATTATCTTAGTTTGCGTGCTAAATTAAATTAAAAAAATTCCATCTCTTCTTCTTTCTTCTTTAGTGCCGCTGCCCCCCAACTCCCATCTTCCTTCGTTTTCTTCTCCAGCCAGCCCTCCGACGACACAACCATCGTCGCGATGCCTCCTTCGCAACGCGAAGCCCACTGAGCCACGCCTCAGTCTATCGTTTCGTCCCGAGCCGAGCCGTAAAGGGTGTCATTCCTCTTCCTCCACGTCGTGTCTCTGCTCCCTGTCGTCGTAGCTCCGCTCCACCGACGTCGTCGCTCGTTCGTGCATTTAGTTCACGTCGAACCGTCGCCTTTGCTTCAGTTCGCCAAGGCCGCCGCCGCAAGCTTCACCCAGTGTCGGTCGCCACAGTGTCGCCATCGTGAGCCTCTCTCGCCAAGGCCGCCGCTCACCGTTTGGTTGGGTGAGTTGGTTGAGTAAAGTTTTGGACATTTTCTTTAATTTGGAATTTTCAATACCCAATAAAGAATAAAATTAAAGAATTAATTTTGGCATTTTCTTGGTTAATTGAAGGTTAATTTGGAGACTAGTTGCGAGATTTATTCGTAAAGTTTTCTCTACGAATTAATTGGAGTTTCGACGACCAATTGGTAAGATTAAGAATTAATATCGAAGAGCTAAGGTTAAATTAATTAATAAATTTTATGGAAAAATTATTAATAACTACTTTGTGTTTAGGATCAACTTAAGGAATTTTATTTCAATCCAAGAGAATTTTCTGTAAATTGAGGTAAGAAATTTACTACCGGATCCTCAATAAGATGTTATGTGACAGTATGATGATGTTGTGTGACAGTTGGATGCTTAAATGACCCTAAGATGTTGCGTGGCAGTAAGGATGTGTATGACAGTTGAATTAGTTAATTGAATTGATTGATGATCTCGTGAGTTAATGGTGTATGAGACGAGTTTAATAATCTTAATTAATAATTTTTATGGGGAATTATTAATTAAAATTGAATATGTTATGACAACTTGCTTCACCTATACAATGTTATGCGTTTATGGTTTGTTATGGAAAAACTGTAAAGCATAATATTTACGTTATGAATGTAACTTTTGGATGATTGATTAAACTAAGAATGCATGTAAGGAATTATGGCAGCTGTTAACTTTATCTATTAGCCAGTATACCCTGTAAGGAAGTGTGTTCCTTCGGGTTCACCAGACAGATATGTGTTCATTCGAATTCATCAGACAGATATGTGTTCCTTCGGATTCACCAGACAGATACGTGTTCCTTCAAAATCATTAGCCAGTTATAAGTGTTCCTACGGGGTCACTAGATTATGTAGCACATAGTATAGGTTTAATAGGAAGTTAGCAGTTCACCTCGTGCGCCCAGTAATGGGTCCCTAACTGAGTATTTTATATACTCACCATTTCCATGTTATTTTTCAGGCATAGGCAAGAGAAAGCTGGCGAAGGACAAGAGAAATTTGTGACCGTGCTCATTGGAACTATTATGACCAGATGCTTCCACTGCAGTTTTTGTTATGATTTGATGTTTTTAGAATGTTGAACTCTTGTTAGACAATTTTTGTTCAAACTTACAAGTTCTTTTTATGTTTTGACTATGGGACCCCAATTAAATTGTTTTCGATTATTTTTATCTATTTATTTGAAACATTTTGCTTTCTACTGAATAATGTTTTAAAACTTGTTTCTTAATTAAAATAAGTCAAACTTTGTGTGTTTTTTGTTTTAAATTACAGGTTTTAATCAAGTGATGACTCCGGGTTAAGGTTGAAAATTCGGGGCATTACAGTTGGTATTAGATCCTAAGTTTTTAGGTTTTGTAGACTGTCTTATGATATAAGTCAATGATATATGTCCCTATGGTCAATACGCTTCCTTCGTCCTTGCCAGGTATGTTTTCTTGATAAGACGTTTTATGGATATAAGTATATGATCTTGCCTGTATAAACTGGAAATAAGATGAATTATTTATGCTATTGAGAACCTAAAGGAAAAGGTTGTTGATTGTTAGAAAATTCTGCCACGTAGAGGTGCCGGAAGGGGTGGTCGAAGTGGAAGAGGAGTAAGTCGAGGTCAACCTGTTGAACAGGCTGTAGACCCTGGCACACCGGTCACCCAGGCTGACTTTACTACTCTAGCAGCTCAGATGGAGCAGAGGATTACGTTAGCAGTGACAACGACTATAGCACAATTCTAGCCAACCCTAGCAGCTTCTGTTCAAAATCAAGTTGCACCAGCTGTACTAGAGGACCTACTTGATCGAATGTTGGCAGAGGCGAAACATCTGAGAGACTTCAAGAAGTATGACCCCCATACTTTCGATTGGTCGCCGAAGGACCCTACTAAAGAAGAGTTATGGTTTTCGTCGATAGAAGATATTTTTTTTATACATGTATTGTTCGGACAACCAAAAGATTCAGTATGTAGCGTTTGTGTTCAGGGACAGGGTCGTTGTCTGGTGGAAGTCCGCTGAAAGAAGGTTAGGTGGAAATCTTCGTGCTATTACGTGGAAACAATTCAAGGAATGCTTCTACAAGAAGTTATTCTCTGCCAACCTTAGAGATTCCAACCGTCAGAAATTTTGGGACTTAAAGCAATGGTAGATGACAGTGAAGGAGTATGACCAGGAGTTTGACACGTTGTCTCATTTTTTCTCAAAGATGGTTACGACATAGTTAGCCCAATCTGAGAGGTTTGTGAGAGGCCTAAGGAAGAAACTTTGAGGCTTGTTCGATCTTTTAATCCTACCACCTAGATGGAGGCACTGCGCATTCAGTAAATGCGAGTGATCGTGATGATGACGTTTAGGAGAAGCTATTAGAGAAGGAACCCTCCTTTGGGCAAAAAAGGAAAGCTGAGGAAAAGCCTACAGAAATTCTACTGAGGAGTGTGAGGCCAGGAGGTGAACTGGGGCGTTACCAATAACATATCGTTGAGCAAGGAAGAGCCTGGAAGGAAAGACCTCTGTGTAAAATCTATGGAAAGTACCATGGAGGTCATATGTAAACAAGAGGGTCATGCAGTTGACAATTGTCATAGTAGTTCGACTAGAGGTGGTGCAGAGAAACCTTCGAGAGTTCTAAGCGGAGGAATTAAAGCAAAGAAAAGAAACATGACAAGGGGAATGGTATGACTTAGAACGAGGTCAAAAAGTCTGAGGCTGTAGAGAAAGGTACACTTTATATTCTAGATCCTTATATGGCAATGCTAAATGCAATTATGTTGTCTACCATTCATGTATATTTTCGGTTACGTTAAGCATGTTAAGTTAGAATCAAGTCTTATAGGTCAAGATTGATTGTCATACTCTGTTGAAGATCTTGGTCATAGAAAACGTGTGGAATGAGCTCCCATGGATTAGGATTTTGATAGAACTAATCAACCTTAACTTGGAAATTGATTGAACATGTTTAATAGTTTGATTCCATAAAATCATACTATTGATTGATGAATAACTTTATGAGCTATGTATTGTAAGGACATTATGAACATATTGAAAAGCTATTGATACTGACATTTATGCTTAAGCGAGAGTGTCGAATGTATGCTAAGATTATGGGTGATCGTTTACTCTTTTGACATGCTACGTACTACCTATGCTATGATTTGTGACCCTTCGGGATCAGTACTTACGCCATGCTTTGTGTTCCTTCGGGATCACTACCTATGATTTGTGACCCTTCCGGATCATTACTTACGCCATGACTTGTGTTCCTTTGGGATCACTACCCTTGCCATGTTATTATTGGTACATTATGCCTATGTCAAAAACGATTAACAGTTCACCCAAGAGGCCCCAATAGGGGAATTACTTGCGGAGTATTTTTTTTATACTCATCTATTCTTATGTTAAATGGTTAATCATTAGAGGCAATAACAAAATTTAAGAAATTTTGGCGTTGTTGCACCAGTTGAAAATTTGAACTAGCAAGAATACCAGTTTGAGTCGAAAAGAAAAATAACTCAACTCGAGTTAGACAAAATTGGTACACATAAACAAGTTAAGTAAATCAGATCATATGACATGTTGATCAACTCTAAGGAATATTAATATTCTCACTATGGAATGAATAAAAAGCTATCTTCAAGAATCAGTCCCACTTGTTATTAGGTTATGAAAACATGTTTCTACTAATCGATGCTTTGGTATCAAAAGGTTTTAGACACCTCATCAATTATTTTAAGACCAAAGCGTGTCGTGAGGTTTTTCTTGAGAAGATTTATAGCCCTTAATTGAATAGATTCAAGTGTCAAGTTTTTAATAATTACCAGCCGTTGCAATCGAATGGAAGCCTAAGCTATGAAAAGCAACCTATTGAAGTTCTAGAAAGAGCAGTGAGAGTGCTACGCAATAGAGGAACTGCGTTGGCAAAAGTTTTATGGCGAAATAAGCTAGTTGGAGAAGCTATGTGGGAGCGAGAGGATGACATGAGAGCTTAATGTCTAGGGTTGTTTGAGGATTAGAACTTTCGAGGGCGAAAGTTTCTTAAAGAGGGAAGAATGTAACATCCCAAAATTTACGATAATTTTTAATTTTTAATTATCAATTATCTTAATTGATTTAAGTTTAATTGGGTAATTTGATTTTGATTTGTTGGGATGTTATTTATTTAATTTGGAGGTTTGAGAAAGAATATTTGATTTGGTAAAATTTTTTGTATATATATATATATATAAATGTATTTATTTAATTTTTTTGTGAAAAAATAGAATTAAATGAAGAGAGAGGAAATATTTGATTGGTGTGGAGAGAAAAATGATTTGTTATTTAGAAAAGGAAAAGAAATAATAAGAATAAGGTTATTAATATTATTATTATTATTTATATAAATTTATTAAGGTTATCTTGGTTTGCGTGCAAAGTTAAATAAAACAAATTCATCTCTTTCTTCTTTCTTTTTCAGTGCCACCACCTCCCAACTGCCATCTTCCTTCGTTTTCTTCTCCGACCAGCCCTCAAACAATGCAACCATTATGTGTCGTCGCGCCTTCTAAGCAACGCGAAACCCATCGAGCCACACCTTAGTCTACCATTTCGCCCTGATTCGAGCTGCGAAGGGCACCATTCTTCTTCCTCCACGCTGCGTCGCTGCTCCCTGTCTCTGTCGCTCCGCTCAGTTAACGTCGTCGCTTGTTCGTACCGTCAGTTCACATCGAGCCGCTGCCTATGCTTCAGTTTGCCAAGGCCGCCGCTGCCCTCGGATCCTAGCGACACATCGCTGCAAGCTTCTGCCCAGTGTCGATCTCTGCAGCGTCGCCGACGTGAGCCTCTCTGTCTGGTCAAATCTGAATTGGCCGCCGATCACTGTTTGGTTGGATGAGTTGGTTGAGTAAAGTTTTGGGCATTTTCTTTAATTTGAGATTTTCAATACCCAATAAAGAATAAATTAAAGAATTAATTTGGGTGTTTTCTTGTTAATTGAAGGTTAATTTGGAGACTAGTTGCGAGATTTATTCGTAGAGTTTTCTCTACAAATTAATTGGAGTTTCGACAACCAATTGGTAAGCTTAAGAATTGACATCGAGCTAATGTTAAAAACAATTAATATTTTTTATGAAAAAATTATTAACTAAATGTTTTATGTTTAGGATCAATTTAAGGAATTATATTTCAAGCCAAGAGAATTTTCTATAAATTGAGGTAAATGATTTACAACCGGATCCTCGATAAGATGTTATGTGATAGTATGATGATGTTGTGTGACGGTTGGATGCTTATATGACTCTAAGATATTGCATGACAGTAAGGATGTGTATGATAGTTGAATGAATTAATTGAATTGATTGATGATGTAGCGAGTTAATGGTGCATGAGACGAGTCTAATAATCTTAATTAATAATTTTTATGGGGAATTATTAATTAAAATTGAATATGTTATGACAACTTGCTTGACCTATACAATGTTATGAGTTTATGGTTTGTTATGGAAAAACTGTAAAGCATAATATTTACATTATGCGAATGTGATTGTTGGATGAAATTTTAATGTATATGTTTATGATTGATTGGCCTAAGAATCCATGTAAGGAATTATGGTAGCTTTTAACTTTATCTATTAGCCAATATACCATGTAAGGAAGTGTGTTCCTTGGGGTTCACCAGACCGATATGTGTTCCCTCAGATTCACCAGAAAGATATGTGTTCCTTTGTATTCACAAGACAGGTCTGTGTTCCTTCGAGTTCGCCAGACAAGTACGTGTTTCTTCGGAATCATTAGCCAGTTATATTCCTATGGGATACAGATATATGTTCCTTCGGGATCAGTAGTAAGTTATGAGTGTTCCTTTGGAAACACTAGATTATGTAGCACAGGATATATGTTTAATATGAAGTTAACAGTTCACCTAACGGGCCTAGTAGTGGATCCCTTACTGGGTATTTTATATACTCACCCCTTTTCATGTTTATTTTTTAGGCAAAAGTAAAAGGAAGCTGGGGAAAAACAAGAGAAATCTGTGACCATGCTCATTGAGACTATTATGATCAGATGCTTCCATTGTAGTTTTTGTTATGATTTGATATTTTCAGAATGTTGTACTGTTGTTAGACGGTTTTTTTTCAAACTTACAAGTTCTTTTTATGTTTAACTAGGAACCCTGACTAAATTGTTTTCGACCATTTTTATGTATTTATTTGAAACATTTTGTTTTCTATTAAAGAATGTTTTAAAAATTATTTCTTAATTAAAATGAGTCAAACTTTGTGTGCTTTTGGTTTTAAAATAAATGTTTTATTCCAGTGACGACTCGAGGTTAAGGTTGAAAATTCGGGGCGTTACAGAAAATGCTATACTATTTTGATGAAGGATTATAGTCTTTTGATAAGAGATAATCATGACAACGTGATTGCTAAAGTTAAAATGTCAAAAATAGAATGTTTTTATGAAACATTTAAACTGATGTTGCTAAATGTTTGAAAGATCCAAATTGGATTTGGCACTTGAGATTTGGGCATTTGAACTTTGATGACTTGAGACTACTAGCAAGGAAGGACATGGTGAAAGGGGTACCATATGTCAAACATCCAGATCAATTTTGTAAAGGTTGTTATTATGACAAACAATCGAGAAAGAGTTTTCCACAAGATTCAACTTCGAGAGCAAGAAGACCACTAGAGTTAGTTCACACTGATCTTTGTGAATCGAGCAAACCAAGTAATTTTGATTAGAATAATTATTTCTAATTGTTTATTGATGATTTCAATTGAAAAACTTGGATTTATTTTGTCAAGGAAAAATTAGAGGTATTTGGCATGTTCAAGAGATTTAAAATTTTTGTTAAAAAATAAAGTGGTTATTACATAAGCTTCAAATGAATTCAAAGATTTTTGCGCAAAGAATGGAATTTGTCGGCCTACGACAGTTTCATTTACTCCTTAATAAAATGGTGTTGTTGAGAGAAAGAATAGAACAATACTTAACATGGCTCAAAGCATGTTAAAGATTAAGAAGATGCCAAAAGAATTTTGGGCACAAGCTGTTGAATGTGCAATGTACTTGTCAAATCGTTCCCCTGCTAGAAGTTTTTGGAACAAAACTCCTCAACTAGCATGGACAGTAAGAAAACCATCCATTGCTCATTTTAGAGTGTTAGGATGCATGGCTTATGCACATATACCTGATCAAAAGCATAGTAAGCTCAGTGATAAAACTGAGAAGCATATTTTTGTTGGCTATGATGCAAGCTCAAAAGGCTACAATCTTTATAATCCTGTTACAAAGAAGACGAGGGTAAGCAGAGATGTTGTGTTTGATGAAGAAGGATCATGGAATTGGAATGATGAATCGGAAGACTACAAGTTTTTATTTTTTCCTTATGATCAAGATGAGTCTAGTGACATTACTTCTCCATCAATACCACCAACATCGTCAATCACTCCACAACAAAACACACCTTCATCATCTGCAAGTTCAATTGAAGAACCTCGTGGCATGAGAAGTTTACAAGACATATATGATGAAACTAAATAGTTAAGTCAAAGTTTTAGTAACCTTACTCTTTTTTGTCTATTTGGTGACAGTGAACCTTTGAATTTTGAAGAAGCTTCACAAAATGACAAATGTAAGATTGCTATGGATGAAGAGATAAAAGCCACAAAGAAGAATGATACGTGGGAACTTTCTACTTTTCCAAGCGGAAAGAAAGCAGTAGGTGCCAAATGGGTGTTTAAGATAAAAAGAAATGAAAATGAAGAAGTTGAGAGATACAAAGCAAGATTAGTTGTAAAAGGCTATTCTCAAAGAAAAGGCATTGATTACGATGAAGTATTTGCCCCCGTTGTTCGATTGGAGACCATAAGGTTGTTAGTTGCACTTGCTGCTCAAAGTAATTGTTAGATCTTTCAGATGGATGTCAAATCAGCATTATTGAATTGATATCTGAAGAAGAAGTCTACTTAGAACAACCTCTTGGTTATGTTATGAAAGGTCAAGAGAATAAAGTTTTAAAATTAAAGAAGGCATTGTAAGGATTGAAACAAGCACCAAGAATGTGGAATAGCATAATCAACAAATATTTCCTTGACAATGGGTATTTGAGATGCCCTTATGAACACTCTCTTTGTATTAAGACTAATGGTCATTGAGATATTTTGTTAGTTTGTTTGTATGTGGATGGTAATTTTTATAGAAAATTGTGCAAGTATGTTTGAAGATCTCAAGAAGACGATGACACAAGAATTTGAAATGACAGATATAGGCTTGATGTCATATTATCTTGGCATTGAGGTGAAGCAGTCAGAGGAAGGTACTTTCATCTCTTAAGAACGATATACTAGAGAAATTCTAGAGAAGTTCAAGATGATCAATTCTAAGCTCGTCTCAACTCCGATTGAAATTGGGACCAAATTATCCAAATATGAAGAAGGAGATGTTGTTAATCCTTCATATTTCAAAAGTTTGGTTGGGAGTTTGAAATATTTGACTTGCACACGATCAAATATTCTTTTCAGCATTAGATTGGTGAGTCGATTTATGGAATCTCTTACAACTACTCATTTGAAAGTGGAAAAGAGAATTCTTCGCTACCTCAAAGGTACGCTTGATTATGGGTTATTTTATTCTTCATCTACAGAATTCAAGCTTGAAGGCTATTGTGATAGTGATTGGGCTGAGATACTAATGATCGAAAGTGCACTGGTGGATATGTTTTCTTTGTTGGTAATACTACATTTACTTGGAGTTCTAAGAAGCAACCTATTGTGACATTATCCACTTGTGATGCATAATATGTTGTTGCAGCTTCTTACGTCTGTCATGCAGTTTGGTTAAGAAGTTTGCTAAAGACAGTTGAAATTTCACAAGATGATCCAACAATAATCCATGTAGACAACAAGTCAACAATTGCTCTAGCAAAGAATCCTGTGTTCCATGATCGTAGCAAATACATTGATACAAAATTTAATTTTATCAGAGATAGAATTTCAAGGAAGGAGGTTCAAGTTGAATATGTGAAGACGGAAGATCAAATTGCAGATATTTTTGCAAAGCCACTCAAAATTGATGTGTTTAACAAGTTAAGAACTTTGCTTGGAGTTTTTCAGAAAACATGTTTAATGGAGGATGTTGAAAATTAAATATGTTTTAATTAAATACGTTAAATGTGAATTGATTTATGAAAGTTGGAAAAAATTAAAGATGTGAGTTAAATTAACTAGGTTAATGTTAGAGTTAATTTAATATGAGTTTCACATAAATTAAGTGTTTGATTTAATTGTTGTGGTGTGAGTTATGCTCATGACAATCCTATAAGTAGGATTGGTGTAACGCCCTGAATTTTCAATCGAACTTGGCCGTTACTTAGTTAAAACCAGTAAAATTAATTTTGAAAGATAAAAGTAAAACAAAACAAATATTTTTATTTAATCAAAATAATCATTTAAAAAGGTTATTAAAACAAATACTTAACCACAATAATAAAAAGAAAAGTACCTAAACGGGATCCCTAAAACAGTTTTCTAAATCAAATATTTAAAGCGAAAGAATAAAACAGACAAACAGTAAAAGCGCCAAAATAAACATAATGCGGAAGCAAAAGGTCTAAAGTTCCACTCCGGTATGGTCACTGGTTCTTCTTGTTCTTCGTCGGTCCCTTCTTACCTTTGCCTGAAACATAACACAGAAAGGATGAGTATAAAAATATACCCAGTAAGGAATCCACTACTAATTCCACTAGGTGACCATTAATTCTCTCTAATAAGTTGTACTTTACGACACACAGTCAATTGGTTTGTAGGAACAGTCATGTTGGAACAATACGCCACACAAGCTTGTTAACCGACCCTGTCAGAACAATACACCACAAAGGCTTGTTAACTGACCCTGTCAGAATAATACGCCACACAGACTTGTTAACTATCCCTCACGACAATACGCCACACAAGCTTGTCACACCGTCCCACCACAAAGTACATAAAGTTGTTAGGTAAAGTAAATAGATACCATATTCAACAAACCAATTCAATAAACATAGTAGTCACAACAACAGTTTAATCCTCATGCAACAGTTAACACAATTCAATAGAACGACAAGTCGTGCATAATCCACACAAAAAATATACAAGAACCCGAAGTTAATGCCACAAAGTAAGCAAACCAACCATCTTCCACCCTTATTCGCCCAAAGGCGTGGAGTCAATAGAAGTATCTCTTACCTCAAATTACATAGATTTAGTCGAAGTAACCTCCGATTGAC
This sequence comes from Cucumis cinereus, assembly GCA_037974625.1. Taxonomy (NCBI): domain Eukaryota; kingdom Viridiplantae; phylum Streptophyta; class Magnoliopsida; order Cucurbitales; family Cucurbitaceae; genus Cucumis; species Cucumis cinereus. The sequence continues at coordinate 8,526,454 of JBBPDJ010000023.1, read as the reverse complement.
CCTAAACACACAAAACTTTAATTAATAATTTCTTCCCATAAAGAATTATTAATTAATTCTAACCCTTCAATGACCAGTTCCAAACGCATCAATCAGGACGAAAACCAAGTCGATCCGTAGAGAAAACTCTAGAGTCGTTTGCACCACAAACACTCCAAATTGAACCTTCAATTTGATCCTTCAACAATAAAAGACCCAATTATTCCAAGAAAATAACTCAAATAAATATTTACTGGGTACCTTAAAACCCAATTTGAATTCTCCCTAAACCTTACAAAACAACCTACAAACAGCAGCAACAACGGTGACAGAAGGCTATGCAGACAGCTCGTGACTCGAGATGGTAGCGGCTCGGCTCGGCTTGTGGCTCAGCTCGTGGCTCGGCTTGTGGATCTGGGTGGTGCGGCGGCTTGGGAAGCAAACTAGCACGCGGACGGGACGTCGGGTTGTGGCTTGCTGACCAATCGTCAGATAGAGGCGCGACTTGGCAAGTCTTCTCGGCTTGGCGAGATCCACAACTGTCGGCTCGCAACGAGGCGGAGGTGCGACTTGATGGAGATACGGTGCGACGCGGCTGCACGATGAGGCGACACTTCACGTCAGAAGAAGGCGCTTCACGACGAGGAGTGGCGTCGGCTCGGCTTGCGAGTGGCTGCGACGTGCAAATCTGGGAGGCGGGGCTAATGACGCGAAGCAGAACGCGTAGTGGGACGCAGCGCGGCTGCTCGACGACAATGTGGGCTCTCCGGCGTGGCTAAGCGACGAGGACGACGCAACTTGACGGAGAGAAGCGAAGCGGTGGTGGTTCACGGTGGAGATGGAGGAGGTGCCGACTAGGGTTTCAAAAGAAAAAAATTGGAGAAGATGGAGAGGATGCACGCGACCCGAAGTGCTTAAATAAATAAATAATAATAATAAAATATTATTAACATTATTATTTACTTTTCCCTTTTTATTTTTCCAAAACTCCCACTTTTTCTTTTTCCTTTTTAATAATTATTTACTCTCTTCTCATTAAAATTACTTTCATCTCTCCTCAATTAAATCCTCTTTTCTCTTTCTTCCAATAAACCCAAAACTCTCTCTCCATTCACAAATAAATAAAACCACAACAACATAATAAATAATAACTCAACAATTACAACAAATTAAAACAAAAACAAACATCCCAAATTAAAATAAACTAACAATTAACAAGATAATTGCTAAATAAAAATCACGAATTACCTTAAAAATTTGGGATGTTACTATTGGTATTTACATTATTGAATCATCCAAGTGAATAAGACTACACAATAAGAAAATAGTTAAGAATCTTCCATATAAGTCTTATTTCTTCCAACATAGCCTTGCCCAACATCCTTGTGGTTGTGGTTTTAAGTCTCCATTGTTGTATTATATTTTATTTTTTATTTACATTTTTTGTTATTAAATTAATGTAATATGATGGTAATAATTTAATTAATTCTTCGGTGCCAAAATTTGGTCCAATTTTGCTATTTAAGTTATTATGCATTTGATGTATGTTTTAATTATTTTGTAAATTTATATTACATAAATGTATGTTATATAGATTTAAAAATCCCAGATTAGGATAAATATTTTCATGCATAAAGTAGTAAGTTGTTATAATATATAGTTGCATGAATTTATAAGCATGTACATGGATCGTACTAGTATAAATGTTATAATGTATGGTGGAATTTTAAATATGCATACTTTATTTTAATAGATAATAAATATAAGTGTTATAATTATTGGATGAAAATAAATTATGTATTGAACATGATATTACTTAGATAAATATAATTGTTATATCATTAAAGTCTTAGAATGCATGATTACGGCTTAATTGTTTCACTAAAATATAAATGTTGTATGCTCAATGAAATAGAATAAAATCTATAATAAAAAAGTTTGCATGCAAACATAGGTATAATATTTTATAAATTAATTTTTAAATTAATTTCACCTAGCCTTATGTTAAATGTATTTCTACTAAGATTAGAAATAGGTTAATTTCTTAGGATTAAAGTGAATTCCTTAAAAGATTAACTTTACACTACTACAAAAATTATGGGTTTACTTCACAGTTTTTAACTGTCAAGTATGAGATTACTTGACAGTTTTAAATCAATCCGTCAAGTAATCCAGTTTAAGAATAAGCATTTTTTTTTCATAACACTTCAAAAACCTTCAAGCATAATAGTTTACTTGATGACAGTTATCCACCGTCAAGCTTAATACTTCACTTGACAATTTTCACTGTCAAGTAATCCAGTATCAAGAATAAGCATTTTTTTTTCATAACACTTCAAAAACCTTCAAGCATAATAGTTTACTTGATGACAGTTATCCACCG
>JBBPDJ010000023.1:8478755-8513920 GCA_037974625.1 Cucumis cinereus | reverse complement strand
GCCAGAACAATACGCCACACAGGCTTGTTAACTGGCCCTGTCAGAGCAATACGCCACACAGGCTTGCTAACTGACCTGTCGGAACAATACACCACACAGGCTTGTTAACCGACTCTCACGACAAAACGCCACACAAGCTTGCCACACCGTCCCACCACCAAGTACAAGTCATTAGGTAAAGTTAACAGACATCATATCCAACAATCAAATCAATAAACAAAGTGATCACAACATTTTAATCCTCATACATCAGATAACACCATTCAACTCACAACAAGTCATGCATAATCCAAACAACAAATATACAAGACCCAAAGTTAACATCAGAGTATGGACAAAAATAACCATCTTCCCGCCCTTATACGCCAAAGGCATGGATTCAGTAGAAGTATTCCTTACCTCAAGTTACCGAGATTTCCTTAATCGAATTAGCTTCAAATGTCCCTAAACACACAAGAATTCAAATTAATGCTTTTTCCTTCCAACAGAAAATATTAACCAATCCCAACCATCACTAGTCACTTCCGAACTCACCAACGAACCACCAACGAGCAAAAGATAGCGGAGACAAGAAGTGACAAACTTTAAAGGCTTGGCTCGGCTCGACTCAACTCGGCCTGAGGGAAGCAGATCTGGCACGTGCAGTTCCAAAGTGGCGCGACGCACGACGTGCAGCAACCTGATGGCGTCGCTCACAGTCGCGTGGTGTTGCGCGGTGGAGGGGAAAGGAAAGATGGAGATCTAGACTGGCGCGGCGGCGTCGGACGTGCAGCTTGGAGCGGCTGCGACTGCAGCCAGATCTGGAGCGTGGGTCTGGGGAAAGATGTGACGGGCGGCGTGGCTTCGAGCGGAGGCACGGACGCACGATGCACGGGTGGAAGCAGCTGGAGATCTAGCACGGCTCAAAACTAGGCAGCGCGCGGCTGTGAGTTCGGAGGGTCGGCTCGGAGTCGCGGTTGGCTCGAGGCTTGCGGCTGGCGATGGGACTTCCGCGTTCGCAGCGCGGCTGAGCGAATGGAGAAGCGTGAGGGATTCGGCTCGGATGGAGAGCGGCTGCAAGCGGGGGCTTCCTCGACGACAGATCTGGTGTGCGGCTGGCGAGAGGTGGATGACTACGGGCGGAAGGAACGGCTGGGGGTGTGCGGCGCGGTGGCGTGGAGTTGACGGCGGCAGCAACTAGGAATTGTAATTAGGGTTTTTCTTTTTTAAGAGGAAGAAGATTGGGGAAGATGAATTGTACGTTTCCCAATGTGCATTAAATAAAATAATAATAATAATATAATTAATATTATTATCACTTATACTATTTTATTTCTTTCCAAAAATAAAATCCAACATTCTCTTTCCTAATTAAAACCAATTTCCTCTTTTAATTCCCTTTCTCTCCACCAATCACTAACAAACAACCCTCAACAATTAAAATTAAACCCAAAATAAACATTCCAAAATTACAATTTTACCAACAATTAATAAGATAATTAATAATAAAAAAAATTACAAATTACCTTAAAAAAATTTGGGATGTTACAGAAAGACTCTTATAAGATCAAGGTCAATAAGAAGAGTTTCAAGAGCAAGAAGTTCCAAGAAAAGAAGAAATGAATGAAGCAAGAGAAAGAACTTCGAGAGAACTAGCAAAGCCAGATCTAACGCAAAGATCGTTTTGTATAGTCATTCCATTAGGTTGCACCGTGAGATTCCTATGATTCGCATGTATGTCGTCCTGGAGCGACCATCCATTTGGAGGGCCTGATCATAGAAGTTGGAACAAAGAAAACTCCATAAATGGATAGGATCTCTCAGGCTAATATTCAACAGTTGTCTTTCCTAACAGTAGCATGTTGAAGCGTACCTCTGGGATCTGAAAATGGTAGGTGTCGCAACGTGATCGCGACGCGGAGCGGCCAACGTCTTCTTTTAAGGGTCACTTAAAATAGATATATTTGGAGTCGCCACCAATCAGATTAAAGGCGTGATTGGTCACCTAATTTTAAAAAGTATTGGTCTACGTAAATTCAAAGATGAGTTCGGAGTCATTTGTGTATAGGGAAGGTGTTAGCACCCTACAACACCCGTAAAAACGGTTACCAAATTTTATCTGTTATTATTCAATTTTTTTAAAAAATAATAATAATAAGGTCCAAAAAAAAATTATTTTATTTTATTTTAAAATGTCTCATGTTCAGTAGTTCATACCTTAGAAATAAGGTATGAACTAATAATTATGAGTGGCATCAGAGCCATTAAAAAAATTGAAAATTTATTTTGAATTCCCAAAATAATTTTCTACACCTCAAGAATATCATAACATCAAACATTGAAGTTCTAAATCTTCGTCGTCGGTGTTTGAATGAAAAATTTCATGTGTTTAAGGAATTTTAAAAAAAAATTCCAAAAAATAACACTACTCAGTCTCATTCTTAATTAAAAAATAAAAAAAATATATTGTTATGGAGTGTTGATCTTCAAATTTTTATTTTATGAAAATGATTTCAAATTAAAAATGTTTTATATGTTTATGAATTTTTAATAATAAAACCTTTTTTAGTATTTTTCTAAAAATATTTATTAGGAGAATTTTCATGTAAACACTTCTGATTCTCAAATTTAATTGTAGTGAGTCGTGTCATGTATTTATGGGATTTTAGCCAAAACCATAAAGAGACACTACTCAGTCCCATTTACAATAGACTGACACTTTTTAAATTCAAATTTTTAACTCTATGAAATGATTTCAAAGTTAAAATTTAAATTAGATAGGTTTCATAAACAATTTTTTATAATAAAACCAAATATTATTTTAAAAATAATAATTTATCAATGGAAGAATTTTCACGTAAAAAATTTCGGTTAGATATTTCATGTATTTATGGAATTTTATAAAAAAAAAAACCATAAAGAGAACACTACTCCATCTAAAACCACCTCAATTTTCAAGTTAGAAATACTTTGTGCTTTTTAGTTATTAGACATGATACTATAGTTTTTTATATTAATATAAATATAATAATAATAATAATAATATGACAGTGACTAAATCCATGAATGAAAAACACAAATAAGCCAACAAATTATACCACAATAATTAATTTTACAATAATTAATTCATGTCCTTGATAATTACGTGAAACAAATCCCAGGGTTACAAAGGAAGAGAATATTTATTTTTATTCAAAGTTACTGTAAACACATGAGTGAAAAATAAAATATTTTCTATAAGTCGAAAATCACAATAATTGAATGGTAGATAATTTTAAAGAATCCAATTGCAGATAATTTGTAAATTTGAAAGATCTTAAATTTTCATGAGATTCGATTTGATTTTCTTTAGAGGTGAAGGAATGATGGAAGGAAAGAAAGAAATTTGTTTTTTGAAAGAAACAAATTTCAATGGAAGATTTTATCTTTTTTTTTTCTTTAAAAAATGAAAGAGATTTGGATTTTATCCCAGTACAGTAAAAGAAAAGAGAAAGAAAAAATTAAAATTAAAAATAAATTCACACAATTTTCTAATACGGTATGAAATTAAGTAGGTTCCGAACGATGAAGAACTCTAAAATTAGAGGGAAAAATCAGTAAAATTAGAGAGAGAAAAAATGAAGAACGTACCTTCCTTCTCTCGGTTTTGAGTCTCATGTCCTCCTTTACATCTATTGGAAGAAAGGAGAAAAAAATAATAAAAAAAAAACTTTTTTTATGAGTGATCAGAGTGAAATTGAGGAAGATCCCTTGTTCCCAAAATGGAAGGGAAAATCAACCCACCAAAGAATTCCTCCCAAAAAAATGGAAAGGAAGACCCCCCCCTCCTAAGAATCGTTCTGGAAGTCCCAGTATATTGGGCAATATCTTGGGAGAGGTTATGGAAACAAAAAAATCGTGATAGAAGGAAGAAAATGTGGGAGTGAGGGGATAGTGGGAGAAATTGTGGAAAGAAAGTGTGAGAGATAAGTTTGTTAGAGAAAAAATAGGGAAGGAGAAATACGTGAGATGGGGAGTGTGGAGAGAGTGGAGAGAGAATAAAAAATGAGAAATTAATTAAACTCTTTTTTTCTTTTTCTTTTTTTTATATTAAATCTTCAAAAATTTAAGTTTTCTTCTGGGGATTATTAACTCAAACATTACAAGAATATGAGAATTGAGAGCATACATTAATAAAATAAAAATAATAAAAAATAAATCGAACAAAATACGGTATCTACAGTAGGATCACACTTGCGTGATGAATTAAGTTAGTTAATGAATCCTTGACCGACGGTAGCGAAAAACTATAGGAATAAGAGTTATTTTGGTATTAGTAATTAGCTAAGATTGTCTCAATTCAGGAAGGAGTAGTTGATCACCCTTCGGTGACTGTTGCTCTAAACTTCTGAAGTATCGTTGCAAAAACTAAATCATTTGTTTGATTAGGGTTTTTTGATTGTTTGTTTTTCCTGAATTGATTGGATATTTTGTGTAATGGGTAAACGCAAAGATAACTAATACGTTTGTTAATTTTTCAGCATGTCTTCCTCTATTATTAAACTGCTTAAGAACGAAAAATTAACCGATGAAAATAATATGATGTGGAAGTTGAACATGAATATATTCTGGTTATCGATGATCTACGCTTCGTCTTAACGGAGGAATGTCTTAATTTCCCTCCTCGAAATGCATCCTAGATTGTCAAGGATGCAATGACCACTAGACAAAAGCCAATGAAAAGACTCATGTCTATATCTTGACTAGTATGTCTGACATACTGAGCAAGAAGCATGAGACCATAGTCACTGCACGTCAGATCATGGACTCCCTCCAAGAAATGTTTGGACAATCATCATTTCAAATTTGACACGAGACTATTAAATACATTTATAATGCTCGTATGAAGGAGGGTCAATCTGTTAGAGAACATGTTCTCAACAGATGGTCAAGTTCAATATGGAAAAGATGAATGGAAAGGTCATTGACGAGCATATTCAAGTGTCCTTTATCATGGAATTTATTTCAAAGAGTTTTCTACAATTTCGCAGCAATGCTGTTAAGAACAAGGTAGAGTACAACTTCACTACCCTCCTTAACGAGTTGCAGACTTTTCAGTCTCTTATGAAATTATGGGAAAAATAGAAGGAGAGGCAAATGTTGTCTATTTTAGGAGGTTTCGGAAGGGTTCATCCTCTGAAACCAAGTCTGCACGTTCATCTTTTGGGACCAGGAAAATCCAGAAGAAGAAAGGGGGGAAGGGGAAGGGTTCTGCTGCTACTGCAAAAGGCAAAGGGAATGCTACGGTAATTGCCAAGGGGAAGTGCTTCCATTGTAATGTGGATGGACATTAGAAGAGAAATTGTCCCAAGTACCTTTTTTAGAAGAAGAAGGAAAAAGAAGGTAAATATAATTTACTTGTTTCAGAAACTTGTTTAGTGGAAAATGACCAAAATGTTTGGATACTGGATTCAGGAGCCACTAACCATGTTTGTTCTTCTTTACAAGAAACTAGTTCCTTCCAGCAGCTTGAGGAGGATGAGATGCCGGTCAAGGTTGGAATGGAAGACGTCATTTCAACAAGTGCAATGGGAGATGCAAAGTTATTTTTTAGAAGTAGATACTTGTTTTTAGAAAACTTATATATAGTTTCTAAGATTAAAAGGAACTTAGTATCTATTTCTTGTTTACTTGAACAGATGTATTTCATTACATTGTCTAGCAATAAAACTTTGATTTTTAAGAATGATGTACATATTTGTTCAACTAAATTAGAAAATAACTTGTATGTATTAAGGCCTAATGAAACGAAAACAATTTTAAATCATGAGATGTTTAAAACTGTTAATACTTAAAATAAAATGCAAAGAGTTTCTCCAAATAACAATATCTATCTTTGACATTTAAAATTAGGTCACATTAATCTCAATAGGATTGGGAGATTGGTAAAGAATGAGCTTTTAAATGAGTTAGAAGGTGTCCATTACCTTCATGTGAATCTTGTCTTCAAGAAAAAATGACTAAAAGACCTTTTACTAAAAAAGTTTTTGCAACCAAAAAGCCCTTAGAACTTGTACATTCTGACCTCTATGGTTCGATGAATGGAAAAACTCGAGAAGGTTTTGAATACTTCATATCTTTTATAGATGATTATTCAAGGTATGGTTATTTATACCTAATGAAACATAAGTCTGAAGCTCTTAAAAAGTTTAAGGAGTATAAGGCTGAAGTTGAAAATCTATTAGGTAAAAGAATGAAAATACTTCGATCTGATTGAGATGGAGAGTACATGGATTTGAGGTTCCAAGACTGTAAGATAGAACATGAAATTCAATCTCAACTCTCAGCACCTGGTACACCTCAACAAAATGGTGTATCAAAAAGGAGAAATAAAACCATGTTAGACATGGTTTATTCTATGATGAGTTATGCTTAATTGCCAAGATCGTTTTGGGGGTATGCAGTAGAGACTGCAGTTTACATTTTAAACAATGTTTTCTCGAAAAGTGTTTCTAAAACACCTTTCGAGTTATGGAGAGAACGTAACTTAGTTTAAGTCACATTAGAACTGGAATTGTCTAACACACGTGTTAGTGACAAATTTCAAGAAGTTGGAACCTCGTTCAAGGTTATGCATTGTTGGTTACCCTAAAGAAACGAGAGATGGTTTATTCTTCGATCTATAAGAAAACAAAGTGTTTATATCGATAATGTCACCTTCTTGGAAAAAGACCACATGAGAGATCATAAGCCACGAAGAAAATTAGTATTAAATGAAGCTACTGATGAATCAACAAGAATTGTTGATGAAGTTGGTCCCTCATCAAGAGTTGATGAAACCAACAAATCAGGTCAGTCTCATCCTTCCAATCGTTGAGAGTGCATCGACGCATTGGAAGAATTGTATCACAACCTAACCATCATTTAAGTTTAACTGAAACTCAGGTTGTAATGCCAAATGATGGCATTAAGGATCCATTGTCCTTTAAACAAGCAATGAATGATTTAGGCAAGTACTAATGGGTCAAAGCCATGAACCTTGAAATGGAGTCTATGTACTTCAATTCAATGTGGGAGCGTGTAGATCTACCTGAAGGAGGGAAACCCATATAGTACAAATGGATCTATAAGAGAAAGAGAGATTTAACTGGGACGGTATAGACCTTCAAAGGTCGGCTTGTAGCAAAAGGTTATATCCAAAGGGAAGGAGTTGACTATGAGGAATATTTTTTCCATGTTGCTATGTTAAAGTCTATAACAATTCTCTTGTCCATTGCCACATTTTATGATTATGAAATATGGCAAATGAGTGTAAAGATTGCTTTTCTGAATGACAATCTTGAAGAGAGTATCTTTATGTCTTAATCCGAGGGATTCATAACTGAAGGTCAAGAGCAAAACGTTTGTCAGCTAAATCAATCTATTTACAGATTGAAGCAAACATCTAGATCTTGGAACATTAGATTTGATAATGCAATCAAATCTTATAGTTTTGACCAAAACGTTAATGAGCCTTGTGTGTACAAGAAAATCAATAAATGCAAAGTACATTTCTTAGTATTTTATGTGGACAATATCCTTTTAATTGAAAATTACGTAGAATACCTAACTGACATTAAAACCTGGCTAGCAGCCCAATTCCAAATGAAAGATTTGAGAGAGGCACAAATTTTTCTTGGGATCTAAATCATTAAAGATAGTAAGACCAAAACGCTAACACTGTCTCAAGCAACCTATATCGACAAAATGTTGGTTCGATATTATATGCAGAACTCTAAGAAGGATTTATTATCTTTCAGACACGGGGTTCACTTGTCTAAGGAACAGTGTCCTAAGACACCTCAAGAAATTGAGGATATGAGATATATTCCCTATGACTCAGTTGTGGCCAGCTTAATGTATGCAACGCTCTACACTAGGTCAGACATTTGTTATGTCGTGGAAATAGTCAGTAGGTACCAGTCCAATATGGGGTCTACTGGATGACAGTTAAAATTATCCCCAAGTATCTTAGGAGAACGATGGACTACATGCTTGTGTATGGTGCAAAGGATTTGATCCTTACAAGATACACTGACTCTAATTTTTAAACTGACAATGATTCTAGGAAATCCACATCGAGGCCCTGAACGAGAGAACTGTAGTGTGATGTAGCATCAAACAAGGATGCACAACAGACTCCACTATGGAGGTTGAATACATCGTTGCTTGCAAAGTAGCAAAAAAAGCAGTTTGGCTCAAGAAGTTCCTACATGATTTGGAAGTTGTTCCAAACATGAAATTTTCATTACTCTATATTGTGACAACAGTGGGATAGTAGCCAATTCTAGAAAACCTCGCAGTCACAAACGAGGAAAACACATAAAGAGGAAGTATCACTTGATACAAAAGATTGTGCAACGAGAGAATGTGATCGTAGCCAAGATCGTTTCGAGCACAACATTGTTGATTCGTTTACAAAGGCTCTCACGACTAAAGTGTTCGAGGGTCGTCTAGAGAGTCTATGTCTGCGAGATATGTACATTAGGTAATCTAGGACAAGTGGGAGATGTGTAATGAGTATGCGGATGCCTTAGTTTATTGTATTTGTATACATACGTTTTAGGTATATATTTGTACATGGTACAATTTTTTATGTTTATGGATTACTTTATTATGTACATCCCATAGAATACCATACTAGACTAGAGTTTTTGTCCAAGTAGGAGTTTGTTGGATTTTATGTCCTAAAACTCGTAGATAGTAAATGTAATTCGTTAACCATTATTAATAAAGTGTTATTGATTATTTTATTAGTTTTGTTTTATTAACCTAAATCCAATAAACTAACATCCTAAACTGCTTTATGAGTCTTGAACTGTATGTGAAGACATACAGAAATCAATGTTCGAGATACAACTTAAAGGGTCTATAGTATAGGGAAGCTGGATACCTTATATAGTTAACACTACGGATATGATCCACTTTATATTTGATACAAACACAATGATCCAACGTGTTCGTGTAGGTGACACGCGAATGGAGGTATCCTATGCAATGAGTTTGCATAAGATTGGACCACGAAATAGTAACCACTAGATGTAACTCCGTTGACTTGTTAGGTTTCAATTTTAATAGGATTACCTAGGTAACTTAGTCTTAATCTTGAGTGTATTATGAACTTCTGTTCACGACAGATTGTCCTTTGATTTGTACGAGTGAGAGTTGCCAGATTAACGACTTAATAAGTCTACCATTTTAGGAACAAGATCGAGAGGGGAGCTAGACACATAATCACACAAGATGGTATTCAGTCCTTTCCGACTTTAGGGTAAGTAGATGTGTGTTTTCTTAAATGGTGTCTTCGAAAATTGAATAAAGAACCTTACCCTCTTTATGGCACGAGAGGAATTTTTGTTTATGGGTTAGACCATATACAAATTGTTCATTAGAGGAGCACTAGTATTTAAGAACTAAGAAGTAACCTAGGGGTAAAACTTAATTTGATCCAGCTAATGTTATGAACACTTGTGAAAGACTAACTTGTTGTTAATGATCAACATTTGTGAACACAGAAATCTATCTACAGTGAGAAGAGTTCAACTGTGAGTCTTTAGTGGAGTGTACACATAGTTAACGAATATTGATTAATGTAAATAATAAGTTTAACCAATTAATCTCATCGTTGTAGCTTCTTATGTACAAATTAGGTCATCTTTCTAGCTCGTAAAGGGTAATAAGGTTAATATATCTTATAATGAATGGTGATACATTACAATATAAAGTTTATATTTTAATTAAACTTTATAATATAAATTTTATTTTGGATGTGATTGAAAATTAATTTATAAGAGAATAAAATATCTGAATAAGTTCAAATATTAATTAGATTCATATTAAAACTATAGATTAAAGTTTAATGCGCATATGATACACATTAAAACTATAGGTTATGAGAGAAATTTATATATGAATATGATTCAAATCTAGATTAAATTAAATATAAGATATTTAATTTAGAAATTAATTAATTAGAGGATTAATTAATAGTTTAATTTAATTCTATTTAATTAAATTAATTAAGTTAAAACCATAGGTTATGTGAGAGATATTCATTTAAATATGATTTAAATAAAGTATTAATTAAATATGATTTAATTAATTATTAATTTAGTTAATTATATAATTTATTAATTATTTTAATACTAATATTAAATTAAATTAAATCAATAACTCCCATATGTGGGAGTTATTCTTGACGATAGTGGGATAGTTCCACATGTCTCTCAAAGTATCATGTACGCAGAAAGTTCTATCTGTTTAATTCTTGGCGATAGCAATACAATTCTGCAGAACATGAAGTATTACGTACACAGAAAGTTCTCTCTGTTTTTTCTCTATCAAGAAAACTCTCCCAATATTCCTAAATTCCAAAAGGTTCACACAAATCTAAGCCTCTATTACTTAGAGAATAGGAAAGGTTCTAAGTGGTGGTGGTTTCATGCCAAACCCTCTCCCAGACTCCCTACTGTTAGCCTAAGAAATGACGTGAAGCCAGTAAGTAACGTTCCTAACTTAACGACACTCACTGATGGCTTAACTTACTTAACTTACTTTGAGAAACATACAATGAAAATAACTTATAACATGTAAATAAAATTTACATATATAACTAGTTTTCACAGGTGTCCCATACCACCCAACACACTCATATTTTATAGACCAAAACATGCATATAAAGAGTCATGATTATGACCTAAAACAAAACTCAAACTTGACAGCAGACAGACAGAAGTAGGTCAGGCTCGGAAATCACGATCTCTACCTGAAAAGTGAGAAAACATTTGAAAGAATGAGCTAACGCCCAGTGAGTGACAATTTATATAATGCCTAGTGAGTGATAATTTATAAACAACATACTTCAGAAATCATTCATAAACTTTGAATTACTTTAAATAACATACATTACAAATCATATGCGTTGGAGATACATAAATATCATAATGCTGAAACATTTCATAAACTTGATAAAGCAGTGTGTTTCTAAATCTTTCATAAAGCAATGTATAATTGAAACTTTTTGCAAAGTAATCTGTAATTGAAAACCTTTACAATGCCATGTGTATCATCTAACTACGTTGCAGTGGGGAAACCCGACACTTCTAACGTCTTTGTCGTAGTGTAGTCATCTCAACACTAACGACAACAATAACTACATCGTGGTGGGATCAATACCAACAACGTCTTTGTCGTGGTAGAGCTAGCTCAACACCTACGACAGCGATACTACGTTATAGTAGGGCGAGCATCTATAATGTTTTTGTCGTAGTGGGACGAACCCAACACTAACGACAGTGAAATCTACGTTGCAGTGGGGCCAACATCAGCAACGTCTTTGTCATAGTGGAGCAAGCTCAACACTCACGACAGCGCTATCTACCTTGTAGCGGAGTCACCGCTCACAACATCTTTACCATGGTGGGGCGAATTCAGCACTCATGACAGTGAAATACTCTAGTGTGCACATTTAGGATACTGGCCTCAGGCTCAATCATGAATACACATGTTTGTACTGAAATTCTCGTAAATCACTGAAATAATTCTTAAATACCTTGGGCTTTAGTATTCAATAAGAAATATTCATAAAACTTAGATCATTCAAATCATACTGGATTTTCATTTAGAAATACTAAAACATGTTTAAATCATACTTTATTGAATTCTCGTAAAACGTAAAAATATCTTTGACCTTTAAACACATCATATCATTCTTACTAGCATATATAAATTCACAAATCATGTATCTAATCATTATATAACATATTTGGGCATGAATTAATCATAAACATTCAATATATTTTGCTTAAGAAGTTTACCTCGTAAAACATGTAAACTCGAAAACATTTTAAAGAAATTCAAATTATAAATGCTTTAAAATCATATTTAAAGATTATAAGTCACTCACAAACTTGATGGAACGTTCATCGTTCGTAAATTTCTTCGATCGTCAAATTCCCTAAACATTATCCAAAATCGACGGATTAAATCGAGCTGATAATTAAAACTCGTTCTTAGGTTAAATTCCCTAATTTTTTCTTAATTTGCTCCTTAATCAAGGATAAAATGAATATTTAGAAGTACAAAAATAATCGAGTTAAAAATGCTTAAGTATTCTGTCTTTATGTTTTAATGACGATCATTACAGAACAAACTTTTAATGACAGACATACCATGACGGTCAATATTAAAACTTAATCTTCTTCCTTCAAATTTTTCCCAAATTTTTTACCTAGTTTCCGGCCACAACTCCGACGACATTCCAGCGATCAAATTCTCTCTTTCAAGCTAAAATTGGGCGTTCTAACTATTACCAATCAATTACCCACAACTTAAACTACATTACCTTAAGATTTGACCATCTAATTTGCTCTCAATCCACGGGAATTCAAGCTGAAAATTTTGTTGCTCTATTTTCTGGCGAGATTTTCTACAATTTTCAAACTTCAAATTCGTCACTTCCAGTTGAAATTAATCAAATTAATTGTTACTAAATCAAAGAGAGACTTCTTATTGAGCTTACCACCAAATATATAGCTCCAATTTCATCTCTAACCCCTTCAATTTCTTCAAAAACTTCAATTGCTCAAAACTGTAAATTTTTCAGCTCCGTCGAGTTTCTTCCTCGATTTTTATTGCTTTTCTTGGCTAAATTTCTTCAAATTGAGCTATCCACCACCTTTATCTCTTTTTTCTATACAATTTAGACACAAATTTCACTCAATTTGGTCAAGAATTGAGCTCAATTTCATCACTTTTTCTCACTATGTTGAAGTAAAATTGTCAAGTTTTTTTTTTCATCCAACTCTCGGGTTTCCTTCTTCCTTCTCTTCTTCTTCTTCTCTTCAATTTAACCAACTACAACAAATAAATAAAGATCTCCCACCTTTTCCTCATCCAATTGGAGAAACTGGAGAAGAATTTATACAAAATTTACAATCTCTCTTCTTATCCTTTATCTCCTCGGCACAAATTTTAAAAACATCAAGTTTCTTTTATATATATATATATATATGTAACAATGATTATTAAAATTTTCACTTTTAATAAATAAAGTATAATTTAAAAATCATTTTACTTTTCCTTTTTCTTTTTTTCTTTTTCTTTCTTTTCTTTTCTTTTGCCTTTTCTTTCTTTTATTTTCTCCTTTTTTTTAAAAAAAAAAATACCAAGTTACCCTTTTGCCAATCTTTTAACAAAACTACTAAAATGCTCTTCTATTATTTTATTAATATTTACAAACAACTTGAAAATAAAAACAAGAGTCTCACTTCCATTTGGACTATTGTAGATACAAAGACGACAACAAGAGTAAACTTTCTTTTTTTCTATAATTCTAATTTTATTTATAAATAGCATGTTTAGTCATTAATAAGTTTTATAGTAAATTTGTTCATGTTTAATTGCCAATACATTGGTATTTTTGATTTTCTAATTAAACTGAGTTTAAGGTTCTGTAAAAGTTTTTCACAGCGTTATGACTTTATCCCTTCAGTTTGTGCTTCCTTTTTGTGTTTTGTTGTATGGTATTTTTGTGTCTGACTTGGCCTTAGACCGTGAAGCCCTTCTCTCATTTAAGTAATTCAATACCTTTGTAAATAAATAAATAAATAAATGCCAAAATAATATTTTAATTTGTTTTTGAAAAAATACCCTTTTGGTCCCTAAATTTTAATTAGTAGGTACATTTAGTCTCAGAGTTTTCAAATTAGTTATTTTGGTCTCTGAGTTTTGAAGAATGAGTTTAAGAGGTCCATATTAAAAAAAAAAAACTATTAAATTTATTATAAGTGTTAATGTGGCAAAATGACAAGAAAAAAAATAGTTTTTAATGTTTCTATCTTTTCTCTCTCCTCTCCCCAGCTCTTTCTCTTTTTCTTCATCTATTCTCTCTCTATTTCTTCTCCATCTCCATTACATATATTTTTTATATGTTTTTTTAGAACAATCTCAGTGAAATTTGAATCTACTTACAGTTTTTATGTGCCCATGGTCTTTCTTTACTCTTTCTTCATTTTGACTCTCTTCACAATTTTTTTTTTCATTTTCTGAACTTTTTTTGGTGGTAAATCACAGTTTCTTTCTCTTAACCTCATTTTTTAAGTTGTGTAGCTTGTGTTCGTTTTTTCGTTTCTACTCGGCACGATTTAGCATTGTTTCAAATTCAGTTTAATTTGAAGTCAATTGGAATTCAACACCTTATGAATTTCGTTTTTCTTTCAATTTGTTTGAACATATGCACTAGACATTTTTTTTTTTTTTTTTTTTTTTGTTTTCTGCAAAGAGGAGTTGAGGGTGGAACTGGGAATCATTGTAATTTGGTCGGTTTCAAGGAGCTTGATTTAACTCATTAAAGTGTTTTAACCCAAAAACCAAAAACCAATCTACATTTCAATGAAATTGTTTGATTATTATTATTTTTTTTAAAAATCTATAATGGAGATGGAAGAGAGACGGAGAGAGAAAGGATAAAGAAAAGAAGAGAGAACTGGAGAGAAAAGATAGAAATATTAAAAATGTAATTTTTTTTCAATATCATTTGGCCGCATCAACACTTATAATTTTGTATATTAAATTTAATGATTTTATTTTGAAGAAAGACCTTTTAAATCTATTTTTTAAAACTTGAGAACCAAAATGGTTAATTTGAAAACTTAAAAACTAACATTTATGTGGTAGAGAATCTGAAAACAAAAATTTGAAAGCAAAGGATTCAATGAAAACATACAAAGTTGTATTTTGTGTTTTCACATATATATTTGGTGTCAGATTCAAAAATTGGATTCTAATTTTTCAAAAAAATGTTGTGTTTCATACTATATATTTATAAATCATAAAACTGGTATTATTATCCACTAAGATTTAATTAACAGTAAACTATTATTAATTTATTTATGAATATAATTTATGTTTAAAAATTGGTTAAATTTCAATTTTAGCTCCTATTGTTTTGAGAAAGTTAGAGTTTCAACTTATAGTTTGATAAAACCTCATTTATAGTCTTTATGATTTGAAAACTTTTATAAATAATCCCTACGAGCAAGACTATTTTCTATAATTTTATCAAATCAAATGGACTCAAATTTAGTTATAAAACCATATAGGCTAAATTCTATCCTTCTAAAACCATAGGGACCAAATTTGTAATTTAACCTAAAAATTTATATAATTATCGTTTTGTAACATTATATAATTTATAATACATTACATAATAGATATTATATTAAAAAATAAATTGAGTTTATAATATGACATATTGTATTTCTAGATATCTTTATATGTATAATATAATTATACTTTTTAAAATGTAAATTCAAATTATAGATACAATGAAAACATAAAAAAATGTTTTTAAAATTTACACTATTTAAATTACAAAATTCGAAAATAGTTTTACAAAACAGAATTCAAATTGTCTGTCAAAAACATATATATGCTAAACTCAATAAATTTGAAAACATAAAATAAAATATAAATTTTCTACCGAACCAACTCTAAATGATCAAAAGAGTATTTTTCGCTAATTTTTTTTTAAATAACAAACAAATAAACAAGATATAGTTTAAGGAAATTACAAAATTACCAGTAATATAAATACTATGATGCCCGAAACATTCTTACACAGTTGTTGGTCGGACAGAGAGTGCTCTCTCTCTCTCTCTTCCATTCCACAATGTAAAGCGAAAATTCCTGCTTTCACCCCTAGCTCTCTCTCTAGACTAATAAATTTTCCCATTTTGTCGCTCTGAAGATCTCCACTTCTCTTGGAATCTACTCAGTAACTGGTAAGATCGATGAATTTTGCTTCTATTCTCTCTGCTTTCCCTTTTTCCGGTTTGGTGTTTCGATTTTTTGAATTTTGATTCTCTTCACTTCATATATGCTTTCGAGAGTGGTGAGAGAGAAAACACACATATATTACGCTTGCTAGTGGTGGGTTATAATTGGGCTTCTTTTTGTTCTTTAATTTTTCTTGTGTGCTTGCGAATTGGGATTGAATGAATTTGACTCCTTGTCGCGCGATCTTTCCCTTGGTGTTACTTAGTTTGTAATGTGTTATTGTTATGTGTGATTGATTTTGAATTGTTAGCTGGAGTGGTGTTGAGGGCTGATTGTTACTTGAAATGTTACAATTAGGTTATAATTTTTAATGCTTATCTAGTTTGTTTGAGCAGCTGTTCTGACAAGACCTAGTTTCCGTCGCTTTCTTGCTACTTGTTTTGATATATATATATATATATATATATATATATATATATATATATTAAGTTGCATCTCTATTTGGGATTGGGTTCTTTATTTGCTTAATAAAAGACTGCTTTCATTTTCACCTTAGGATACTGTTTAGGGTTTCAGTAGGATGCAGCTTTCGTACAGTTTATTTCACTTCACTTCTTTGACTCAAGTTTTTTACCCACAGATCTGTCTTTTTTTGCGCTTGAGGATATTTTTTTCACGGCTAAATCAATAGCTGTTATTTTGGTTTAAAGTGGTTTTCTAAATTCACCTGGTATCTCTATTGAAAAAATCTCTATTTAAAGTATAGATGGTGTTGGTGACTACTTCAAGCTGCGTGCAAGTTGTCACAATCTTTTTTTGGTCCCCAATTTCTTTAATCGTGATTTTTTAATCTTTGTCTTTTCAATTTTCTTGCATATGGTATATGGAATATAAATAGTTTGATGCTGTTCCATAAAAACTAAAAGAGAGGGCTGAAAATTGGAATGGTGGTTTTACCTCCCCTATTAGGAAACAAGACTTTCATGAAACGGGTTGAAATGGAAAAGTTGCCTACAAATAAAGCTTTCTTGGCTGGCTTCCTGTTGATGTATATATTGGTCTATTTCTTATACGTTTGGTGTTTCTTATTTGTTTGGTGTTAGATTCATAGTTTTTCTTTTTATTTTGGTTGTTTAGTTGATATCGGGGTGGAACAATCGAGGTGAATAAGCTCTGCCAGTTGATTGTCAATTCAACTCGTATGCTTTGGACTGGGAAATATGTCAACCGGAACTGTGAGAAGGATCCCACGTCAAGATATTCAACTGGTAAGCTGGTTTCTAAATTGCTCATCATTCTTAATTTTTTGCTTGCTACCCAATAGATCCCAGAGAACTGGATATTAGTTGTAGTCTTGTAGGAATAGATGCTAACAAAGTTTTAGACCTTCATAAATAGCTTAGCCGTTACCCTGAGGTGCTTACTTGTGAGGTCAGTTAACATGAATTTTTAGGCTAATGAAATGAATTCCTTAATTTCCTTTCTGGATTAAGGAGTTTGGATTTGTGGAACCATATCTTGGATAAAGTTCAAAAGAGATTGTCTTCTTGCAAGGGAGTTTCTCTCTCTATCTAAAGGAGGGAAACTTACACTCATCCATTCCGTGTTAGCAGAGAGATCCCTAACTACTTCTTGTTGATGTCTAGGATTCTGGCCATGGTGAGCAAGTCTATTGAGAAAGTAATGAGGGATTTCTTCTTGGAAAGGGTTAATGAGGGTGGATGAAATATTTCATCCCATCAATGAAATTATTCATATGTTTTCTCATCAAAAAAAAAAAAAAAAAGTGTTTTGTTTGAGGTGGCTTGAAGACTTATTTTTGGGAAGATTTTTTTTCACAAGAACAATTTTTATTGAGATAAAAATGAAAGGATGCACAAGGCGTACTAAAAAACCCAGCCCACAAAAAAAGGGAGTTCTGCTAAAGGAAGAGACTCAAACTATACTAAATAGAACCCATAAGATAATTACAAAAGGCCTTCGAAATCACCCAAAGGAAAACCTTTGGGTTTATTTATCTTTTGAACAAAAAGTTACATTTTGTGGCCTTGGTGTTGCCACCTCTTGATCCTTCCTTGCTTTTCCTAAAACTTATGGTGGCCTATATTCGATAGAGAGACAACAAATATTTTGGGTCTTCTCTCCATTGTGTGACACTTCTAGGTGTGTCTAGGGAGAATGGATGTTTGGTTGTGATCTCCTGATCCTTCTATCGTGCTATTCTTTCTTCCAGTTTTGTTGGTCACTTCTTCCTCCCTCGCTACCTCTATTTCTCCTCTCCTTGATAGGTTAAAATTTCAAAGAACATTAAGACTTTTGCATGACAGGAGGCAGGTTTTGCACAGGAGCGTCGATACCTTGGATCATGTCTGAAGGCATTCTTCCATTGTTGTGTTTATGCAGTGATGCATTCTTTGCCGGAGGCATGAAGACGAGGACCTTGATCATTTGTTGTGGGACTGCAGTTTGTTCCGTTTTTTGGGATTGTTGGAGAACCTCACTTGGCTTGTGTGTGGTGCCCAGAGTAGGGATGGTGGTTAGTTTTTGGAGGAGGTTCTTTTGGCCACTCCCTAAAGGGAAAATTCTTATGGCAATGCAGTTTTCTTGCTGTGTTGTTGGATATTTGATTAGAAAGAAATAATAGAATAATTGAAGAGGTTGAGAGATCGGGACAGGTGGTTTGGGAGATTTCTAGGTTTAATGGCTCCCTTTGGGCCCTGGTCAGTAGGTCTTTTTGTTACTATGATATTGGTCTTTTTTGGATTGGAGTCATTTCCTATAGTTTGTTTTGGACTCCTTTTGTTCAGGCTGTTTTTTCTTCTCTCTTTAGTATGCTATTGTATAATTCAATTTTTCTCGAGGAAAGCTTGGTTGCTTACAAATATATACATAAATATGTATATAGATATACATATATAATGTTGGAAATAGGGGGCTAGTTGATTGTATATAATTAACTCCAGGGTATTTTTGTAATTTATTGTACC
Organism: Cucumis cinereus; assembly: GCA_037974625.1. NCBI lineage: Eukaryota > Viridiplantae > Streptophyta > Magnoliopsida > Cucurbitales > Cucurbitaceae > Cucumis > Cucumis cinereus. Next base: position 8,495,159 of record JBBPDJ010000023.1, on the reverse strand, counting down.
ATAGTTTTATTTTTTTATTTGTTAGGGCATATTGTAGCCTATATATATTCTTCCCCCTTGTATTTTTTGAATCATTAGAAAATAATATGAAAGGCTTCTATTGTGGTTTTTTCTCCCAGTACTAGGGTTTTTCACGAATACCTTGTGTTTTGTCTTCTTCCTTTTCAATATGGTATTAGAGCGTGGTGACGAAACCCTAGCTGCCATTGGCAAAAACCAACCAGTGGAAGATAACTTTAGTTCTGCACAAGTCTTGCTTCAGCCACAACTGTTGTCGTCGGAGTCGCTGGAGCTGTCGATTTTTTCGTGGCCACTGCTGTCCAAGTCGTCGTTGATCGTTATCTTCAGTTTGTGCATATCCGTCCAATTCTAGCGCCGCCACAACCCTTTGATGGAAACCTTAGCCGGGACATACACCATGAAATCGGGTGTCTTCCTTTCCCGCCAATCGTCTTCAGTAGCCGACAGCTTTCCACGGTGGGGTTGTCTTCCAGCTGCTGGCAATCCAACTGACTTCTCTCTCCGCAGTCACCGCCAGCCACACCTTTTTCATTCCGACCGGATCGGTGGACATCTTTAATTCGGCTACCAACAATTATCCCGAGGTGGAAAGTGGTGAGTCCTCTGCCCACTACAAAGGTAAATCTACTTGTGGTGGTCAGAGTGGTATTTCTCCGACGATGGTTCAACGACTGACAAATCTCCAAATGAATTTTCAGCAACAAATAGCTGGTCTCAGACAGCTCTAGGTGATTCCACAAATTTCGCAACTCATTCAGTCTTACCAGTGTATTCGGAGAACTCGGTAACCTATTTTCCTACCTTAACTGCTACAAATTATTTATCTGGCTCCATGGAAAATTCCACGGGAGTAATTGGAGGGGAGAAATTGAATGGCCACAACTATTTCTCGTGGTCTCAATCCATTAAGATGGCCCTTGAGGGGCGTCACAAATTTGGGTACCTAACATGAGAGGTACCGAGACCCAAACCAGGAGACCCTCAAGAGCGAATCTGGAAAGGAGAGGACTGTCTTCTTCGGTCTGTGTTAATTAACATTATGGAATCCTTTGTTGTATGCCGCTACATCTCAGGACATATGGGATACAGTTCATAAGTATACTTAAAGAGGTAGAATGCATCTCGCCTTTATACTTTGCATGAGCAGATTCACTAGTGCAAGTAGGGAACAATGGATGTTACCTAATATTTTAAAAACTGTCCTTGATTTGGTAAGAGATGGGTCTGTGTCGAGAGATTGTCTGAGACTGTCCTTGTGGAGGTGTTCAGTACTCCAAAATTGAGGAAGTTGATCATGTGTATGATTTTCTTGCTAGCTTGAATTCCAAGTTTGACTTAGTTCGTGGTCGTATATTGGGTCCGAGGCCTATCCCTTTGATGGAGGTGTATTATGAGGTTTGTATTGAGGAAGATCATACAAGCGCAATGGACTTCGTGACTGTTCCTGCCACTGATTATGCGGCCTTCAGTGTGAAGTTCTTCAGTTTCGACAGTGAAAAGCAAAATGGGAAGCCTATTCCCGTGTGTGAACATTGGAAGAAACCTTGGCATAAAAAGACAACTGTTGGAAGTTACATGGTGGACCACCAAATGGTAAGAAACGTTTGCCAAATGACAAGCATAATTCTGGTGGGGTGCTTATGAGTGAATCTATTGGAAAGTCACACACCCCAACCCCTGCAGGGAATCGAGGTGATTCTGGTACTTCTTCTCTTGGAACCTGCACAATCAGGCAACTCTCATTCCTTCAGTCTTATCAGCATCCATGGAAAGAAACTTCGAATACTTGATTCAGGTGCTGCAGACCATTTAACTGGATCCTCTGAACATTTTATATCATATCTTTCCTGTGCTGGCAATGACAAAATTAGGATTGTACATGGGTTTTTTGCTTCTATCGTTGGTGATTGGGATGGGTCTTTTGCTCATGGGCGTTGTTTATTATATAAGGATTCTGCTCATACTAATATTAAATGTTTTTTAGATGCCGATTGGGCAGGATCCAAAGAAGACAAAAGATCAACTTCAAGATATTGTGTTTTTGTTGGTGGTAATTTGACTTCTTGGAAGATTAAGAAACAAAATGTGGTGTCACGTTCAAGTGCATAATCAAAATATAGAGTACTGACACAGTTTTTGTGTGGATTGGTTTGGATATAACAACTTCTTGTTGAGTTAGGATTTGAAATCACCACACCAACAAAATTGTGGTGTGATAATCAAGCAGCATTTCATATTGCATCTAATCCAATGTTTCATGTGAGGTCTAAACATATTGAAGTTGATTGTCATTTTGTACGTGACAAAATTCAACAAGGTTTGGTATCTAGAGGATATGTGAAGACTGGAGAACAATTAGGAGATATCTTCACGAAAGCATTGAATGGAACACGTATAGATTATCTATGTAACAAGTTGGGCATGATTAACATATATGCTCTAACTTGAGGGGAGTGTTATAATTCTATTATGGTGAATATCCTTGCTATATTTTTTCCTTTTTTAGTTTTGTTTCACTTCCTTCTTTGATCACCATTTTATCTTGTATATATAATTCTTTAGTCAATGCAATAAGGTACTTTGATTTTCTCTCAAACCTAAGTGTTTTACAGTGTTCATGGATGTCACCTTCCTTAAGAACAAACTCTTCTTTCCTGTGAGCTCTCTTCAGGGGGAGAGTGTGAGGGAAGAGGCTAACTGACCCATTCCCTTCATTCCTTTCGCTCCTACTGAGCCTCCTGAACCCATCCTCCATGACACCGTTCTACTCACCAACTAAGTCTCCTGGATAACTTACTATAGGAAGAATCTTAGAAAGGAAATGGTGCGCACTACTGTTCTGTCGGCTTTAGTCCATGAATCTGAACCAACAGAAGCTCAAGGTATGACTGAACTTAATAATAATAACTTGTGTGTTGAGGATGATATTGTTGATGTGGTTAAGGGCAAGGCTAATATGATAGCTCTAGAAGAGAACAAGGTTGTTAGAAGTGATGAAACTCTAGTAGAAAAATAGGTGGGTGAGACCAGCCAGGATGTCTCAGACAAACCAGGGAGTATGATCCCTTTTTTGACTTGGCCATTGCCTTGAGAAAGGGTACTAGGTCCTGTATGAAACACATACATATCTTACAGTAATAGATCGCCTAAGTTCATGGTGTTCACTACAAACCTTGATATTGCAACAGTACCAAAGAACATACATGAAGCAATGAAGAGTCTTGAGTAGAAAATTATTGTCATGGAAGAAATGGGAGCGCTTGAGAAGAATAAAACATGGGATCTTTGCACATTTCCTAAAGGGCACAAGACAATGGGATGCAAATGGGTGTTTACTTTGAAGTACAAATCAAATGGAACGGCCAGGCTTGTTGCAAAAGGGTTCACTCAAACTTATGGGATAGATTATTTAGAGACGTTTTCTCCTGTGACAAAGTTAAACACAGTCAGGATTCTTTTGTCTGTTGCAGTCAACAAAGAGTGACCTCTCCATCAACTTGATGTAAAGAATGCTTTCCTAAATGGTGATTTGGAAGAAAAAGTGTACATGAGTTCTCCTCCAGGTTTTGAAGTTCAGTTTAACTACCAAGTTTGTAAGCTTCGAAAATCTCTTTATGGTCTGAAACTATCCCCCAGGTCGTGGGTCGACAGATTTACCACCTTTGTTAAATCTCAAGGCTTGACTTAGGGACATGTGATCACACACTGTTTACAAAAAGGTCCGAATCTAGAAAAATTGTTCTGTTGATTGTGTATGTCGATGATATTGTCCTGTTAGGAGATGATATTGCTAAGATTACTAGATTGATAAAGAAGATGGGTAATGAGTTTGAAATCAAATACCTAGGAAATCTGAAGTACTTCCTTGGAAGTGAATGTGGCAAGATCAAGGGAAGGAATTTTTGTTTCACAAAGGAAATATATTCTTTGACTTGGTAAAAGAAACAGGTATGACTGGATGCAGACCTGCTGATACTCCTATGGAATTCAATGCGAAATTGGAAAATTCTATTGACAAAGTTCCTGTTGATAAAGAGAAGTATCAACGTTTAGTGGAAAAGTTGATTTATCTATCCCACACTAGACTAGGTATCTCCTATGCAGTTAGGACTGTGAGTTAGTTTATGTAGGCACCGTACGAAGTACACATGGAAGCTATGAATCGCATTCTGTGTTATTTGAAAACTACTCGAGGGAAAGGTCTGATGTTCAGGAAAACTGACAGAAAATGTAATGAGGCTTATACCAACTGTGATGGGGCAGGATCAATTACTGACATAAAGTCTACCTTGGGATACTATACCTTTGTGTGGGGTAATCTTGTTATTTGGAGGAGTAAGAAGCAAGGTGTTGTCGCTAGGAGTAGTGTTGCAACTGAATACGAAGCTATGAGTTTGGGAATCTGTGAAGAGATCTAGCTACAAAAAGTTTTGTTTGATCTTGACTAGGACTGTGAGTTACCTATGAAGCCCTTCTGTGATTATAAAGTTGCTATAAGCATAGCTAATAACTCTGTTCAACATAACAGAACAAAACATGTGGTGATTGACAGACATTTTATAAAGGAGAAACTTCATAACGATAGTATCTGTATTTCGTATATTTTGTCCAGTCTAAATATTGTTGATGTTCTCAGCAAAGGATTAATCAGGTAAAACTTTGACTCTTGTGTTAGCAAGTTGGGTTTAATTGACATGGACGCTCCAACATGAGGAGGAGTTTGGAAATAAAGGGTTAGTTGATTGTTTACAATCAATTCAAGGGTATTTTTGTAATTTATTGTACCTTAGTTTTATTTTCTTATTTGTTAGGGCATATTGTTGCCTATATATTCTTCTCCCTTGTATTTTTTGAATCATTAGAAAATAATAAGGCTTCTATCGTAGTTTTTTCTCCCTGTACTAGGGTTTTTCACGTATAGCTTGTGTTTTATCTTCTTCATTTTCAATATATATATATATATATATATATATATATACTGAATTGAATTGTGGGCGTTTTCATATGAGATATATTTGTTTCTATACTTTACAGCGTGGCTACTCAGCTGAAACATTTTTGTCAGCCTTATATGTAAGAAGCTTGAATAATCTATTTAGGCAAGTTGTCCATGTCTGTTAGTTACAATATGGACGTTCAAGAACCCTCACTCTTTTTGGGATCTTGAGGATTGAATGTTTCGTTTATATGAAAGAATATTGGTTCATGGACATGTCAAAAGAATATTAGAGAAGTGGAAAAACTTTAAAGGAAACTGTCATGCTTGTTTATAAAGCATATTGCAGACGTTTTGATTTTGAAATCTCATCATTTAGGATATGAAATTATTTGGTATTAACACGACACCATTAGCTATCTGTAATTTCTTTTTTTGATTTCTCATCTGTTAGTAATTTTATCTTCTTAATATACTCTATCTTGTTTCGTTCTCTTCTTTGGGGTTTGTGGAAGGAGAGGAATAGTCGTATTTTTGAAGATAGATATAATTCCTTTGATTATTTTTGGACCGTGGTTAAGCACACGGCGTCTTGGTGGTGTACAAATTACACAACAGAGTTTTGTAATTACAGCCTCTCCATAATATTTAACAATTGGAAGGCTTTTATCTACTAGTTTTCTTTTGGGAAGGGCCACCTTGTCCCTTGCCCTTAGGTTGTTCTTTGTTACCCTTTTGGGTTATTGAATATACTTGTCTCTTATCCAAAAAAATATACTCTATCTTGTTTCTGGACTGTTCAGCCTATCACACCAAATTCTTTTGTAATTACAACATTTCTATGATTTTTAACGATTGGAATGCTCTTATTCAGTAGCTCTTTTAGGGGTCGTCTCAACCCCCACCCTTAGGTCGTTCTCTTTTGTTCCTCTATGAATATATGTTTCTGTCTCTTATCAAAGGAAAAAAAAAAAAAAAACTGTCCTTGTTTGAAATGCAAACACCTTGGTGCAAAAACTTTGGAGTTATGTAGAACATCAATTTTCATCACTCTTAATGAATGGTGTGGCTTCCAGTCTGCATTACTTTCACGCGACTAATCTTATCCAATTATTTATGCCTATATTTTAGGTGCGAAGTCTTATAGAGCGATGCCTTCAGCTTGATATGAACCGAAAAGAAGTTGTGGAAACACTCTTTAATCAAGAAAAGATTGACCCTGGCTTCACTGAACATGGTAAACATATATTCAATGTTTTTATTTTCTGACATATTAATGCTTACTTGTCTTTCTGTAAAAAAAAAAAAGAAAAAAACCTATTTGTTTGCTGGTTTGTTGGTTTGTTGTATTGCTGATAGATGTATGATCATTATCATAGATTTGGTTCTTTTTTTTTTATTTTTGATTTTTGATTTTTTTTATTTTTATTCAATTAGTAGAATAATATTCCAGTTTGTTTTTCCTCTCTTCCACAAATCTCTTAAGCCAAACCGCACATTAATGTGTTCATGTGTTCTATTTCATTTACATGATCGTATAAGGAATTTTGATCAAGTATTCTGTTTGGGTGTTACTTGTACTCATATCTTTCTCCTTGTCCAATTGATGTGGGAATTTGGTCAAGGAACTTCTCCTCTTCATTCTCGCCCGTGTATTCTCTTATTTTTTTGTCTCAATGAAAGTGGTTATTCTCATTTTTTTTCTAAAAAAAGTTGTGTTAGGTTGTTGCTAAGTCGCTCTGCACCCAAATGCATAAACTAATGGTTTATAGTAAATTTGATATTTTATCAATATTTTAACACTCCTTTTCCCTTGTAGGCTTTATTGTTTTTGACATTTAGTTCAACATCACATGATGCTGGAAAATTAAACTTTTGTCTTTTAGTCAATAATATAATACCTCAACCAATTCAGCTATGCTCAGGTCTAGCTTTCATGGTTTGGTTTTAGTTTCACCCAAAAGGCCTCTAATTTTGAGATAGTTGTCCTTGTACTCATATCTTCTCCTCGTCTAATTGATGTGGAAATTTAATCTCTTAACAATTCTCTGCTTTAACAAAATACCATCTAGTCTTTCTTCAAATAAGCTTCTATTTGTATAACTCTACTACGTTGAGAATTTGCTCTTATCCAGACCAACTCCTCTTCTCTGGAGCAAATCACCTATCCCAATAGAACCCAACTACAAATCATCATGTCAAATGTCTTTGAGGCTCATCATTTCTGTGTTGGTACTCGAGGAATCCATTGAGATGGTTGAGTTTGGGAAATGACTTGAATACCATACCATGATAGAACTACCTTTGAACCCAAAAGTTTAAGATGATGGTTTATGATACATTTACTAAATTATCAACACTTCAACCATAGTCATCTATATTTAATTATAGAAAAGAATACAGTGATAGTGAAAATGATATTTAATTAGTTGATTGCTATGTTAGTATGACACCCGATCTGCAAGATAGCATGATGTGCCATGACTTGTTATAGTTTAGTTAGATGAGCAATGAGTCCACCATAAAAATGTCCAGCAGATCTAGAGGTTTTATTTATTTATTTGTTTATTTTTAATTTAATTTAAGAAACTGAGCTTTTATTGAAAAGAAATGAAAGAATGTTCAAGTGCACTGAAGCAACCCAAGGACTCTAATTGAAAAGAATAAGATGAATCTGATAGTTACAAAAAAGTCTGGTTTATATATATATATATGTGTGCGTATATATATATTATTTTAGGAAAACAACTTCATTGAGAATAAATGAAAGAAAACAAGGGCATACAAAAAACCAGCCCACCAAAACACCCCAACCAAAAGATGAGGTTCCAACCAAGTAAAATGTTACAAAAAACATGGTTACAAAAAAGCTTTGAAATCGAAGCCCAAAGGGACACATGGAATCTCACTGAGGATAAAACCTCACAAGGGTACTTATCCCTTTCTCTAAACACTTTATCATTTCTCTCCCTCAAACACCCCAAACCACTCCACACACCTCAACAAGCCACAAACAACACTCTCTCTCAAAGACGGATGAAGGAGGAACTCCTCGATTGTCGCACGAACATCCAAGCAAGTCTGATTTATAAATGGATGCCCATAAAGAGCAATTTAACCTTGCCAACTCCCTTAACTCTTCTAAAGATCCTACTATCCCTCTCAACCACCACACCTCCCCCTCCCCCTCCCCCCCCCCCAAAAAAAAAGAAAAAGAAGAAAGTAAAGCAACACGTTATCCACAACTCTCTTCCCTCATCATGAAAGTGAGAGTTCAGTCTTGAATCATTGACCGACAGTCCTTGTTATAAATTAATTTTTCTTTTATTTATTTTGTACAAAGTTTAACTTGGAAACTGAGATAGTACTCACCAAACTTATTTTTTTCTATTGATATTTGGACGTTACAAACAAAAGACTCACTTTAGGAATACCTCTTGGAAGCCCCCAAAGCAGAAAATATCTAAAACTTAATCCAATATGTAATAAGATCACAAGAAAGCTCCCTTAACAAAAATTGTTATATAAAACAAGTGATTGCAAATTTCGTTCGGAAGGCAATCCAATAAACTGTATGGAACTTTATTTTGAAATCAAATCAAACACACATCACCACCACCGCAAGCAACTCACATTTAACCCGTACTGATGTCGAGATTTCTAAATGTGACATGATGGAATGGTGAAATTCTAGGCAAACAAAGCAAAGAACAAGCTACTGCTATGCCATATGATACTTCACATATCATCAGAACTTTCTTTTTCCCAAAAGTTTGTTGATTTCTTCCGAAATCAAATGCCCCAAACCACATACTTAACAATAGTTTGCCACAAATTTCTTGCCTTTCCAAGTCATAGCCAAGTAGGTTGAAGATAGTGTTTTTAGCTCTGAACTCACAAGCGCAAGAACATAGGAAGATTTGAAACAAAAATTCCCAAAAAATTCTAGCTACAATTAAAGGAAGAACAAGTGATGGTTATCTTATACCCCTTAAAGACATAATTAACAGTAATTTTGATCAAGGACCAATAGTTGCTACATTGTCAGTGAAAGGATGGTTGACACACATGGAAAAAAAACAAAGGACAAAAGAAAAACATACAATAAGTTTCTAGTGGATTCTTATCCCAAAAAAAGTTTTAAGTGGATTGGAAAAAAAATTATCCATAAATTTTTTATCCATAGTTGATAAGCGGATTAATTTATTGTACATAGATCTCTGGATTGTTTTTAGCCTTGCTGATCCTTAGATCTTCGGATTTATATGCTTAGTATTATGGTTTGTTGTATTTTGAACTTTGTATCTTGAGCATTAGCCTCTTTTCATTACATCAATTAAAAGTTTGTTTCCGTTTCAACATAACACTCACTGAAATAGAACTGCTGTTTGTGACTTATACTACATCCTTTTATGTTTATTTCATCTGTTGTAGTCAAAACCTTATGTTTTACTTGTCTTCCAGTTTGGCAGAAGCTTGAAGAGGAGAATCAGGAATTCTTTAATGCATATTATCTGAGACTGATGGTGAAAAGCCAGATTATTGAATTCAACCGGTTGCTTGAACAGCAAGCACGACTGATGCACCAGATACACCCATGTGCAGTGACTGCATTATCTAGTTCTAATGGATCCCACGTCCAACCTTGTAAGGCTGCTTTTCTCCTAGTTGGAAGCTTAATTTTCATTTGTTACTTGTTGCATTTCTATACCTTTGGATGTTATTATATGTTAGTGACAACGTATCTGATCTCTTGAGAATAAGGGAGGTCATGTCTCTTACTTTTCTAAACATTTATTTCTCGTGGTTTCCCAAGTGCACAATTGACGAGGCATATTCAATGAGGAAGAGTTGCACCTCATGTCATTTTCTGCAAAGACACTTTCCTTTCAAACCGCTGCTTTCTAGTTTCTACCATATGAAACATCAATTTTCTTGTAAATGAGCTAGTGGCTACCATATGGTATTATCAGTGTTGCTGAACTGACGGAAATTACTTGATGTCAATTCAAGCCACATGAATATGTATTCTTGGAATCCATGCTGTATGCTTTTGCCAATACGTGTGAGGCTGTCAGTAAAGCCTGATTCTGTCTAATGCAGTTCTAGGCATTTTTGGATAGAAAACAGGAGGATTTATTAAGTGTCGGAAAAGATTGCAATTCGGTTAGGATAAATGTCTTTGTTTCATTCAGTCAGGGCTCTCTTGTTAGGAATTTAGGAGTCTTTTTTGTAATATTTTAAGTTGTTGCCTGCCCCGTACTTGAGTTTTTGGCAATTTGAAGCCACTTTCTCCATTAGTAATAGAATTCCATGCTTGTTGGCATCTGAAAACCTCTTTATTCCTCTCCGTTCTTGCTATGTTTAATTGTAGGCTTTTAGCAATGTTCATTTCATTTAGTCAACAAAGTTATTCAATATTTTATATAAAAAAATTAGAAGGCAAATAGGCACCCAGAGCAGACAGTTGAGCATCCAGAGGTGCCATGCGCAAAGAAAAGACATTTGAACTGAATTGATTTTGTAGTTTTTAGTTAGCTTTATAGTGTTTATGCATATCAATTATTTACTACTTAATTAATTTAATTTTTTATTTTTTTCACAAATATAATATTAGTTATCTATTTACCCCTTTACTTTCTATAATTTCTGGCTCAGCACTTAGTCACTTCAAATTTTTATTTGTTACATATAATCCTTAATATTCAAAAACCCTTATTCTCTAACGGACTTGATCCCGATTCAGAAAAAGGTACCATCAAGTTCACTTAGAAACCACATATGATATGGAATAGGTTTTGATAATCAACTACAAAAGTTGTACTAGAGATAACATATTTAATAAAGTTCCATCTTTTAATTTGGCATAAATTTATTGTTTTTTTCTCCGATGATGGTTGTTTTGCAATTATCTCTTCCTAAACCAGTTCTAAAGACGGAAGAACTTTTCTTCACAAGATATCTGTTCACCTTTGTTTTGTTAATATTATAGATCGTATTTTGGAGACTCAAGTAGAAGAAGAGGAGATGGAATATAATCTTGTGATGTTAGGGTTAATGCTCTGCACTTACAAAACGAATCCTGAAATTTTTATTAATCAATGTCACATTTTCAATACGTGATTTGTACTGATGCAGGTTTTCTATTCCACGGTGATGTATGACATTTTGTATATTGATGATCTTGTGAGGTTTTTATTTCTTGATTGTCATTTGGAGTTTGGATTATTTTTTTTATCTTTCTATTTCTTTTGCATTTCATTTATATTAATTGGGGATTGATGGAGTTGCTTTGCTAATGATAAACCTTCCCCAGCATTGTATATTTAATCTATTTGTATTTTGTATCACTACCAAGTCAATGTACTTTGTTTTGAACAGTACACCAGAGCTGCTACGCACCAGAGCTTACAGGACCTACTTTGAAACAAGATGATATAGATCACCCTGTTGGTGTCAGCATAGGCAATGCTTATTCTAATGGTACCCAACCTGTACACTCAACTTTGCACACTGCTGTGGATATGTCTTCTCATGCCAGGAATGATGCTGCACCTCAGAGCTCAAATGTTGGTCTGTTTCAAGGAATGAATGGAGGGATGATCAAAGTAGAAACTGGATATTCAAACAGTTCTCACTACATGTTTGGAACGGAGGGCAATGTCCTTGATGCACGTCAATCAATTGGGAACGCGTCAGTTGCATCTTTTGCTAGTGTTGATTCTAACACACCATCCTTTAATGAATCACTTCTTGATCCGGATCCCTCTTCATTTGGGTTTATTAATCAAATTACGAGGAATTTTAGTCTCTCAGATCTGACAGCGGACTTCTCTCAGGGTTCAGGTATCTTTTTTCATTCTCTACTTTAAATTAGTTTAGAATGTATCAGTCTCTTAATTTTAAGTTCAAGAGATGTTCAAAAAGATCCATAAAGAAAAGAAATCAAACGTTTTCCCTTTTTGTTAAGCTTCACCTCTTTATGTAAAAAAAGAATGAGAGAGTGGACAAGGACCACTTAGATGTATTATCAGTTATAATAATATGACTTTGAATTGCCAGATATGCTAGAGAGCTATGGCAGATGTCCCTTTTTACCAACAGAGGCTGATAACATCCTTGATACTTGTGAGAATGGAGACCGTCTTGGTAATGAGTTTTCTGTATCTGTTGATCCTTGCTTGTAATATTCGACAGGTGGTTACTGACTTAATATTTCTTCGTATTTAAAGATAGTAAAAGGTTGGATAATGTATCAGAAAGCCTGAGTTACGAAGATTTCAGACACAATTAGCTGGTAAGTTATCTGTGCTTAAGCGATCATTTTATTTGGCCGCTTTTTATAAAAGAATTAAGACCACTTATACGCACAGAGATGTATATGGTATATCCTTTTTCTTTCATGTTGGTCCACTGAAATTGTGGGGTTGCCCATCGATTCTCCATTGGCATGAAATCATAAAAGCACTTTTTTTTTGGAATCCAATTACATTCATAAGAATAGGCTTTCTTGTGGATGATACGCTCATTGAGATGGCTTGCTCTTGTGGGTTCGCTGGAGTTTCTTGCTATCACAAAATAATTTAGGAGTGACTTTCGATCTTCAACAATTATTTGATTTCTTATCTTATCGTCCAGTTAAAACTCTCAAAAACCCAATTTTTATGTCTGATGGACTGTTTTTGTAGGTCCATGCACTTAAAATGTCAAATAGGTTAATAAGAGGCTTAGACTTTCAAACTATATTTGTAATTTAAAGAATAAAAAATTAGAATTACAATTAAATCATGAAGTCATTGTTATCAACCATCAGTGTTAGTGTAGTGCATATTGGGGCCAAAACTTGCCCAAGCTTGCTTTTATGTAGTAATTTATCGGGTACAAAAACCAACTTGATATAAGCTTTTAGTTCCATAATCAAAATAAAATTAAAGATGGATATCAAAGATGAGGTAATTAAGAGGTAAAGAATTAAAGTTTAGGTTTACCCTAATATCAACCAAGTTAACCTGTATAATCATAGCTCTTATGAAATGCCACTTTAAATGTTGGAAATTTTCATTATTTTGTTTTGTTTATTGCAGTGCAGCAGAGATGTACATTATGTAATGCATTTATACAAACATTTGGATCATGGAAGCTGCTTATTGATGAACTTTTTAAGCAGTTGTATATGATAAAAGGCACATGGGTTTGCTGTCAACCTGATAATTGATGCATCAAATATCACCATTTTGTTGCTATACTTGTGCAGATGATTGTACATAGCATTGTAGGGCTGAAGAGGCATTCAGATTGGCGCGGAAACCTACTGACCGTATGCGCCAGTTTCACTGACATTGGCGGATAAGGAGTTTTCCTTTAGAACACAGGGCCCCAGATTACCATAGCAGGTTAACATGGAGAATGGAAATAATACATCACAGTGATTCTGAAAAACAATTTTAGCTATCAAGTGATTGAATTCTCTGAAACTAACCTTTATGTTTGATGGTTTTGCTTGATCATTTCAGTATTGCAAGTGATTGTAATGTTCTGATGAATATATTGAGTGTAGATTGTAAGAGTGTAATACATAAATGTTGGTTGGGTTGAACCTTGTGATTATCTGCCATTGAAGGTGGCTTCACCATATTGTCTTTAATTAAAGAAGCTTCTTGAGGTAAGTGTCAAATTCTGATTGTTATGTGTGGCTAAGGCTCTTGTAATCATTTGGCAATCAGACGACCGTTTGGCTTTCTGTTTTCAAAATCAAAGTTGAATTTTAGAAACTAAAAAAATTTAGTTTTTAGTTTTGAAAATTGGTTAAGAATTCAACCAAGTAAAACATGGTAAGAAATCGAAACTTGTAGAAAGGTAACAAAAACTGTGGGAGTCAGTTAGGGTCAGCCATGGAATGGAATAAGGATATAGAGAGGGCTTAAATTTAAAGCAAAGATTGTCTCAAAGGGGCCGTTTGGGGCAAGAAGAGTGTAAGGTTATAATAACCATATCTATTTACAGTAAATATTATTTAAAATTTTTTAATTAGCTTCGGTAAACACTATTTTAAAACATTCAATTTGCTACAGTATTTACTATTTGTTGCAGTTTTTACTATTTAACATACATCCATTTTTATTATTTACTACAGTGTTTATTATTTATTTCTCAAACTAAAATAATCGACACCACAAACACATACTATTATAATCCAAACTAAAATAACATCTCAAACACAAACTATTATAAATGAACTATAATAGTTCTAGGATTATAATAATTCACTTTTTACCCCAAACATCTCCAAATTGATTAAATTTTAGAGCATCAGCAACGGTGGCAAAAAAGTTAACAAAAATTAGGTCTGTAGACCAACAATATGATAATTTGCAAAAATGGCAAATTTGCAAAATTTAGTTAATAATTTAAAATTTAGTGAACAACAAAATAAATAAGCAAATAATGAGTTACTTAATAATTGAAAACAAGGGACTGAAGTTGCTGAGAATAAAAAATAATTAATAGTTGATAATTTCTTCTTCATCCTCCGATTTCGAATTTTCAATCAACCCTCCATTGTGCTAGCAGATGACTAGAATTTGAATATTTAACCATTTGATTGAGATCTTCCATTTTTCATGTTTGTTTCTTCCACAATGGAAATGAAGAAGTTGTCATGAAGTTTTAGTTGAGACTATATTATTAGTTAGTTTTAATTATAAATGATGCAAATTTTCAAATATTTACAATTAAAATTATAATAGTTTCTTATTTTTTTTTTCAATATACTGAATGATATTTATTCTTTAATCAATCAATTTATTATTATCACATAAGATCGTCAAACTTAATTTCATAAATTAAATATAAAATAATTTTTTTCATAAAATCTTGATAGCATTTCATGTACAACCAAATATAGTTCTTGATTCCTACACATTATATTTACACACATGTTATTTCTATACGATTTATATTCTCAAACATTTATAAAATCTTGAACCAAACGGTGATTGTTTTCTCCTGCGTTTCCTCATTCCTAACCTTTTTTTTAAAAAAGAAAAGAAAAAAAAAGAGAGAATATATTCGGAAAATTTGTACGGATGACCCATTCTCAGGGGCCCACTTGATTTTGGCCCAATATTAAAACTTCAATGAAAAATGGTCTTCTGATGATGTCAGCACCATGTGATTTTACCGTTTTGTCCCTAAACTCAGTGCGCGCGCCCCAACCCTACTCGATGCACGCTACACGCTTACTCGATGCACGCTACTCATCAACTCGATGGCTCGATCAAAAGTCAAACGATATACGCTCCGTTGACTACTCAATGCAAGCCACACGTTACTCGACATACTCGATGCACGTTACCCCCGAAATTTAAAAAACATACGTACGCTTAAAGTAACCACTCGATGCACGTTTCCTCCACTCTCACTCTTTCTAACTTTCCTGTGCTTCCATTCTTTCCTCTCTGGTGCCCGACGTCTTCCCTTTCGTTTACGAAACTTCTTCCGTTTCGTTTCGCAGTGCCCGACGTCTTTCCGTACTTTGAAAAGGTAACATTTTTCTTCATCCTTTAATCGCTTCATGCATGCATTCATCTTCTCTTTGTAACGTCTTCTTCAGTGTTTGCATTTCTTCGAGTCGATGTCGTGAAGTTCGAATTTTTGTATTGCTTTTGATTTTCTTTGTGGTCGTCGTCTTCTTCTGATACATCGTTGGTAGGAAAAGGTAGGGTTTGCGTTGTTCATGTTGTTTGCGTTGGGGAATAGCGTCGAGTGTCGAGGGTAGGGTAGCGTGTTCAGGTTGTTTGCGTTGTGAAATCATTCGAGTGTCGAGGGTAGCCCGAGTCGAGTAACGTGAAGCCGCGTAATGTGCACCGAGTTTGTCGAGTAACGTGAAGCGTGTAAGTCGAGTATGTCGAGTAACGTGAAGCGTGTAAGTCGAGTATGTCGAGTAACGTGCATCGAGTATGTCGAGTAACGTGCATCGATTTTTTTCAGAGGCAAATGCTAACTGAATTTTATTTTTTTCTTTTGCAGAATGGCTACCCAATTTAAGATCGATGTGAAGGATCGATTTCCCGCCCAAGCTACCAGTCTTTCTTCCCACATCTCGGTTGCGAACAAGATCGTGAAGGAGAAGCTAACACCTACACAACTTGCTCTCTTCAGAAGGACAGTCTTTGGGCGGTTTGTGGATATGGATGTTATCTTCAACAGTCCACTGGTGCATTACATTCTGCTGAGAGAAGTGAAAGACAACAATAGGGATACCATGACGTCTGATTTGAATGGCACCCTTGTGAGCTTCACAAAGGACGATTTTCTTCTTATCATGGGGTTGTGGTCGGCCCCTAATACTGGGATTGCTGAAAGGGTTGAGTGCGACCTGCAGGACACAGTCCTTAGATACTACAAGAAGTCCATCACCAAGGGTATTCACAATAATGTCCTTGAAG